>JAODJW010000046.1:7832313-7843539 GCA_026777045.1 Hyperopisus bebe
CCCAGGGTTTTAGCTTGTGCTACACTAGCAGGAAGACTATTCCATACTCTAACTACACGCTGTGTAAAGAAGTGTTTTCGCAAATTCAGTTTAAAATGTTCTCCCGCTAATTTCCACCTATGGCTAATTTAACCCGACGACACTGGTAACTAATAATGTGTACAAGAGGCATCAGTTTTCATCCCCTTCAAACCCATCCCCCTTTCAGTAAAGATCTCTGTGTCGCACAGTCAAAATAGTGAATTTCACTCACAATTGCTATGTGGATGATTCAGCTCAGTCTCGTGTAGCTGTAGCGTGAACTATGGCTGTAGCCACTAACAAAACCCCTCCAGGCATTATTTGTTATTGGATATAAAGTGATTTATAAAAATTATGTAAATTTAATGAATCTACTTATTTCTACATAGGATACAATATGTGAAACATAACATTACATAAATCGCAGAATACACAATCGTGGGAGTTAGTCCCAGGGTTGTTTTTCATTTTTGAGCAAGTACGAGAAAAATATTTCCTGGTGCCTACTTCTGCATGAAGGAAAACATTTTGGAAACTGCTGTCGTCATACTCCTATCATATTACTAACCCGTTCTCATCATACCCCCTGCCTAATCATCTCTGCAGGAAATCACATGCAGTCCTTTCACTTCCCATTCGATATTCTGTGTAAATACATAAAGCATAACTTATACTGGACTGGGAATGTTCATGAAGTCATGGGCAGCTTGGTTTACAGCAAGTGAGTGGCGTTATGAGAAAGGGCTTATGAAAGGTTTGCTTCAATGCCTCGCTTATGTTCAACTAGGTCATATCCTCAGGGAGGGGGCAGAGAGAGGACACAAAGATTCATTGGGAGAGGATTTAATTTTTTCTATCAAAAAAAAAAATCCCTTCTGCAAATATAGTCTGCTGCATATGCAAAGCATTGTATAATTTTAGCTGCCAGACATTTCACATTTACTTAACGTATAAAAAAAACGTGCAATTTATGAATATGTGACTTTTGGGGAGGAATTCTGCACAGGGTAATAAATTACTCTTGGCAAAAAAAAATTAGCTTTCCATGTTATGCTGCTCCTTTGTCTTCTCAGGCACCTTAAAAGACCTTAAAACACGATCAACGCTGACATCTCATACACTGTAAAGTTAAATGGGTAGAACGCCACCAACTCAATAGTGTCTGGAACAAACACAACCTAAATCAGACAGCTCAGCCATTTCATAACTGTTACAACTGTACCACATATGTTAGCTATATAGCTTTACAATCGAGTTTAGCTAGGTGAAAATGGGAAAAACACCGTGTGTTCATGACTAATTACATCTCTAATATTAGGATTACTTAAATCCAAGCCCAAACAAATTTACCAACAAGTTTCACAATACAACCATGCTGATGTCAAAGTAATTGAGAAACAAACACTGTCACATTAGGCCCAGACCTGTTCTTAGTCCGAGCTCCGCACACCATTGATCTCTGTGTTTTTATTGTTATTTTTCACCAATAGCTTCCTGAAGGTCTACCGGAGGCTGGGCCTGTCTGCCTGTTGGCAAGCTTTGTACAATGATGATTAGCAATCACTGGCTCACTTCCTCCTTTGAAATTTACGTAATCAATAAATATCAATATCAAACTTCAGTATGTCCTGAACTCTTTTGATCAGTGCTTACCTATCAGCCAAGTGCATCTGGTCTGCGGGAAAAAATAATTCAAAGAGCATTCTCAAATGAACAATACTGTTAGCTGATATATGGCTATATATCTTTTCTTTTGCTGTCAGTGACTTAGCTAATATGGTTAAATCATAGCACTGACATACAGTACAATCCATGCGACATCGGGTGCCCAAACCGGTCTAGCTGCAACATATCACACTGAAACGGTTGACTTTTCACAAACAATGAGTCTGGCATATGCTAAAGGAAATGCGCCATACAGTTTTCTTTTTGTAGTTTGGTTTTATGCAGATTATTATTACTCTTGTTACTCAGAGTGATAGAACATGGCTATAGTGTGAACCCAAACACCGTCCTAGGAGAGAATCTTAACGGAATCTTTCATACCCTTATAAACTCAAGCCCAATGGCCATAACAGGTCTTATGTGAATAGTTTTTGTTATGATTAAGAATTTAGTAGCTTTGCATGTGTGAAAGCATCAGTTCTTGCAAGCTGCTTGGATTCAATCAGCCTTCCACTGAGAACAATGGATACAGACGGACTTACTTTGCTATCGACTGCGAGCTGGATCTGCATTCCGGTGGGATCCATCTCTGTCTTGTCTTCTAGTTGCATCAGGGCAACCTGCCAGATTCCGGCCCCCGAGAAATTAAACGCAACCGCTGTAGGGTCGGCAGCTATACTTGGCGAGACTGAACGAGGGTCCCCGAAGAGCTCTTTAAAAGCACGGCCTCATCCAGCGCGCGATCGATAGGTCGGGAGCCGTCGTTTTATCCTCACCCATCCCCCCAGGCGAAATGCGGTCCAGGTCCCCCTGAGCATCTCCGGATATGCAACACATGCGGCTTCCAGACAGATGCTGCTCCCCGGCCTGTCAAATCAAACTCCTCTGATTGGGGCTCATGGAGAACCCGTATCTGGCCTGGCTTTGCCCGCAATTAATAAATAACCACCCTTCCCTGTTTAGCATAATGCTGAATTGGACGTTGGTGATCCGTTACATAAGTGTCATTAATAACAATGCGATGTGCTAGAATGAGGAGAACCCCTGTATCCTGCTACGAGTTTTGAAAAATTCGTTAATGACAAATGATCCCATGGTTGCAAAAGACAGCTATTGGTGGGTTCAAAGGTTTGTATATGCTAGCAACACTAAACCGAAAGAAGACTTCAGTCAAGGACATGTCATGTCCCTTAAAGTACTTTCTTTCTAAGTTTTTTCTTTTGCAAAGATGGCCTGCACCTCATTATTGTAGTTCCTGAAAACACACAAAGTATTTCTCTAAGCTTCTGTTCCTGACAGGACAAACGAAGTTGATAATTTAGCAAAGACACCGCGCTCTGATATGTGCGAGACCAAGCCGGGCATGGGGTGATGCTTGACACTTGACAAGGGGGCCGAGCGTTTGCGATTCATGAGTCAAGATCCGGCTTCTAAAACCCCATAAGGAGCCAAAGATACCCTTCAAAGATCTAGATCCCTGAAACCAAGCAGAAACACAAATGTCCTGGGATGGGTACCTCGGGTCGCTGTTAGCGATGTGTTAGCGCTGCACTAAGCCCGCTAGGCTACAGCAAACAATGATTTTATCTGGTCATATCAGAGCTCCTGCTGAGCGTCCGATCAATACTCCACTAAAAAAAACTCTAAATTTCAAACACATGTCAAAACAAAGGATTATTCCATATGAGACCCACTCACCATGGTTACCTCAACACCGCAAGCCTTTCAAAAAGGGATTCCCCCAGTCAGTTCCCAAGGTCGATTCTGACCTTCCCCTGACAGCGAAACACCACATCCAATATTATTATTACATGATCTGAGTGAAGGACCGGGCCGCTCTTATGTTTCAAGCAAGCTTCAAAAGGTCAGGCTCACTGAAGACAGATCCATGGGCAATGAAACACTGCTGCAAATGTTCAATTACTGAAATGATGGGAGACACTCGTGAGGAAAAAAAAATGCGCAACGTTCCACTCTGTTTCTGTCATGCTGCCATTCCTGAGACCCGGCCTTCTGTATTTACACTAACAGAGAAAGGCAGCTGGTCTAACTGCTGTAATTGCCTTTGCATGGCAATCAAACCTCTTTATAACTTCTTCTGCTGTGTCTGACATTGTCACAACTGTTGACTTACTAACTATTGCACAAACACAAACGGGTTTCCCTTTAGGAGAGGTGCATTTCAAGGCTAAAGGCTAATAGCCTAATCTCCCATAGACCAAAATCAGGGATAATAAACATATTGTGTTAAGTTTTTCAACAGATATTTAAAAGAGAGATGTTATTCACGTGGCTGGCAAGGGGTGAAGAGGTGTGGTAAAGCTTTATGTGGCTGATTCTGTCTATGCAGATACTATGTCAGTATCACCATTGTGGACAATAAACAAAATGACATGGATGGATACAATTCTGAGATAACCAGGCAACACGTCCAAGCTACTAATCTGTCATTACCAATTCTGTACCATGCAAATGAGCATCCGGGCTGGTGGTGAAAAGCTCATCTCTGAGGACACCCACACCAAGCGTCTACTTCTACCTCCGAGGGCAGCCACTCGTCCCTCCTGCGGTAACATCCAGGATCAAGATCCTGCACCCCTGCCGGATCGGTCTCTGGGAGCTGGATCTCCAGGCAAGCCACAGCTATTATTAGCTACGACACAGCCACGATCGTACTCTCTTAGCAAATATGTTCTGGCAAGTCTGTATGCCAGAGAAATGCCTTCTGGGAAATCTATGGTAAAACATTTTGCAACAACCCAGGTGTGAAAACATGCATTTACTTGTATTAAGTAAAATCTGATGGACTGACTGACACTGTAAAGCAGACTTCACTTTTGTACCTCTCTTCCTTTTTAAACACATGAAATGGAGCAATTAATAGGTGATCACAGGAACAAAAGTAGGACGGGCATTGTGAGAGACAGAAGCTGTTTTAGCATAAACTGCACCAAGTTTCAGTTAGGATAATCATATTTCTAAAAACCACTGCTGGGAAATCAGCAGCACTGTCAGATGGTATTGAACAAAAGTCTGTTTGATGAGAAGCCACAAGAAAGGGTCCTTTTACTGTCCTTGCTGAAGGGCCCAACAATGATATGAGTGCCCTGTCACAGCTTCCCAGGAAAACTCATACAAATCTGTCTTCATGTGGTGGGCGTCTTACTGGACTAAGTGAGGTGATACCATGCAGAAAAGCTGAAACACAGCGAGCAGAGATCACAGGTAGGGTCATCACTGCTACCATCAGCCCACAGCACAAACACGGACTGTCTTAAAAAGCCTGAATTTTATGGTCTCAATTTTTTAAAACAGACCCCTTTAAAAGAGAATATCAGCAAGGAATGTTCTCCTTTTCCTCTTTGTGCATAATGGCATTATTTACAGTTTGAGCAAAGCAATGTCATTATGCACAGGGATGTTAACTACTTAAATGACTGGTTCACAATATTTTCCTATACAAATAAGAGTGGGAACATGAAGAATTATTTATACATAAATATTAAACAGCCCCAAGGCCACATGAACATATGAATACAGCACGTCGCTCTGCCCAGCTTTCCGGCTCATTGAAATGTAAACAGCGCAAAGCTAATTATCATTTCGGGAAGGAATCGATTCATTTGCCAGTGAGTTGTGTATTCAACAAAACAACGGACGACCAAGGTGATGACTACATTTACAGCAGCAGCATTTGGCAGACGCCCTTAGCCAGAGCAACTTACATAAGTGCTTTAAGACTCTGACTACTGTATGTCCCAGCGTACCTATACAGACTATAAAGTACAGACCTAGTACAGACTATAAAGTATTGAAAAGAAATTTTAAAAATTAATTAAATTCGGAAAAAATAGCTAAACAGAGCGATGAGAGAAGTCTGCGGACAATTTAATGTCAATATCACCACACCGATAATTCCCGACAGGACAAAGACAGTGTGTAGGACCAGTAACAAAAAAAAATCTCTATCATTCACCTTAAAAACCTGGCATACACCTTGAATATTCGATATGGAATCCTTTTCATGTCTGCTAACTAAAAGCCGGCGGAAGACACAAAGGGAGAGGTACGTCTTTACGGAGACATCTCCAGCTCTGCCCTTCACAACGCCTTCTTCGCTTTAGTGACAGAGCTCATATGAAGACGATCTTCGATGGTGGGGTTTCCGGCTCAGAAGCGAAGATCATAAAATGTACAAATGAATCAAATGTCATTTCCCACGACAAAGAGGTAAAAGGAATGTGATTCCCAACCCAGGAGCTCACATCCAGCACCTCGATTCGAAGAGCTGCTGTATTCATCAGCCTGACGTTTCTTTTTTTTTATTATTATTTTGTTTTGCCCCTCAACCTGCTCTAATTCAACTCAAAATATATAACATACGAAGCAACAAACTTGTCAGCCAAGAGATTTCATAAAAAGGACACATGCTGAAAACAAAAAACAAGGTAAACAACAAACAAGCAAAAAAAAACTGGGGTGTTGTGCCAGGAGGAAGAGCTGGATTCTCATCGTATAAAGCACTGATTTACAAATCTAATGAAGATTTAGCTTAGCCTCCACCAACACCCCAAAGAGAGTACTGTCTTGTGTATTAATTAGCCTATTTTATGTAAGTGTAATGATGCAGTGAGTTTAATGAATCGCACGGTATGAATAACAATCAAGGAGGAGTTGAGGAAAAGTAAATCTGCTTAAGAATTTGTTGCGTGTTTGCATGTGTTTAAGGGCCGGCTCCACTGGATACAAATTTAGCAATAATGTCGCCTGGAAATAAGCATGCGTGATTTCAAGCGACGGGTGTTTCTTAAACTCTCGGCGAATATAAAACCCCGAATAATTGCATGCATAATTCATGTCAGGTGCTGCTCCTTACGCTTGCCCCGCACAGCGGGGTGCACAGGCTAACGGTTTCCCTAAACCTCGCTGTGCCCACCCCAGACTCCCGGTCCGGTGTCCTGGGCCCACCCGTCTCTGCTGGGAGCTGGCTCCTCTCTGGACCCTCAGTGGCGAAAATGGGAGGATTAAGTTGGGCTTTTGCCTTCCTGCGCTGAGCCACATAAAGCGATCGCATGGAGCGCACGCTGCTAATGCCGCTGCGGATAGGCAGGCCCAGGGCCGGCATCCATTCGACGGCACAAATTGTGTGTAAACGCCTTAGTTCCACTCCTTTATACCAGTTATCATCCGCTCTTTGTCCTGCCCATTACTAATTAAAACCTGACGCTTCCACAGGTCCTAGTGCCCAGTTCCAGAAATGACCTTCCTAAATACCCCTTTCATACTCTTCATACTGCTTCTGGCACGTCCCGTAAGCCGCCCTGTAATCCAGCCAAACAGAAGCATCTTCAGCTCCTTTTCCGACACCCCCCCACCAAAATCTGAGCCCTGCACCAATAGGAGGACCATCTCAGTTCACAAAACAATTGATGCTTCTCGGGCAAGAACTCCTTTCAGTCAGCGTGTGACTGAGAGCGGTAGAGCACCAAGCAGCAATCTGCTTTAGGAGGAGACATTTTGGCCCTATCTGGAAGACAGGCTGCCATCTTTAGAGCATTAGCCTAAAAGTTACGAAACCACCTATTCAAACGAAGATAAAACGCATTGCTTATGGAAAGACAGAGGTGCATATATGGAAAACTCATAGCCATTAGCACACCCTGCACATTCATTGCCATTACAGACAGTAGGGTCAGGGTCAGTAAGGGTTAATTCTCAAGGAAACATATAGCTTGGTCACTAATGGGTGCATTAAACATCTTGCCTGTCTGGTCCTGATTCAAGTAGATTTATTGGGGGGGGGGGGGGCACTTGTTGGTGGTCAAGTATAAAGTTATTTTATCTTTTGTATTTTATCGTTTTATTTCTTAAAACTCATGGATGGGTTTCTTTCAAGAGCCATCCAGAGGAAAAGTTCCCTCAAGGTAAAATACATTACACAAGATGAATTAAATTACCAATAAAACAAACTATGGCACAGTGAGAGTCTGTTTCACTCCTACAGTGTTATACATACAAATAATTGCTTTACCCGCAGCATTCAGATTGATTCGTAGCAGACCTCACTGCTGTCTACGGTTCCAGAAAATCAACAACATAGTTTTCAGAGAATCCTGCTGTGGGTCTCAATCCATCGCTTTCAATCAGTCTCACAAAGATATGTGAGGGATGCAGCCATACGTAAATCATATTGCTGCAAAGATTAAAAATGAAAAACATTTATATAAACTATGATTCACATCTTCCAGGTAGAATCTATGTGCATCAACAATATATGTCAGACCAGTAGCTCTGTTGACAGGAATATGCAATAACACAACATAATGGACATTAATCAAATCTGCTGACATTTACGAGCAAATGGGTATAAATCAGGGATACTAGAACTACTGCAAAGCTACCAGAAAACAAATTCTGAGAAATTCCTGTGGTAGAATACCCAGTGTTACCCACACTGGCATCCACTTCATACATTCTTGCCAAGTAAAGATAATTCCAAATAAAAACACTGCTTTTAGGGACATGTTGCTGTTGTGGACTGGATTTCCACTCACCCTTGTCTTGGTTGCCCTGCCCCTGTGACCTATTGCCTTGTACTGTAGCGAATTCTGAAGCATTTGTTGGTAGCCCTGTGCCAACAAACAAGGTTTTGTTTGTGTTTGTTTGTTTATTTTGTTTGTTCTGATGTTCTTAATGAAAAATTCAATAAAAATTTAAATTAAAAAAATACTGCTTTTAGCTAACTTTCAAGCTACACACAGTATCATACTTGTTACCCAGCATGCTTCTTGCAAATATGGATGGTTTGTTTTGCAAAAAGCTATATCCCATAAATTTCAAGTAGCATCTGGATAAACTTTATTTTCTTATAAATATGTATAAATGCCTTACAAAAGCTGTATGGCGCTATGCATCAACTAACAATATGCATGATATACTAACGGCAGTCCATGTCTTGCTCACTTTGTTTATTTTTTGTACCACTATTCTTTAAAAAAAAAAAAAAACTGGAGAAATTTTTTGTAGCTGTTTTCCCCTCTCTGAGACTTATATTTAATGTTTAATTAATGTCAGACATCTAAGCCAAGAGTAATTTCTATCAGAAATTATACATCTCCATGTGTAATTTTATTTATTTTTTTATGTCAAGCCGATACGTAAAAAGAATTATGCAGTGCAACAGAGAAACATCTACTGTCTCATAGTCTGTTGTTATTAGACAGTCTGAAATCCGGTCATAACAACCAAATGCCTGTGGAATTGGCCAGACCGTCACACCTAAAAAAATTAAATAATATAAATAAACAGCAGCCGCTTACACAGAGAGCTGGGACACTACAAAGGGTTAATAACTCAGTTGAGGAAATTCGTTGAATTCCCTGCCCGGTTTTAATTCATCTCCTTTATGAATCCAAATTAGAGCGGGCAGCAAGTTCTGCACAAGCTCCTTATCCCAGATCTATCCTTCACCTGCTGGGCAGGACAATCCAGATCACCAGTGGGGTCCAGAAGCCCTTTCATGCCGTCTCCGCGGTAACCTCAGCAGCCGAGCGCTACACAATCGCCAGCGCTGGTAATCAGGCCTCGCAGCATTGACACTGCGGAGTCTTGTTAGCCAACAACCAAGCGTAAAATTACTCCACTTCAATCCCAGCACTTCGAGTCAATCTATTTTTTTTCCATTCGATTTCATTAAAGGCGCGTACCTTAAGGGTGGCCGGGGAATGGGCTCTTTGTGCGGCCCGTTTTATTACTTAAAGCTCATGGATGGGTTTCTTTCAAGAGCCATCCAGAGGAAAAGTTCCCTCAAACCACCCCCCACACACACACCCCCCCATCCCATGACACACCGACATCTTCTGCTTCTGGGACTTTCTCATCGCGGTGGAGTCGGCATCTCACACGGGATGCTTGTTTTGTTTTTACTGGCATCTAACAAGAGCCGAGTGAATATTTCATGGAAATCCAGGCTGGTACAGAAAGCCAGATCAAAATCTTGAAATTACTGCAGGGTAGTGTAATAAATAATTCAGCATATACTAGACAGATCTATCTTCATATATAAAATAAATACAGACTTAGGATGGGGGGCGTGAGTAAGAGAAAGGTTTAAAAAAAATAACACGCAGGTCGACATCAGCGTCAGGACAGATTTTCCACAATGCTCCTTCTTCACTGCCTCGTCTTGGCTCACAGAGATGCTTACCCATGCCATCCCCTCGCCGTAATTATCTCGCTTGATCCAGTGCGTAACACGATGTTGGACCTTCGCTCCATTTGGCCGAATAACATGAACGCAGCCATGGGGCTGAAGAACACATACTTTCATTCCCATTACAATGCGGCGAGGTACATTTAATTAGAGCTTATCAAAACAATGCATAATGCAAACCCCCCCCGTCCTCAGGATCCAGCAGAGGGCTCTCCGCTCAATAATTACACTGTCTGCTGGGGGGTGTCGTGTAGAAATACTGTGGGACAGAAATCAAAAACAGTATCACTGCGCAGGGAAGTTTAAGGCTACCGCAACTGATCATTTTTAAACATTCTGTTCTTTAAAATGCCTAAATGGGCATTTTGTTCTGATTAATCTGCTTCTGTTATAGTAAGCTGGTGAGTCTGATTTCAGCAAAGCATGTAAATACACCCCACACACATCACGCGGTGGTTAGTGAAGGCAGCTGAAAAGCCAGAATGGATGGCACAGGGTGGGGGGGGCACCAAACGTGCAGGATCACAGGAAAAGACTGAGCCACCTGCGGCCTGACTGACCTTCCCGACGGGAAGGAAGGCTCCGGAGCTATGCATAACACGCCAGGCGCACGTTTCTGTCTCGGAACTTTCTGATATGCCGCTCGCAGAGAGGGGGTTGGGTGGGACCAAGAGAGGACGCAAGGTGGGGGCCAGCTAAGTCAGGAAGAATAAATGACAGCTCGAGGGGCAGGTCTGGCCAACAAAGAAGTTGACGATATGAATATATTACAGGAAGGCTCAGAAGGAATCAGACCGTGTTCAGATTCATCAGTGGATGCAGTGCACAGGAATTATAATGTATGAAGTACGACGGCGGAGGATCTGGGTGCTGGGATGAGTTGCGGAATTAGCTGACAGCACAAAGCTTCACACACTCTATAACGACTTATTTATTTTCATCCAATGTTTCCTCTTCATTTCATCACTGTCTACTTCACAGGTACAAAATGTTTAATTTGCTACCTTTTACATTGTTCATTGACCGAGTTCAGGTATTTAAATAAGATATAAGTTATTACATATCATAACACATATTTATAGAGGCCAGGGGAGGAAACAGCAGTGATGTTTTTACCCCTGTACTTTATTATTGACTAATAAAATGCATATTACATAAGTGAAAAAAATCCAAAATACCTTGACAGAACAGTGTGAAACCTTCTACAGTCAGCTCGTAATTTAGCTGAAATTGAAAATGCAGACGTACACAACCGGTGTGTGTGTAGCTCTCTCTCTCTCCCTGACACACACGAAGGCACGCTCACACCCACACACAGAACATGCAGG
>JAODJW010000046.1:7851551-7870151 GCA_026777045.1 Hyperopisus bebe
GTCCTGGCTTGCGCGCTTGTCTCCATGGTGGCCCTGTATGGGTATTACTTTCCCAAACGATTCATGACTCAAGGAAGATCAGCAGCTCATCCATATTGGTGCACATGCTTCCCCCTGGAACCTGCTGAATCTGATCGCTACCCGCAGTGCCAGACTGCCTTTAACTTCACGGCCTTCAGAACGATAAATGACGGGGACCCGCTAAATTATCACCACCGAACGGTCTCTGTAAAAGCTTCTGTCAACGGGAGTCCACGGAGAGACAGCACTTCAAAGACGTCCCTGTCAGCACTCAAAGTGACACCGCCACTTCTCCACCGCAACTTTCATGTCAGCTGTTACAAATCTAAACTATTAGCTCCTTTTTCTTGTAACGTCGCAAAGGATTTTTTTTTTCCAGCTGTTTGAATCCAGCAGGTATTCAACGGGAGATTTGTTTTCCTCTTAACACCTCTGCGTCTCTGAGATTACTGTTACGCGTGGCCCGGAACCGGCCTTGACGTCCATGAGCCAGCTATTCCTCCTGTACATTCAAGCTTCAGTCACTAAATCTCATAATTATACCTCAGTAGCTACACTGAGTGGTACTGGGTTGATACTTTTCATACAAATAAAATGGTATTTCTGTGATATATATTAGTTGACTGATGCTCGTGTCAAAGGCTGCTCTCCTTAACTAGCAGTGGGCTGAACCCCGGCTCAGACGGTTTAGGGGGTGACATCGGTGGACGAGGCACTGACTGTCAGGAAGCTCCCAGAGCCGCGGAGGAAGACTCCCGAAGTACTCGTGGCTAAGAGCCGCCTGCGCCGAGAGGCGGCTCTTGGGGAAGCACTGGAGCAGCCGGGAGGCGAGGTCCTCGGCGTGGTCTGTGTGGCCCAGCCTGCGGGAGACAGACACACGGCACTCGGTCATTAGGCACCACTGCCACCTTCCCAGCTTTGTAGTGACAGTAACATTTCACTGCTGAATCGAGGGAAAGAGAGAGCAAGGAGGCAGTGGTCTACAGAGAAGGTTCAGGCTGGGCCTGTGTCTCCTTCCCAGGCTCTCCAGCTCTTTGAGGCACGTTAGAGAGACGATCCAGCTGCAAATGCCCGGGCCCAGGCCTGTTACCCTCAGGGCTATGGGGTTAAAGCCCGCTACACTTTATAAGGGATAGGGGTCGCAGGCTGCTACACTCTACAAGGGTTATGGGGTCCTAGCCTGCTACACTCCACAAGGGTTATGGGGTCCTGGCCTGCTACACTCCACAAGGGTTATGGGGTCCTAGCCTGCTACACTCCACAAGGGTTATGGGGTCCTGGCCTGCTACACTCTACAAGGGTTATGGGGTCCTGGTCTGCTACACTCTACAAGGGTTATGGGGTCCTGGCCTGCTACACTTCATAAGGGTTATGGGGTCCTGGCCTGCTACACTCTATAAGGGTTATGGGGTCCTGGCCTGCTACACTTCACAAGGGTTATGGGGTCCTGGCCTGCTAAATGTGTGCTCTATGAGGGCGTATTTATGCATAAACAGTCTTTCAGAACACAGTATATCATGACCCTCAACTGCAGAAATGACCGGAATGTGACATGAGAAGTACAACATGTGCCAAGGTGCAGCATGGCAAGCCTCAGATGTACCATACAGGCTGAAAACATAATGCAAGCCAACAAACAAAACAAACAAAAGGCATTTACAGTCATGCTATAGTCTGGCATCATTTGACACTGTAATTATACCTTCTTAAAATAATAAACCAGGCCAAGTGCAGCTTGATGAGATGAAATGCACCACATATCACAGCAGTGATTCGCATTGCTAACAGTAATGTAAAGATGACCGACCACATG
This sequence comes from Hyperopisus bebe, assembly GCA_026777045.1. NCBI lineage: Eukaryota > Metazoa > Chordata > Actinopteri > Osteoglossiformes > Mormyridae > Hyperopisus > Hyperopisus bebe. The sequence goes on from JAODJW010000046.1 coordinate 7,853,386, forward strand.
TTACTGTTAATGCCTATATGTCAATTCAGGTTTTTATTCTAGAAAAGTGTAACAGAACTGACATACGTAAACATCTTTGTTTAAAGTCAAGTAAAATAAAACTCACGTAAGGCCAACAAGAGATTTTAAATCTCAGCTGAACTCGGATGAACCATTACAATAAAGACCGTGAAGGGGAGGAAAAATGCCAAAAAGCAATTAGGGAGTCGAAAAGCGATCAGGGGATAACGTTCGCAAAATCAACACACAGCCGATGAGCTCCGGCATCTTAATTCCAGGACAAATAGAATTTTCACCGCTGTTCTACCACACATACATGGCTGCCCAGCTCTGTAATTCCTTACCGTCCTACAGATCCGCTTTACATCTTTAACTGGCAAGACACAGAAATCGTCTTTTAAAAAGAGAATCAACAGAAATACTTAAAAATCATCTTAGTGCTGGAACAGTTGCCTGCTCCAGCATTTACTGGAAAAGACTGTTTCCACATTGTTCCCACATCACTTTTCTGTTCTTCAGAAGACTTTCAAATTCTGTGCTTAATTCTCAATGGATCCTGAAGCTCTCAGTAAGATCTCAGTAAGGAGGAAGCCTTCTGAAAGTGTAGAAATAGCAGTGCTCTTACAAACCCATATACAAGCTTTTGTTTTTCACTCGTTTACTCTTATTTAACACCATACTCTTCACACCATAAAGTAGGTATGTACATATTCATCAGAAGACAAGAGAGCCTTCCATGGACTTCACAATACATGTTGTGAGCTTGGGGTCCAGAGGCAGAACACAGAACACACCAATTCTTATTGCAATTATGATTGTACGCTTTGTTCCAGAACTTTCTAAATGGACATTATTGTGAATCTGGCCAGAGATCAAAGACCTACGCCATGGAGGCTGACATCCTACAGGTTTCTGATTGGATGGCAGCCAGGTGGATGAGAGAGAGAGGTGGGGACCATCTTTGCCCCGCCTCAGTCCTGTGATGGAAGGGGAGACTGAGGAACCGTCATCCGCGATTCATTTTAAATATCAGAGTAAACCGTCTTCATGACTAACAGGGTCTGGGAATAAAATCCAGAAACAGAATCAGGTGTGTCATTATCGCTAACTCAACTGTTATCGTCGGTCATCAGTAATGTCGTTGCTTGCTTCTTCAAAGCAATTAGAAGTCAAATGTGATGCCAGTTGCCATCACAGTATTTACAGATGGGTGCTTTTCTGTTCAGCCTTGCATAGTGTGAGGTGTCTATAAGTGTTGTATCACTCATATACTGATGTATAACACACTGAATCTGTGGTTTACCTGATTGAAGGGATGGTCGTCTGAGTAGAAAGATTAGACTGATGAAAGGTATTTCTGGAGGGTTTAACCTGGTTGGTAGGTAATCTGTGAACATTAAGGGTCCCTGATGAAGACGGACCTTGACACAGACCCACACAAAGGGTGCAGCTCGACTCTCTCTCTTAACACCTGTCTCTGTACACACAGCAGGAAGCCCCCCCACTCCCACCCCCCCCCATCACCGCCCATCATTAATCTCAGCAAAATGCCCTTATGGGACTCAAGGTAAGAAAGGCCGGTCTGCAGAGTTGTGCCGTTCTCCGCCAAGAAAATGCATCCTCCTGGACAAGCCATGACGACATGCTAGGAAAGAGGACTTAGGACCCAGGAAGACGGGGAGGGGGACGTGGGGGTGACAGTCAGCCCCAGACGCCAGCACGAGCCAAGGGGGTATATCTCTGCCCATTCTCATTCTCCCCTATAACCCCAATAAACATATTAATTATCCCGAAATACCAGGGAACGCGGAGGCCTGTGTGTCCCAATATGCTCATGGAGAAGTGGTCAGCCATGAAATAAATGCTGAATCTGAATAGTTCATGCACATTAAAGACAAGACCACAAATCCCTGCAAAAAAAGGCATAATATCATCAGTTATTAACAGAGTCTAACTCTCCTAATTCTCCCGGAAGTTGGAGTTATTTACGCAGCGAAGGGGTGTCTTAAAAACTTTGTGTGCTTGTCTTGTGAATTGTAGCAGGGAATTGGCAGAAAAGGTCCTTCTCCCTGCAAACATTTTCCATTTGCTGTGTAGGGTCACTCAGTCAGCGCACCACAGACCGATTTGAAAAGGCTTCATTTAGGCTGGGTCATGTTTGTTTCTTTCACTCTTCTACGGCAGCGATTCTCAATCCAAGGGTCACAACCCAAATGCATGTTCTTAAAGGGTCACGAGCCAGAGTTGGAAATGTAAGCATTTTAAAACCAGCAAGCTCCTAAGCTGATCCACGACCAGATTTCCCAGCCCCAATCCTAGAATTAACCTATATAAACGAGTCTTGGGTCTGCAACCACTTAGCACGAAACTAAAGAACACTCAACCAATCCAAGAAGCCAAACCACAGATGCTTAATTTAAAATTCACTTGTACATCCAATCAGATGTGTGCGATAGGCACTGATTGGCGTAAATTGCAGAGTGCACCGTGAGCTTGATCATAGCGCTAATTTAAAGCTATACTTGATACAGGATTGCGACTGGGCTGGCGTGGTAAAAATTGGGTCCCGGTGCAAAAGATTGTTATGTGGTATATCTGACCCTGGAGGTTTGAATGGTGAAGTAAGGGAGGTGGGGGGGGGGAGTTGATTTTGTAAGGTTGGGAGGTCACGTTTCAGACCAGCCATGCATACGCTGGCGGGCATCAAATCTGTAACTGGAGAGGTCAGCAGGGCAGCGAGAGTTAGCACACGCAGTAGCAAGCAGACGTCAAACGTGAAACAGGAGGGGTTATTAGGTCAAGGAATCAGAATTACTGCAGCGCAAATTCAGCCTGAGAGAAACTGCTACCCTGCACCACATATTATAAAAATGATTTCCTTTGAACACTGGATGTGCCGGCACAGACGTCCCTCTCAAGAACCTCACACCTGCTACCTCGTGGCTGAAGGGCAAATTGCGGTCACACTGACACCGTTAACTGTCGTCCTTTGATCCGGTTGATCAGCTCTGAGAAGGCAGAGCCAGCTCTTTGTATTACCCCACCCTGACGGACGGGCCCGAATTGAAACCCAAACCCCTTTGTATCATCCCAGGTCTATATGCTGCCTGACATGCGCAGCACTGCACACGCAGTAATGTTTACGCTCCCAGTGACAAACCCGCGGATTTTCAGCTCATCAGATTTTCAGGCGCTTTTCAGAATCGCCGGACTCGCTTGCATTGGAAAACAGGGAATTGGATTGTAATTGTAATTAGTGTAATTCCAGTTTTGCATGTTACGTTCTCATGATGTCCACCTAAGCTAAATAATTACATAAAGTCCATAAATCGGACACCCCCCCCCCCCCAAGTTCGTCCTGTGGAAGTTGACCTAATGTCCTACCGAAGATTTGAACATGAACATGAACATGCAGTTTGTTTGTTCGCACAGTTGTGAATTCATCATGAGCAGGTTGTGTGATAAAAATGCAGCTGATACCCCCCCCCCCCCCAACCAGCCCTGGGCAACCTGGAGAGTGGTTCCGGCATTCGCATTCCTAACAGCTACGAGATTCGTTCGGTCCGTTGCTCCGCCAGGTCGGGTGAGTGTCGGGCTGCGTCTCAGCTATCGATTTGCCAAGGCGAATCCTTGCAGTGTGCGGCTGTGTCGGATAACGCCCTGGGCCCCTTCTGCGTAAAATAAACCCGTGCTACCAATCACCTAATGTCAGTTTGGTGACAGAGCAAAAGGGGCTCCATGGAAACATATGGAAGGGGGGGGGGGTCCCTCTAAAATAAACTGCTGATGTACAGCATGACCTGAGGCTCCCTGTAGGAAAACCGTCCCTCCATATCTGCTCCAGCGAATGTGATCACTGAGCTGAACTGAACGAGGCATGAAGGAACCTACCCGAGACTCACAGACACAGAGGGCAGACAGACTGAGGAAGTGAAGATAACGTTAGGAAAGATATTACAGCACTATCTGTGCTGGGATTAAACACCTGGGTACAGGAGGGACATGAGGTCATGTTTTAATGGAAACTCAGCTGGGATGTAGCGTTCAGTTAGTATATTTCTAACCGAATAAATCAAGGTAGACGATCATGCTCCCCTCCTGTGGCGACATCCAATGCTGCTGACTGCAGCCCAAATTCAGGGCCCCGCAGGAAGGAGTAAAAAATAAAAACTCCAGACACAGGAGTAGGATAAGTACTCACTTGTATGTATTCACTAGTAGGTAGAGTATAAATACTTACTCACAGGTAAAGAATAAATATTCACTTGTAGGTACCATTTGTAGGTAAAGGAGAAGAACTCACATGTGGGTACTCACTTATAGGCAAATTATAAGTACTCACTTGTAGGTAAAGGATAAGTACTCACTTGTTCCACGCATGTCTCAGCTTTTTGGGGCTGTACACAGTAAAACGTTCTGAAAAAGAGAGACAGAGTGGCTGTATGATCGATTCTCTACACATTTAGCAATCAGCTGACAGTGGGAAGAAGAGTATCGATCAGTCAGTCAGCCTCCTGACAGCTTTTTGTCTCGTTTTAAACAGCCCCCGGCTCTTCTTGGCGCCGCGTCACAGTACACTACACGACTGACTCCAGTGAAATGATTTCCCACTGTGAAGCACGGGACAGCGGGAAACCCAGACGAAACCCTGTACTGGATGAACCTGTAACAAGCAGTACTGGAAAATATGATGCCGGCCATAAAATAACCGGGATATTTATGTAACGCAGATACATATCCACCTGCCAAAGATGACAGCGTTCAGTATGAAGATCTCGACATACGCTCATGGTTACACACGGCAGCTTACACACTGGGTCACTTTCACTTTCCTCTAGTTGGATCAGGACCTCCAGGACATCCCCAGCTGACTTCAGCGAGCCAAAGACAAACTTAAGGACAACGGGTCTTTTGTGGATGGATCTTCTGTTGGGCTCCCTCGAACCCTAAACTGTGGGGCATGTCACGCTGGTGCCCCATGTGGTGTATTTAATGTCTACATAAACGACACCCAGAATCTCCTGCCCACTGTGCTGTCATTCCAGAGTAGCAGTTGTTATTTGTTCTGAGTACCAGTCCTCCCCCTGCCTGGGGAGACCCAGTTAAGAGTCTCATGGTGTTTAGGTGACCGGAGATGAGCAGGGAGGCTGCATCTGCTCCACACCCATGCGGAAAGGCTCTGGTGAGCCGGTCAGGGGGGTGAAAGAGGCCGTCGGCATGTGGGTGGTGGGGGAGACGGTGTCTGTTTTGGTAATCCCCTCTGCTTGTGCCCGTCTCTGAGGCTGCTGCGGGGGGGGGGCTCTCCGGTGCCGCCGGGCCGCGGTAATGAGGGCTGGCAGCGGCGGCGAGCCGCTTGTAATTTTGTGCGCCTCCCTACCGCGGAGCTATTGATCAGGACCAGCTGTGTAAGCCCTCCGGTGCCGTCCGTGGGAGAGACGTCTCCCTGCTGGATCGTGCTGTGTGAAGCCCTCCATCTTACGTGGGGGGGGGGGGCAAATAAAAAGGCCAGAGAGGCCATTAGCCCACCCTCCCCCCCAATAGAGTTTACTCTACAACTGTGAGGACGACAGAACTACTCCACTTAGTATGTAGAGCTAGTGGAGAAGCCCATATGATTCGGAGCATTGTTGCAGTGTAAAAAAAAAAAAAACTTAAAATCTCCCCAAAATTCACTTACTGCTTTCTTCTTCCTCCCTGAACTCCTGTACAGCACAGCAATGCCATTTTTAGACAAAGGCACTTATTGTGAAAATGTGACTAAGAGACCCAGTAGCATTTCAAATGATTTGTTCAGGTGTTGCAGCCTCCGCGGGGTGTTCTGGTATGTTACAGTTCCTCAAGCGCAAAGCAGAGACCCAGAGAGACACCATGAACCAACAGCACCCTCTGCTGGCAAAGAGATGAACTACAACAGTGTACCATAGTCCTGGCTTGACAAATCAAGACACCATGGGAATTATCCCAACTTATCACTAGGGGCAAAATCTCCATTCTATGCCGTTCTTCTCTTTGTGGCTGAAATCATCACCAGAATCTTTAATGATATGCATATTCTCACCCCTTCCTTAGAGCCATGGTGCTTCTGAGCTAACCTAACCATGCACAAAGAAAACGCTGACCGCTAGATGAATCTGTGCCCAAGGTCGAGCAGACATGTTCACCTGGTTTGAAGTGAGGCAAAGAGTGGACGCCTGGCCAGGTGTCTTCAGAGGGCGTGCCCAGGACCTGCCAATCAAACAGAAGACGCATACGTCACTGATATGCAGTAAAACCAACACTGATGTCTGAATTGTGGGAAAGTTTTAATAAGCAGAGGTGGTGACTGAACTGGATGAAGGCATATGAGAGGACAGCTATGTGACCAGAGAATTTAATTACTATATAAACACAGCTGAAACCTTAAGGGTCATAATCAATCTATCCAACCTTCCTTTTCGACAGTGTCATCTGCTTCCTGCTTTCAATCAATAGACCTTGAAGCTACTCTTCATAAGAATGGCTTCCTGCGTAGATTTGTTAATGTGCATGTGTGGAATGGGACACCGTGGTCTTGGAGGAATTTAGGTGCTCCTGATGCTGGATAGGTCTGGCCAAGTATGCAGGACTAACCAGGCAGAGAAGATACAGGAACTGGGTCTGTTTTTATCTGGGACAGAAAACCAGCAGCGTGGATGGGCTCCAGACCAGGATTGAAAGGCAGCCAGGCTCAGTGCTGGGGGGCCCAACCCCGGAGCATGGGGGGGAGGGGGGGGTGGCAGAGAGCGGCTGTTTTGTCAAAAACTGCCGTCCGCTTCCAAGCTGCCCAGCCTCCCCACTTCAGGGGGGTTTGAGAGTGACGGGACCCCCGGCGTTGAACAATGTCGTCGGGGTATCAGAGCATCTGCAGTGCATCTGAATGGCAGGCTGGGAAAGGGGCGGAGCCTGGTGGGCCGGCAGAGACGCGGGGAGGCCCACGCTCCATCAGGCGAGGCCCGCAGAGCCCTGTCAGTGCGGCGCGCTTTACACTGCTTCCCTGCCAAGTCACTGCTCCGTAAGAAATAAATAAATAAGGCTGAGTCACGCTTCCACAACACAAGGCGCAGGGAAGCCATCCACAAGTCACACTCCCAACAAACACAGCGCCACAAAGGCAACAGACGCAACCTTCCCTTAGTGACAAATAAGCAAAATACATCTGTTCTTCTGCCCCTTGTTTCTTTTCTTTGGAGATATTTATTTAAGGTAAAAAAAAAAGCAGAATTAATTCGCAGCAAGAACCTGGACCGTTTGCCGTTTTGGAAACGTATGTCTGGAAAAGGAAGAGAAGAGAACACTGAGGTTCTCGAATCCCGGGTAGCGATTCCCTTCCTTGTGTAATTATATTGCTCAACGTCCCAACGTTTTATTAGTGAGTTACTCATTTGAAAGCTTGTTAATGAAAGATAAATAGTTTTTATGAGCTCACTGAGACATAAATCAGTCATGTAGCTATTTTTCATGCGATCATTACATACCGGTTGCATAGGGCTTAACCTTATAAATGCTTGTGTTTCATAAGGTTAATTTATGTATATTTTATAACCCTGGCGCACATACAATGCATACCATCCATGTTGTTATAATCGCATAAATTCAACTAAACAACAGGACAGTTGCATCAAACAGGTGTCATTTTGAATTATGTACGTAACAGATGCCATGTCACAACTGTTGGGAAGGGGGAATTCCTTTGTGTCATTTGGCCATGCATAGAAAAAGTTTATCTCAAAATTTACCAGTACCAGATTCTGATTGCCACAAACATTACTCTGCAATGTCCCTACAAAAATAGTTTAAAAATCGTTTAAACCATTTTATCTGTGCAGTAAAATCCCAGAGATTAAAAACGGCCACATTTAAATGTAGCTGAGCTTTCACATGGAAAGTGTTTTGCTCCATACATGCATTACCAGTGGCTCGTTACAGCCGACATACTAGGGGTAGTAACTCTGAATAGTCAGCAGAGGGCGCCAATGCCCAGTAACTAAGTAGCATGTTGAAATGAAGGACCTGAGCCTCGTTGGCTTGTGATGAAGGAGCATTTCAGGTTTCAAAAGAGGATCCATGACTTAGAGGTCACTTCTCTAAATTTAATGTAAAATGCTTGTTTACACAAATCATCTCCAAAAGAATAAATATGAAGTGGATTAAAATTCAGTTACTTAAGAAAACCAACTCTTCTGTACAACCCATTTAGGACATTACAGCTGTCATTTTGGACATTCTTGAAAAAAAAATATAGGATAATACTTCTATTTGTATTTTAGCAAGTCCATCCATCCATCCATCCATCCTCTAACACTTTATCCTGTCTACCTCTCCATCTATCATGGGGGGTCCGGAGCCCAACCCAGCCTTATGTATACTGTTCAAATCTAAATGCTATTATATTAGACTTGTAAAACTTGAACCTATATGTTTTTTTACCTTAAATATCAGCATTTTGCCGTTTATAGGCGTAGCGCCCGCGTCTTGGGATGGTGTGTAAGCGTAACCCAAACCAGCACCGGGGGACACGCGCAGATGAGCCGGAATTACCCTCACACCCCGGCTGTTAGAGACAAAGCCACAAAGGGTTATTTCCCCGCTACTCACAAACCCCCCCTGAACCTACGTGCTTCCACAGTACATACTGCTAATGACAGAGCAAAGAGGGAGGGGGTGGCACCAGAGCACTACCCCCCCACACACGCCGTCTCCATCAGCTAGACCCAGGGTTGCCCTAAGAAACCCTTATCAGCCAGACTCCATCTCATAAATACCATGAATACCAATAAACACAATAAAATGCATCTGTTAAATATCTACCAGGGGCCAGTACATGTGTGCTATGATAGACTAGCATTCCAGATTAGAAAACATGCCTATAGAATGGATGGATTGGTGGATGGATGGATGAATGGATGCATTTAAATACTCTGTTGACACATCGTGACAAATTGGATATTTTGGTCCCTCATCTGTCCTGAGTGGGAGAGTAACGCTCTGCTCAGCCAAATGCTTCTGAGCTCCACTAGGGGGCGAAGTGGGTTACATCTCCATCGAGGTGAGTCTGACACGCCAGCGAATTCCACTGTGTTTTTTTACTGATCGCTCAGCACTGCAGGTCCTGTCCCGCTGACGCTGGATGCTGAGCTTACTGTGGACCTCCACCCAATTAAACACGCTGCCGAAACCATCAAACCCGGTTCCTCAGAACCGATAGAACATACTCCGCTTCAAAGCCCGAAGGACACATTAGAGTGACATTCCTTTGTGTGTTTAAACTGTCTGGAAACCCGAGTGACTCGTTGTGCATGAAAAAGGAAAAATAAACGGTGTCCTTGGCATTTAAAACAGTGAAAGGGTGATGGCACTTTGAAAAATGACATTTTAAACCAAAGCCAGTGGCTGCACATCCTGCCAGTGAGAGATAGAATGTGGCCTCTGAAAGGCTGCCGGTTCACGTCCCACGGAGGAGGCTGCCGGTTCGCGTCCCACAGAGGAGGCACGTGGGGATTCTGTAAAGACAGCGAACCTTTCTCCTGACAAACTCCACCCAATGGTCAAAAATGCTGACGTACTTAATGCTGCCCCAGAAAGCGTGATTCTGTTTACGGCAATTATTTGGTGTCATGCCTGAAAGTGGGATGGGCCAGTCGGGGGGGGGGGGAAGCTTAACGAATGGCCGCGTTGATGGACTTTCCCCGCCTGACATCAGACAGTGATCAATAGCACCTCTGGGAAGGCTCCTCAGGCCTGTATATACCCACCAACCATCTCTGAGGAAGTCTTCAATGCCACCCCCCCCCCCCCAAAAACAGCGCGTCTCCGACCCAACATGCCCCTTCTCGCCTCACATGTCATTGATAAAGATCGGATGCATGGCATGCGGATAATATGCACGTTTTAATAATTTATTCCCACAGCACATTAATTCTACTCTCAATAATTAGTTTATGGAAAAATCACCCCTGGCTTTTTAAATATTTATGTATACGGTCCAGAATGTGGTAATACTTCATCTGATACGTATGTCATACATGACAGCCCACGTCAATAAATCGCAGCTGCACATTAGCACTAAGGCATCCCGCACCCAAGTGACTCTTTCCATCAATTATCTCTGCAGCCGTGAGGCTCGCAGGTCTGATTTACATCCAAATGAGGCTCTCGGAGATGCCGTGTGCCCACCGGGCGGCGATGCGGTAAGAGGGCAGGGCCATGCAGCCCAGGATGGATCAACGTAGAGGGAGGTACAGGACCCACCAGGAAGATCCGCTCCAGCTGGTCCTGGATATCCTTCATGCCGGGAAAGGCGGCCACCCCCTGGATCATTTCGACGAAGATGCATCCCACACCCCTGAGGCAAGAAGCGAGGATAGAGGATGTGAGTGAGGAGAAGCGGGGAGAAGGGGTTGGCCTTGATGGCTGGCATGCGATCTGCCCCACCAGCTCCGCATGCCCCCACCAGCGTCGCATGCCCACACCAGCACCGCATGCCTGTATCCTTGATGGTGGCTTTCAGCTACTCTGGAAATCTTTTAACTGAATTTCACTTAAGACTGCAAGCACCACTTCTAAATTAGTTCTAAATTAAATAACCAAACCTTCATTTTTTATTTTTAATCAACATCACAAAAACCTCCAAGCTTTCCTGATAATGAAAAAATATCTGTACTGAAGCCCAAGGTGAGGTTAAATATTATTCACTGTTAATATCGCTGTGTCCTGTGTCATAGTCCAATCCGGGGCTGTCTAAAAAATCTGTAATGTTTTACATAAATTACATTGTTATATTTGTTTGAGTCCAGGGAGAGATTTTTAAAAAAATTCCGCAGTAATCAGGTCCCGGGTGTGACAATAATCCTGATTTCTGCAGTATTTCATCTTAATTTACCCAAAAACGATCAAAGGTAGAATAACCCGCAAACCCGTTTCTCTGTCCCACTAATGCTACCTTATTTGATATTTTCCCTCTACAGTTAAGTTATCTCTCATTCTCAGTGTTCACTTCCCTACTGTCTTCCTATTACGATTATCTCATACCTTCCTACTCTTATCTCAATCTCTTATCTTACTACTGGACCTCCTCTCGTATTCCCGTTACGCTAATGACCTGCTGTCAGTCATACAGACAGGTGGACAGCTGGTCACGAGAGGCCAATTCTCACTCCACTGATTAACATACTGCTGCTGTCATTACAGACATCTTTGTGCTTTTTGTGCATCTGTGGGACTGAGCCTGGCTTCCCAATTTTATTCAAAGGCAAAATCAAAGGTTTTTTCTTTGATTTGAACCGGCAGCAAAGTAAACCTTGTCAGTGGAGAATGTTGCCGTCGTCAGGGGCCAAACACCATGGTTACTCTGAGGGACACTGTGATCAATTTTAATCACAGACATGGCATTTAATGGACACAGGTGAGTTTTGCCATGGATACGTTTGTCTGTGCACGCACAGGTTGACAATCCCTGGTTGTCGTTAATGGCCATTTGAGGTTTAGCTTTAGCAATATCACAGCTTTCCTTACAACCCATTAACCTAAAATCTATAGTCCCAGTCAATAGTTTGGACACGCCAATCCGCCTACAAAGAAGGATGATTGTTCCACATCACATGACCTGCCCACCTGACCTAAAGCCAGCAGAGATGGTTTTGGAGGAGTTTGACCAAAGAGTGAAGGGAAAGGGGCCAATGAGAGCTCAGCATATGTGGGACCTCCTTCAGCTGGACAAGCATCCCAGGAGGCCACCTCATGGAACTGGCATAGAGGAGACAGTGGGGTCACCCAGTCCCCGGAGCAATTGGGGTTAAGGACTGGCAACCTTCTCACAGAGACCCCTCCCCGACCAAAGACATTAAGTTTTTTTGTTTAATACTATTTTAGTCAGTGCATAATTCCATAAATGTTATTTTATAGTTTTGATGTCTTTGTTCTAAAATGTAAAGAATAGTACAAATAAACATTTCTATGGAATTTCTATGCATTCCTTGCTCCCGAAGCACCACTCTTCTGCTTGGCACCTTTCTTCAGGGGTGGACCTGGCATCGAAAAGCAGCCCAGTACCAAGTTAGTCCCCTGTTGACCAGGGGCCTCCCCTTGGTATATTTTGCCGCCGACTGGGGGGCCGGATGGCTCTCGCCTGAGGGGGTGGGCACCCCTGGTATACACGCTATATATTCCCGAGGTTAGGGAAGAAATGACGACCCACAAGGAAAATTCCCAAGCTTCCTGATGGCCAGTCTGCCTCTGTCTCACTCCCTCTTTCCATGGCGGCTTGAATCCTGTCCCCCGCCCTCACTGACGCTGCCGTTTCCACAGTCTCATTTAAACATTTAGTCTGTACCCTTCGTTTCTCCATTCTCCATATCTCCACGCTCTGCCTACGCTCCTTTTTTTACCTCACGACTGGTGGAACAAGCAGGCATGGGAACCTCACCATCACAGATGGCTTCAGCCACCTCCTCAGCAGACACCTCGAGCTTAACATCAGCCTGATGATCTGGCCAACAGTTACTCAAACGTGATGGAAGGTACCAAAGCATTTATAAAGTCAGAATAAGGCCGTAAAATAAACAGTAAGGATCTACTTAGCACTACTGTGTTAAGCTTCCTGTGTGCTCCCTGCACACTCCACACACCAATATCTCCCCTCATGCTACAATGTTATAACTCTCATAACATCCCATAATAATCATATTATTAATCTGCAGTCTGCTGCTCCCGTCCCCAGCATGCTGAATATGAAGAGAGTCATTCTTCAGTAGCTTATGGCCGTGATTAAGACTTTTCCCCATATACCTAAAGTGCAGCAGATACCTTCTCAGCAAGCGCCGGCTGGCATAAATCACCTCACGCACTCATAATCTCCTCAATACATCATTCCATCCCATAATAAGTGGGCTGCACGAAACATAACGGAAGCCAATGGCAGTGTAACTAATGACTGTGTGAGAGGGACTGCAATTAAAACAGTCCTATCGCAGGTAAGGATCCTCACGGGTATGAAACTGGTGTTTAGCAGCTCTTCCCATCTAGAACGTTCTAGCAGAGCGTAGAATCCCTTGAACTCCCCTGAGCACCATGAGCCTGGTACTGGGACATCGTGATCTCCGAAAGCTGTCCTCACGCCTGTCTAGTCAGAGACTCTCGACGCTGAAACTTCTCAAAGTAGCTGAGGTCAGTAACCAATGTGCCCATTCTTCTCCCTCCATATATCCTTCTGACTAACATCATCCTCTCTGAGGACGGTCAGCACCACTCAGACCTGGATGTCCATCGTACCACTGGTGCTGCTGGCACATGAAGACATTTGTTTATTTTTTCCCCCCCGTGTTTATAAACTGATGCTACAACTGAGTAGTGTACTGGAGACCATCCCATACTCGCCCTTACTGTGACAGGTCTACAGCAGTAGGACTAACTCGTGCTTTAGCGCGGTAAAGTAGCTATTAGCTCAGGGTTACTGCCTATACCGAACGTCATTAGCTCTGGTCGCTAACTAAAGAGTAACAACATTCATAATCTAGCTTTTTCAAGCAAGAGCAAGTTTTTAGTACCAATAACAGACATAACCTGCTATCAGTTTAAAGTACTTCAGCATAAACACATCTGGACATTATTTGCTGTACTTGGTTTTATAAGTTTGCTTTTTCCTGTTTAGTCTCACAGACACTGATTGACCCACTTGTTTCAATGTCTCTGATTGGCACATGTGCCCCCCCGTCACATGATGAGGATCATACCCATTCCAGGGGTTTATGGGCCGCCGGAGCACCAGTAGAGGAGATGGACCGCATTGCGGACACTCACCACATGTCCAGGCAGGTCGAGTAGTCGGTGGAACCCAACAAGACGTCCGGTGGTCTGTACCAGAGTGTCACCACCTCATTGGAGTACGTGTGGCTGGGGACGGACTTGGCACGGGCGAGTCCTGTTCCGGGACAGCAAGAAGAGGAGGTCAGGAGGCTCTGAGGCCGGGGAACATGCCAGCTGGGGGGAGGCACTGAACAAGAAGGCAGATCCATCATACACAGCTAAACCTCAGCATGTACATACAAAACAGTCAGATGAATAACAGATAAAAAAATACATTAATGTTGAGTCAAAATATTTAAGCATTTAAGCTGTTCATCTGACAACCATTTCATGTACGGAATAGCAAAAATAACTCTGCACTCCTGAGGACCAGGGAGTGCTGGCTGTGTCTGCGTGTCAGGGTTCAGCACGGCCAAAAGGGGGCGATAGAGAGACGGCGCAGGGTGTGGCTGGCTGAGAGCGTACAGCACTACACTTTTAGCAGGCTCTGCGTGCTAATCACCACCCCCACCCACCCTAGTGGCGTTGTCATGGTTACACCACAGGGAAGCCTAACTTTCTTTAAAGGGATGGATGGGACTCCGTAAGCAGCCATTATATCAGTACAGTTACACAAAGCCCCCCCTGGTGAGAGAAAGCTGCGGGTATCACAGAGTAACTCCGACGGCGCGGAGCTGGGTGCTCCGAGCTCAAAGCTGACGGCCCCATTTCAGCGGAGACGCGGACCCAGAAGCGAAGGTCAGACAAGGCAGATCTCTGAATTATACATCACACATCCTGAAGCATCAAAGGAGCTCAGGGCGCGTGAGGGTGACACCTCAGTCACTTACCCACACCCCCCCCGCCAGCGCTGTGTCATCCTGTCAATATGTCCTGGTTTCATAATATTGGTGGGATTCACTTTATCTTATTCTGAAGCAAATACCTCTGTTTCTTTGAATTGTTTCATAACAGGCACCGTCGAGCGGTAAAGCAAACCTCATCGGCGGTGATGGCTGAGGCCGCGATAAACGCCTGTTTGACATGTAGACAGTCAGCTAAAGAAGTGGAAAATTCTGACATAGTAGGATAAACCAGACAGGTAAAAGAAAAGTTACTGTGTGTGATACAGTAAAATAATTATGGGTGTATGAAATGATTCAATTGGGATTCTGTCCATCCATCCATCCATCCATACCCATTTGTCATATACAGGTCTGCAGGGAAATATCCCAGAATAACCCAGGAAGGGGTGCCAGCTCATTGTAGGGGTGCTCTGCAAAACACTTAGGCAGTCAAACTAAACATTTAAAGCTATTTATCTGGGTAGTAAGTGTATAAAAAAACAACTTAACATTATATCATATGCAAATTAAGAGTAACAATAAAAACTAACAGGAATTTCTTCTGTTTTCCAAAGATTTACTGACATCTTGCTGGATGGCTAGATGAACACCGCTTCAGTCCCCAAACCTCTCCTCAGGGGCACCCCAGCCATTCCATGTGTTTGTCATCGATAGCTCACTTAATTAACTCATTTTACATCACCAACATGACATTAATTTCAGCACTATTTTCTTTAACTGCATAAGAGTTGCACAGTACAGTAATTGAATATTCAGATTAATATTGCTTGATATCCAGATTCGGCTAGTGGTAGGAAGCCTCCATTAGCCATGTCACTGCATTCGTTCCAGTGATCCAGAGAAAGCCGTCACTGATCTACAGTCAGCTGTCTTCTTCACGCCCACTGGTACGATGGCCTCCTCGCCGTAATCGGGCTCCCCGGCACGGCCCCGACTGGCTTCTCCGCCTGGCAGCGCTGACGTCCTGTCACCAGATAGCTGCAGGAAGCAGCGAGCGAGCGGCCAGGGAGATCCTCCCTCAGCGCCGTGCCTCTTCCAAGAGGAGTCTTCATCTCTGGCGAGTCGCCCATCTCCTCGGAGCACGGCATGGAGGAAGCCGCCTTTTAATTAGGAGACTTACTGGTGTTTTTAACTTCCGCCAGCATGATTTCACTGCTGGCATCAGAGCCTAAGCTCACAGCCACATGGATCAGTTGCATTTAAGGCCCTTTGATGAGTCATAGGGTAACAATGTGTATACATTTCACATCTATGAACAGATTACACGGTCAGGTTATATGTTAAGAGCCATATGAATGTATAAATATATTCAATTGTGTAAGAAAGAGGAACTGAGTGAGGACTCTCTCTCCCAAACAGTACTTTGTATTTTACAGACATTTACATCCACTGTAGAAGGAATTATGTGTCGAGATGGCAACGTTATCTCGACCAGCTGCATAAGTGCCCCCTACTGGTAGGGAAATCCTCTGTTCTCCCTTTGCTGGGTTCAGCACTTGCAGAAAGAAGTTTTTTTTTAAAAAAATGCCACTGACTATTCTGGGGTATAAATATATATGTGTGTGTGTGCGTGTGAGTGTGTGAGTATGTGTATGTGTGTGTGTGAGTATGTGTGTGTGTGCGCTTTTTTTTTCTTTTAATCTTCGTTAACGCAGCTATTTGTACTGCACGCTCCCGTGAACACAAACTAGAACCTACCCCCGATCTCAGGGTAAGCTGGTACGCACTCCAGCCTAAGTCAGGCAACATTATCATCCACCAAAATAATCTCTTTAACATTCATAGAAAACAAGTCTGCAGCTATTTTAGTAGAAAAAAACTGCACTTCACGATGAAACCGGCATCCAGACAAGACACCCCCCGTAAGGCCCTACAGCAAGTTCCCCTCCAGCCCCCCCCACCTGCCGCCTCCTGACTCATCCCCACCCTGGATGCACTTCCTAAAGCAGAACAGCCTGCCTCCGTGCCCAGCTGTCCAGAGATCCGCATGGGTCAGGATTACCACGTCACTGGCCAGCCAAGCGGCCCAGCTGGCTCCCTCTGACACAGCAGGGTTGGGGGGGGGGGGGGGGGGGGGGGCGGGAGGAGGCAGCCGTACCGAAG
>JAODJW010000046.1:7885456-7896886 GCA_026777045.1 Hyperopisus bebe
CCCCCCCCCCCCCCCCATGAAGTCCTCGTCTTAAATGATGCTTGGCCGTCTGCCCTGATGGGAATAAGTCCACTTCATTCCTGTGGAATCTCCAAATTATCATTAGCAGCTCCATCATCTTATCTCCATATCATGATTTATCTGATTTATAATTTTTCTACCACACTTGGCATCTCTGGTGAGACATCAGAGAAATTTCGCATGTCTGGCCACAAGATAAATCCATCTTTATTGTTCCTACCAACTACTATGTCTAGAGTTGAAGTTAATAATAGCATCGTCTTTATTAAATTTCCCATCTCAGTACTGGATCTCTTGGTAACATTATGGTTATGGTCACTGTTTTACTTACCCAACCAGTTTCTCTACTGGAATCAATAAATCTAATGTTCTGCACAATATGTTATACAAGAGAAGAAACATTTACAGAGAATAAAGAGCCTCACAATATCACAGTGCAAGAATTATATAAATTAAAAACATTAAAGACTGACTGTGTTACTGTATTGAACAGGAGACATTCAGCCTTTGAGCAGTATTCTCAACACTAACAGCTCTCTAAATTGGGATATTTTAACAAGAATGTCCTAGCAGGACAGATATAAAACATTTAACATCAAAACACAGGACTTTGTGTTCTTACTGGCTACAGTTCAGCACTATGGCACTCATACTTAGGCGTGATAACAGGAACTACATGCAGGCTTGAGAAATGTTTACAAATAAAGCAGAAAAGAAGCTATATGTTATGGGCTATTTTCCCCATTCCTGCGGCAAAGCATGGAGTAACTCACAGACTAGGACATGAAAGCCTCATGGAAAGGACAGCAGTGAAATGGGGAGACCCCCCGCCAAGCTGACACGGGGAATTACCGGATCGCTGTTACTTATAGAATGAGTGACGGAGACGGTTAGCATCACTGCGTGCAGCACGTGTGTGTGTGTGTGTGTGTGTGTGTGTGTGTGATGCCAGTTCCTCCTGCCCCAGCGCTCCCCAGCAATCTGGCTCAGCTGAAGTGCGTCGTTTTTCGCGCACTGCGCTCTGGTGGGTATAAGGCAGGCAGCCACGGACACACTGAGTGCGGTACCCGCTCCCCCGCCACCTCGCACCAGCACCCTAACCAAGCGCCCCCCCCCCAGCTTTTACAGGGCTGGCTGTTTGGCCACCAGGCTCTCTTACCCCTAATCATGCCGCCACTCCAGCTCCTTCCAAACTCTGCAGTCAGGTGTACCAAGGGAACCCGAACCAAAAATAGTCAGTCATTTGGGCTGTGAGACCTCAGGGCCTCCAGCGGGTGGCGTCAATGGCGGGGTCCCCCGAGGCACGTGTCCGAGGACAGACGGTGACGCTCAATGTCGGAGTATGCCGGCGAAGTGGCACCTTTCTCCAAAAAAGCGTGAGAGGCTCTGAAACACTGATGCCCGCCGAGCCGCACCTGCCCCTCTGTTCCCCGGACCCCCGTGCACACACCCTCCCTAGACCCCCCCCCCTCCAGGCGATGTGTCCCCTCGGCATGCTGGGACGGCGCAGGCAGCATCAGCACGCGTGGGGTTCGCTTCAGTAAAGCGCATGCCGCACGCCTGACAGCATGAGGCTGCCAGGGGGCTGGGGGGGGGGGATCGAGGCGAAGGTCTCGCCTTACCTTAGCGTGGCGACTGTCTGCGGGAACGAGCCGGGAGGAAAGAAAACAGAGACACCGCCGGAGAGCCGTTGGATTACATTCTGGGCAATCAGCAGCAAATGAACTCAAAACATCTTTCTGCCAAGCGATGTGAGACGGAGGGGGGGACGGGGGGGCATACTAACAGGAAGGCATAAGGGGGGGATCCGAGACGGGCGACAGCCGCGCTGTCCGCGAGGGTGGGCTCCATGGGAGACACTGCGTGCGCTCCAGGTGTACGGACGCGCAGGAAATGCGACGCGCGCCGTCTCGGCTGCCTTGGCCGCCTGCCCAGGGTGCGCTGCGGCGAGGCAGCAGCGTGCACCAACCCCACAGGGGGATGGACCAGCCTGTGGAGTTTTCAAGGAAGTTACAGGCAGCATCTGTACCAACATCACTGCTACTGGCATGGGCTGCCCTGGCAGTGTACAGTCCAGAGGTCCTCAGGAGCATCTTTACATACTACGGAAGCGGGTTTGGCATGATCGAGTATGGGCATTAAAAACAGCTCTGTTTGAAAGTCAAAATGGAGAAATGGATGGAGGTCTGTTAAAGCATATTGTCCGATAAATATATATAGCAAGTTAATTTTATCGGAAGCAATAACAAACACGTAAAAGGAGCTATTCAGAGCATCATTTTAATACAATTGATCTATTTAAAATATAAGATAGCAGATGACAGAAAAGAGATTAAAGTGTTACTTTAAGCACACATCTATCCATCTGTGAACAGATGGAGCGCAGGGGGGGGCGTGGGGAGCCTGGAGGCGACTGCAGGAAGCAGCGGGCACACCCTGGCATGGCTGCCAAAACATCACAGGGCACGTGCCCACCCACACACACTGCAGTGTAGAGGCACCAACTCACCCACACTGTGTATCTCACCATACTTGGAGGAGACCCACACAACTTGGAGTGAAGATTTGAACCCCTCCCCACACACACACAGAGCAAGGATGGGATTCAAACCTACAACCTTGCAGGTGGGAGGCAATACAGCAAACCTGGTAGTCGCCCAAATCACATTCCACCTCCAAGCTTTTGTAAATTATGAAAGAAACCCCCCCCCCACACACACACCTTTGAATTTCTGCCTGCTCAGCATGATGGTCAGAATTCATTATTCATGAGGCCAGAATTTCCTTTCTCAGCTGGGTGGGTCCAGGCAACAATGACATAGCAGCTCCCTGCAAGTCTGATTACCACAGTCAGAGGATAAATGTCAGCATCACTGGCTGGTTCCTTCAGGTCCACTGTAATGTGTCGACTGGGATTATGAGTTTACTGTTACCAGTGGCCCCAACCTCAGCCATGCTGACCCGGGGAACACCCCTCAGTGTTACAGCTGTGAGTTAATCCTCAGGTAAATAAGAAGCTGGGATTCAAAGTCTGATGGAGCAGATCTTCATTTCATATGTTTAGTTCAAACATCAGATGGACCGCTCATAAATCTAACAAAGATGTTGGTAAAAAGCTTAGGTCTGGTTGTATTTATACAAGGAAACCAAAAATCAGCTTTGTGTCTGCTTTAAACCACACAAAAAGAACAAAGGAACCCCAGAGAACAACCCGAGGCCACCCCGAGATTCCTCCTGTATGCCCGCTCACGCTTTACGATTTGCATTGTTTTATACTGTAACCTGACTAATTGCTTGCCGATTGGTCCATGCTATGGTGAAGCGGCAGGCCAATCAGGGAGCTGTCACATGACCTTCAGGATAGCTGGGCATCTGACAAGGCGAAACCCCACAGCATTTAAAAGTCATCTGAAAGACCATGGAAATGACAGCAGTGAAAACAAATAGTACGGGCCACAGTTTTCATGCAACCGAGGTTCATTCATGGTAGATTGCTGAATTTGTGATCTTCATATTTAAAAAATTTCAGATGTCAACACCTCAGATGCGATTATGACTAAAGGCAGAGTTAAAACAATAAAATAACTTCAAATAACCGAATGAGTCTTACTACACGTTAGCTTCATAAGATCAGGACACCACAAACCTCCTGTTTCACACGGTCTGCTATCGCTTGCTTGCACCTCAGGTCTTCACTAACACTTCACTAACTCCCAAATGCCTGTAAAATCGCATACTTAAGTGGGACAATGAGGGACAGCGATGACGTCACCCTCCTCTTGTTTGCTCTCCTGAATGTTCCGGCCTGCCGACCACCCAGAGGATGATGGGTAAGGGGGCCCATTCAGAGCAGATCTGTACTACGCTGGAGGATTTACACAACCAGTGGGTGGTCTGTGTTTCTATCGGGGAGCTACGGGGACTGAGAGACGGGGGTCAGTGCAGGATGTGTGGGACACACTGTGAGGGATTTGAGGGCCACCCTTGAAGAAGCGGTGACAGGGGACAGGGGGAATGCACTGGACAGGACTTCCGGACAGAATAACGGCAGCACTGTCTCTCCAATTCACAACTACCTTGACAATTAATTCGTTCTTTTTTTGTTAACCGAACATGTACAGCAATTCCTTGGATGAGGTATTCATATGATCTGATTCATGTAAAATATTCAGTTTGTATCTTCATAAACACACTCCAAATGCTGCTAACAGCCACTGAACCTACCCGATTCCAAGAGACGTGAGTCTCTGCAGGACAGAGTAGGAGGAGTATGGAAAGGTGGGCGTCTCGAAAGGCAATAGGTTTTCAAAAGGTTATTTTCATTGGCCGAAAATGCTGTCAATAAATGTTATTTCAGAAAGAGACCAGACATATAGGTCAGGCAATGACTATGATTAGCAGATATCTACAATGAAACGTCTGTTTCATATT
Source organism: Hyperopisus bebe (assembly GCA_026777045.1). NCBI lineage: Eukaryota > Metazoa > Chordata > Actinopteri > Osteoglossiformes > Mormyridae > Hyperopisus > Hyperopisus bebe. The sequence goes on from JAODJW010000046.1 coordinate 7,889,909, forward strand.
TGTTCGTACAGCGTAGGTCATGTCCTATGCTTGTTTATGTTTACTGTCATATTGCCAGAAAGCCCAAAGGACATTATGTGCATGGTTCCACCCACTTTGCCACACACTATTCCTGTTGACACACCCATTAACCTTCTGACACGCCCATTAACCTTCTGACACGCCCACTACTCCAGCCTGTAGAGGCTTATATATGGATTCTGAGAAATAATTGACCCAAAGCACTCAATGCATAAGTCTGGATACATCCGTTTCCTGATCACATTCATGACATCATTTATTTCACACTTGACTATGAGTTGAATCTCCTGAAAGCACCACTAACAATAGTATATTTAAGGAATCCTGTGGTCAGACTCAAGCGGCAGCGAACTGTTAAAAGCTGCCAAAATGGCATGACTTCATAATCACATTTATAAGAAAATATACTGCCCCCGTCACTGGACTGATGTCTAAGCTTCTATGATTGCCACAAGGAGGATAACATATAACAGAATGCACTGCTAGTCTTTCCACAGAAAGGGGTGTGCATATTCGGAATGCAGATTTATATCCCACCATCCTTCCAATTCTAACACGGGAGACTATGTCGGGGGTGTGGTCAGAGTGTGTTGGGGTGTGGTCAGAGTGTGTTGGGGTGTGGTCATGGCATGTCACGGCATGGTCATCGAGTGGGGGCATGATTGCAGGGTGTCAAGGGTGTGGTCAGAGTGTGTTGAGGCAAAATAAACAAGAAAAAGTTAATTCATTCCGAGAAAAAAAATCCCTTATCAAGAAACAACAATCTTTTTAATATAACCATATGTGCTGCAGTTATTGCCCCCCCCTGCACCTAATACTCTGTACAGCCTGCCAGAAGTGTAACATCTTATAAGACTGGAAAATACAGAGGCCATTTCTCTTTACAGAATTTCATCTGATCACCCAGGGTCCTACAGGGGTTGGACAATGAAACTGAAACACCTGGCCAATAGTGTTTGAGGTTTCATGCCTGTATATGCATGGCCTGGTGGTCAAATCTTCACTGATTGCACATTCAATCAGTAAGAGCAGAGTGTGAAGGTTGAATTAGCAGAGCAGTAGCACAGCTGTATATAAAATACTGCAATCCACACAACATAACGGGCGACGCGTGAGAGTTCAAAAGAGGACAAATTGTTGGTGTGTATCTCGCTGTGGAATCTGTAACCAGGACAGCAATTCATTGTGGTGTATCGAGAGCCACATGTCGGCATACTACCACGAAGGGTGGACCATGTCCAACAGGAGTAACTGTTGGTGTAAGAGGAAGCTGTTTGACAGGGACGTCCAGGTACTAACCCAGACTGTATCCAAAAAACATAAAACCACAGCTGCCCAACTCACCACAGATTTAATGCACACCTCCACACTCCTGTTTCCACCAAACTGTTCATCAGGAGCTCCATATGGTCAATATTTATGTTCGGGCTGCTATAGCCCAACCTTTGGTCACTTGGGCCAATGACAAACGTTGGTTTCAAAGGTGCCAGCAGCACAGATCTTGGGTTGTGGACAATGTGAAACATGCATTGTTCTCCGATGAGTCCACCTTCACTGTCTTTCCCACATCTGGGAGAGTTATGGTGGGGAGAGGCCTCAAGGAGGCTGAGCACCTGGACTGTTGTGCACCCAGAGTGCAGCACGGGTGTGGATTAGTGATGGGTTACTCTTTTACGAAAGGTGCCAATAATTATGGAGGGGACAGCATATTTATTGCATATGAACTGTAGCAGTGTTGTCAGCTAGCTTTGCTGTCTTTGGGTTATTGGAAGAACGCTGGCTTTTGTGCAAATGAATGTTTATTTTTTAATGTTTCCCCAACCCCTTTGATCTGCCCCCTGCACTGAAGAAATAAATCAAGACTCACAGACCCAGCTTTGTGGTAAGAGTCATCCATTTTGTGCCAAGACAAACAGACTGTAGGTAAAGGGGCAGTCTGAGCTACACACAGTTATCAGGTACAGGGCTGCAGTGAACCTTAAGTCCATCACAGGAAGCTCATGGCAGGAGTCAGGGGGTACCCTGGTTGGGAGGGCAGTCAGTCACAGGGCACACAGCACGGGTACACCTCGGTTGTGGTAGCAGTGCCGTAAAGAGCATCCAGCATGGGTACACCCCAGATGGGGAGCCAATCCATTGTAGGACACACAGCACATGACATGACATTAAAGAATTATTAAAGAATAGCACATCAATACATGTCTTCGGACTGCTGGGGAAAACCCTCCAATATGGACAGACCATGCAAACGCCACAAACAGGGACCATCATCATCATCCATCCATCCATCTTCTATCCACTTTTCCTGGCCAGTGTCATGAAGGGTTCCTTTAGATTTTATCATCTTATCGAAGAAATCTGTACAATTTCCACACTGTTGAATGTACATTAGTGCGTCTTCCATGCGATGCTGGGAGCAGCTAACTCACGCACTGTCCATAATCATCCCCACGGGACGAGAGAGAGAGAGAGACTGACATGTGGGAGTTCGACACCAGATTTAAAGGCTGGGCTGTAGCTGCAGAGGTAAAATCCCAGAGGGTGCAGAGAGAAACACACCATTAAACTGAAAAATGCACAGCTGTCATCACTGGCGTCGCACAAACCAGTGACAGGGATCTCTGCGGGTACCATGCTTCCCAGCACCGTTTGTAATAAACACTAAAAAATACATATAACCTCAATACCACGAATACAAAGTCTACCAGCCAGTTACCGAAAGCTTGAAAAGGATTATGTTTAAGGCAGAAATTAAGATGTATTTGTTTGTTTTTATAATGCGCTTATATGAGTGTTGTTCTTAACTGTGACATGGCTTGTCAAAGCCAAACAACTAATCTTCCTCACCCAATGAAACACCTTCCAGAAACAATCTTTGCACCAGTAGCGGAAAATCGCATCGTTGCAGTGCAGTGCAGCGTCAGAGCTGTTTATTCACGCCATACCAATGCACCACACTTTCCGATCATAAACTACAGATGCTCCAGTATCAGTCTCAGCCATCTCCTGAGATTGTCTACCCATGTACTCAGAATAAACTCAGCCATATCTATTGAATCGGACTAGGAATTCAATTTATCATAAAAGTCACTTTAAGTACATAACTGAGAACTCCATCATGTGGAGTGATCAGTGTTAACTCTAATTAGTCTCTTCAGATTAGGCCTCCTGTGTACAAAATATAATATCAATTTGTAAAAGCACACATTTGTTAAAATTTCACAAATTAATTGAAGACTAACAGAATGTTTTGCCTAAAATCAATAAAGCAAAGCAAATCAGATAAAGCAAAATTACCAATGGGCACCAATTAATTTCTGCAATTACATCGCCACTCTCATAAAACCAGAATAAATCATTATTTAATCAACTCCTTTAACTGCTGCAGAAAGTCAACATTTTATATGAAATTAAATCTCAGAGACATCCTTAACAGTAATGCAAATAATACTCGCAGAGCCAGCCAGCGGTCCCATTAAGCAGAAAGCCGGTCCCTCACGCCCCCCTCGTCTCTCACTGTATGAACACAGTGTTTCGTTTGAGCTCATGTCGCTCATCATCAGCTGATAACTAATCACAAGCAACGTCCATCTCCTCTCAGACTCATCCTTCCCAGATTGTTATAAAAACAGAAAAATAAGGAAATATCAAGGGATGTTTAATAGAAGCAAACACACAAACTTTGGGAGGGAAGAATTCATGGTGTAGGCAGAGTATGTACCTTCAATACAGCATATGTGTACACATAGTATATTAAGTGTATGCAGACGCTACATTTACAGTTAAAAAAGTGTACGACCTAAATCTGCTCTCTCTCGTGTACACTAATGGCCAAAATTGTGGAAATAGGCCCAATTTTTACAGACCGCAGAATTTTATTCAGTTGTTGCTTAGTTACTTATTCAATCGTTCAGTGTATATCTGTCATATTCTTTGATGGTTTACTAACACTACCGCCAATATTCGTGTGGTAATTTTTAAATCGTAATGGCAAAAATGCTAGGCGTCTCCACAATTTTGGCCAATACAACATACAAAACGCACAACGGCATTAAGTGATAGATGTGACCAGGCGAAAGCTTAGTGGACAGGATTACTATACAGGGCAGGCAGAAAGTAACTGACAGAAAAAAAGTTCCTTTCTATGTCACAAAAAAAAAAAAAGATGTTCAAAAACTGGTGCACCTACCTCATCAAAAGAGTGGTCAGTGTCTTTTTTGGATGCTTAAAAAGGGAAAGGACACATTATCACTCTCGTGTATGTACCTATTTGAACACTTCACAACAAAATGAACCATATTTGGCAAACGTCACGTGAAGACCAAACACATTTATACCATATTTTTATATATATGGAATACATTGTTTTAAATAATACATGACATGATACTTAATTAAAGAACAGCACAATCTTACTTAAATGTCAAACGCGCAAATCAAAACTGACCGAATGGGAGATTTCATCACACACACTTAACAATATGCAGTATACAACAATTCGCACTAAACACAAGTTACATTTTCCTCATTCACAAGGCAGGCTTACATAACTGGTCTATACATCAGCAACTTATGTAGACACATGGTTCAATTGCTAACTTAATGAAATTACTCCTCATGGCAGGATGATTTAATGAGCCTGTAATTTTACTTTAAATAAGAATCAAGATGATGAGCAGCGATACCTTTCTGTCTCTATACTGCGTAGTCTATATGCAGGGTTATAAATTTTAATACTAATATCAAATACAACAATTTCAAAGATTTACTTGCTTTGCGGCATTCTGCCACCCCCGTCATGCGCTTGTATCTGCGCTCTCCCGGAATATACTGTACAGTATCACACCGTCTATATTATAAGCTATTATACACAGACTGCAAACAGCATGTTCGCAGCAGCCTGCCATTAACAGCAAGAAAACTTTTTCTTAGGCCTATTATTGTGTATTACTTAGCAAAACGATTTCTAAAAATATGCTTTGAATATGCAAAAGAAATGCGATTGCACGCCTCGTTTTGTTTTGCAGATTTGATAATGCTATCGCATGCCGTGTTAAAAGATAACTTTATAGGACTATTATTTTAACTAAAATGGGACTCACGGCTCAGCTTTTCAATAGCAATGGTTCACCTTTTATAAGAACTCCAGACAGATGCCACCCCGAACCCGAGCCCATCGTTAGCGGAACATTAGTCGCGAAAATGGAAGAGACTCACCGATGCGCCTAAAGCTGCCAGAGAAAGTTCTTCGCAACTTTTTCATTTTTCCGATTTTTTCCGATGCCTGTGATGATGGGATCAGGTCGCACATGCTGAGTATATTTTTACCTTAATTTCGGGACCTTGACGCTCTTTCCTGTGCCCTTTTGTTAAGCTATCATGCACATTAAATGTCTCTTACGAAATGCATATAAATATAATTTGGTTAAGTTTAATTCACTTACATACCCCCTTTTGATGCGAAGTAACTCTAAATAGATCATACACGGGGAAAACATCTAAAGACACGGAACATGAAATGAAGTTTTAAGGACCGGTATTTTGGGGTATGGTATTTATAATAGGGCTTCTTTTATTCTACCTCTAGCCCGCTTGTCATTTTGGGGCTGATTTTTATCCCGTAAGCGCTGAAATCACGCTCCGCTCCTGTGCCCACCCCCGCAGCCGGCCGATTGGTTAACCTGTGAAAAGGTACTCAGCGATTGGCTATCGGACCCGTCCGTGACAAAGCTGCGGAATCGGCCTTTGTCTTTAAATTACAGGGGCGCACTAATACTGTAACTGTCCTTTATACTCTAACAAATGGCTGTACATATTGGCTCCAAGTATTACACGAGAAATACTATTCAAAACAGGTTAACTGTGTTTATGCTAAGATACTTGCTTACGTGTAAGCTTAAAAGTGAGGTAGTTTTAAACGTGACTGATGGGTATCATAAATCTTAAACGTTTAAATTCTCAGTTTTTAAGCTTCCAGCTGTCGCACTACATTGCTTTCTCGTCTGGGAAACTTTCGTGTCCTTCCTGATTCTCCAGCCTGAAGGAAGACGTGTCCCAGGACAGACTCCATTACCGGTTCTTCCGCTTCTTTTTCCGCTTTTCTTTCACACCTTAGCAGATATTCATAAAACAGGTCATCTGATAAATCACTTTGACATGCAAAAGACCCCTAGCTTTCCACGACATATTAAAAACCCAAATAAATAGGCCTACATAAGCAACGCCGTCCTGTGACGGCTAAGGTAATTTGTTAAGAGCTCGTTGTATTTTCTTTTGACGGTCTGGCTGCACGAGGGCCCTCAATTTCTCAAATTTTATTGTTAAAGGGATGACAACTGCATTAGCTGTCATTTTGTACGGGCGGAGAGGGGGTCACCAAATTATGTTGTCAAAGTAAAAACTCGTCACCGTGTTAAGCATAAAATATATATAAAGAACCCTGTAGGATAAGTATTCTGTCTTTAAAGTACATTTGTAGCGGTGCGATTCAGCTTATGTCCCCCTATAAGTAAACTTTTATCTTATACTAATTAAGATGTGCTTCTATGTGATTGTGCATTTACACTCATGGAATCGCGTTTTATTCAGCAAGCGCATCCACATAGAATAACCTTAGACTAAAATAACCTTAGAAAGCCCCCCCCCCCCCAAACTACGTGACCAGAGACAAATCACTTTACTAAAAGGCACAGTTTTTATTGATTTTCTTTAAATAGCAGACAGGACTACATTTGCATCTTTGTTCATAAAAAAGGCTACGAGAAAAACACGAATCGTGATTTTAATTTTTAATCATACCTGTTTCATAATGCTTTTTATTCAACAGGCACACAGCAGAGAGCGATTAAAACCTTAACGCCAGCAAAAATGTGGTCATTTTTGTACCAAGGGCAAAACAATCTGGGGTGTACAAAAGAAAAGTGTTATTCCTTTTGTTATGTCACAGACAGACGTACA
>JAODJW010000046.1:7908819-7922595 GCA_026777045.1 Hyperopisus bebe
ATTACATACCATAGGGGCAATGCACTTAAGGGTTAATAGCTCTGAAACCAAATGAGACAGCCATGTCCTATTGAGTGCTTTCTTCAGTCGAGGGAGAACATGCAAACTCCACACACATATGTGACCCAGACGGAGATTCGAACCCAGGCCCCAGAGGTGTGAGGCAAGAGTGCTAACCACTGCACCACCATGCCGCCCCCACCTTAGTGTTTCAAGATACTAAGTCGAAATTTCGAGATAATGATCGTTATATCGAGATAGTTATCTCGTTATTTCGAGATAACTAAGTCGAAATTTCGACTTAAATTTTATATTATTTTTTCCCCGTTGGCGGAAACGGGCTTCCATAGATTCAAACGCGATTCTGCTAAGTTACAATCGCTACTGATCTATAAAAGGCACAAAACCATCGGAATGCGCCGAAAGATGCACCATCCAGACACTGGGTATGTTAAAGCAGCGATTCTTATCCCATGGGTTGCGACCCTAATTTGGGACGCGGCAAGCCCTGAAAGGGTTGGAGGCGGAGTTGGAAATATAAGTATTGTAGAACCACCAAGCTACTACCCTGATCAACGATCAGATTTCCCAGCCGCAGTCCTAGGATTAACCTATATAAACTGGTCATGGGTCAAACCACAGATGCTTAATTTAAAGTTCACTGGCACATCCAATCAGATTTGTGGGATTGGCATTGATTGACATCAAAATTGGGTCGCGGTGCAAAAAAGGTTGAGAACCACTGTGTTAGAGCTACACGTCCAGCTCTTGTACACTACGACAGTATCAAACTGTCCTTGTGGGTAGTAGAATATGCTGTGAAATATGCGATAACAGCCTCATCATGTTAATAGCCTTTTGTCAACCAACACGCTAAAATGCATCACACTGTGGTAATGATTAAATTAATATAGACGTCATCAATACGCGCAGTTAAATTTATATACATTAAGGTAGGCCTACTAAAATTGTTTTACTGTTTTAATCTCAACAAAGACTCAAGCTGTGTCCTAAATACATTCCACAATTTTTAATATTTAACCGTAGAATTTACACACACACACACTATCCTACAGCAGTTCGTACATACAAATATGACCCAAAATTGCTTCAGTATTACTTCAATACCTGTGGTTCTACCATTATGGGGGGGGGGGGGGGGGGGTTGGAGGCCCCCCAGTAAATCAAAACCAGCTAATACAACCCCCACCCCCCACAATAATCATGTTTCCCCCATAATGGGTGGAGACCTCAACCCCTACCCCCCGCCCCGCCGCCCCGCCGCCCATGTTCCAGCCAAAGTTACGCCCTTGGGTTCTACCCTTGTGCACAATTAACTTACAGGTTTACTCGCCATGGAAGATTGGAATAGCCCTTAGCGACCGGAACTTCCTGATTGCGTCACCGATTTCAGCGCGTGGTTACGGGGCGGACGCTGTTGTGCTACATGCTGCTACAGCTGGTTGACCGGTGTTTATTATAGTGTTATCGGGGCTCTCGTCTTTGCTGTGCTGGTCGCTGATGCCTGTATAGCTGGACTTTAGTCCTTCTGATGCTCCAGAGCATCGTTTTTTTGAACAGTAACAAGTGCCTTCAAAAGTCTTCTAGGTAACTGGCTAATTCCGCTAAGCTGTGTACCATGCACCCATATGTACAGTAAAGTATTGGTCACTATATTAATAAACGTTTTGTTTGCATTCGCGTTTAATTCGATTTCGGTTCCTTCCGATTTAATCCCATCGTATTTTACGAGCCTCATATATACCGACGCATCGTCGCCCTATCACAAGGTGAAGAATCGCTATGTGTTTGCAAGAAAACGGAAGAAAAGGGGAATTTGCATGATCAAACTGACATATGCACTGCATAACAGCAGGTCTTAAACATGATTACACATGAAACCTCGTTTCTGGTGCCTTGGCAGCGTCACGTTGTTGCACCATTTACATTTGTGCACGGTAAGGTGATTGTTGCGGTTTGTTACATCAGACTTGGAAACAATCTGGTTGTGATATTTGGTAGCAGTTACTATTTAACTGGACGCTGTGGCCTTTGGTAAAAGTTGCTGGTAGTTGATTTGGTTCCATCCTCCTTTCGGTTTTGCCGGTGTCAGCACTATGGGTGGAGTCAGCCTTTCTAACCCGTGTTAAAGGTTTCGTTTTCTCAGCAGTACAAAGGTTTACCTTCTTTGATCTGCAGGATTTAGGGTCCCGGCTTAGAGTCAAGATGTCCTGTCTCCCAGCGCTGTTTAAGTACGTGGATGAACACCAGGACGAGTACATTCAGGTGGGAAATTCAGACGCTTGCTCATGTTTAAGGCATGCTCTGTGTCAGAAAAATCTGTACTGACCATTTTAGATAACGTAAATGATGTAAAAGATATTGATGTTAAATCCTGTGGCCACCTAACGAATTAATTTGCTTTGGGGTGATTTAATACTTGTTAAAATTTATGCTTAGGAGTTTATATTCTTGTCACGTGTTGTGATTCGACAGTGACACATTCTTTCAGTGCTGGTTCACTCTTAAAACAGGAATAGAAACTTTTTTTTTATTGTAAAAAGTGCTGTTTTGCACATTCTCTAATCTCCTGATGATATCAGCTGTGAAAGAGGAAGGTGTAGCATATTTAATTTGGTCTACTAGATTACTGGTCTACTAGATTTAGCATTTTTTTTACTCTGTATTATGCATTTGGAATAATGGTAATTTCTGGAGAAAAGGCAGCTCTGTGAAACCTTGAGGGAAAAGCATTCTATGATCCCCTTCCAGAGACTGGCAGAATGGGTGTCGGTGCAGAGCGTGTCAGCCTGGCCAGAGAAGCGGGGCGAGATCAAGAAGATGATGAAGATTGCGGCTAAGGACATCGAGAGGCTTGGAGGATCAGTCGAGCTGGTCGATCTTGGAAAGCAGAAGGTTGGAGCTCCAAGTACTGAGTGATGGCTGTAATGGGGCGAACAGTGGAATGAATTACTTCTAAACATAAACTTGTATCTTAACCACTTTCACTGTGTTCAACATGAGAAATCATCAAATTGTCTAAGTCACTAATAAATAAGCTCATGTTCACCCGATGGAGTCTGGCCAAGGACTTACAGCTGAATTTTATCAGGTCATTAAGATTTATTGCCTCTTCTGGTTTTGAGGAGTAATCCTTGTGATCCTTTTACATAACCGGTGTTGTACCAACGGGAGCGAAGGTGTCCGGCTGCTTGAGTGGCGTGAGTCCTTTAGTAACTTCAGAAATGTCAGGGAGTTCATTTCGGCGTCTCTCCACCTCAGCTGCACAGCGGAGAAGAAATCCCTTTACCTCCCATCGTTCTGGGCCAGCTAGGCTCTGACCCAAAGAAGAAAACCGTGTGTATCTACGGGCACCTGGATGTGCAGCCGGCCAACGTCGACGACGGTTGGGACACGGAGCCCTTCACTCTCGTGGAGAAAGATGGTAGGAGCACTTTCATTATCAGAGTTTCTGATCCTGTTGGTACTTATGTTGTAGGTTTCCACTGTTTTGAACATCGGCATCCGGTGTTTCTGGTTCATTAATGAATGAAGAATGCACTTATGTTCAGAGTTCATGTTCATGTAGATCCTTTACAAAACTGGTTTGACCGTAGATCTCTTATGTAATGCTTGTGAAGTCCTTTGTGGGTGCCTGGAGAATTCCAGGCCCTTAAACCATTTGTGCAGAACCTAGGGCGTGTTTTTGCTGCAAGAATTAAAATCCTGGTTGTCTTGGTAACATTGTTGAAAAATTCTGCAGGAAAATCCACCAGCTTTGTGAGGAAATATGGGAATATCATTGGATTTTGACTTCGGACTGGTTTCTCCAGCTGCCCTTTCTCACATTGCCTCCTTGACCTTGTGCTTCCCAGGGAAGCTGTATGGACGAGGTTCCACCGATGATAAGGGCCCAGTTCTAGCCTGGTTTAACTGCATCGAGGCCTATCAGAAGATCCAACAGGTACTGTTTTATGTAGTTTTCAAATGTCTCGTTTAATGGCTGGTAAGAAGGCAATCCACAGCTCAGTACCGGGAACAGGCCCAGACTGCAGGCGTTAAATCACTAAGCCAGGAGATTTCACCTTGAGGTATCAGGATATTCACCCAAAGAATGATTTAGGGGCTTCTGGAGTTTAATTTGTAGCTACTTGTGGTACGTGATAACGTGTCCCAAGCTCTGGTCTGTTTTCATTTGGGAGTCACAGTTAAGGGAATGAGTCATTGCCGCCTGACCTTTAATTGAGTAATCACTGAGTTTGAATAATAGTCAGCAATGTAACCTTCCCTGTCAGCGTAACACTTTACAAGTCTACATGAACATGCTTGTTGAGCACTGAGCTGTTTAAGGCTTTAGGGAAACAATAATTTCCTTAAAGATTTTATGGTCAACTCTGAGACATTGGGCAGCACCTGTTCCTGTTCTGTTTTTGTTTTTTGAGTAGTAATAGTATTATTAGTACTGAAGTATGATCATTCAGTAATTATGGTTATTACTGGTAATGTGGAAATGTGTATATATTACGTTGTGGGGTTATTATAGTTAATGAAGACTAAGGCTAAATCTGGAATTAGAAGTGAACAAAATATTTTAACTGCTATAAAAAATAAACAAGTTTTCTAAAAAATGAACATTAAATAATAACAGTGAGCAATGCAACACGAACTAAAATGAAATAGAACTGCAGGTAAAACCAACTTTGTTATTTCTGTTTTTACCTCTTTCCTTCGCACTGTGATTGTGGGTTGGCGTTTACATCATACCATACTGTCCACTGGAAGCAAAGACTATAGTCCGCCATATTGGTGCATTTCTCGTCTTGTTGAAGTACTCGTGTATACACGGTTTTTCCACGTTCGTCAAGGTTGTGTTTTCAGCTGGACTAACAGCAGTGTTCGCGACAAAGGGAAAGGATTCTTTAAGGTTCCAAAAAATTGTGAATGACTGTGACCCAGAAAGGAGAGTAAGTTTCAGCCAGTTAGTATCACTGCACATTTTGTCCATTCTCTCCATGTCACATACGTATATGTGTTGCGCAGTGGTGATGTAAATGAAAATATACTCCTCTAGGCTAATCTTTTGTTAAAATATGAGCCTATTGCTAAGTGGAAACCAGTTACTAAGCTTTGTTTAATGGTTTGCCATTGGAGTCATGTTTAGTAACTATACTCATTTCTTATCCCAGTACCTACTTTCAAGGTTAAAACAGGACTGGTGGCATTGCAAATAATTGTTAGAATCTTTCACACATTCAGTTTTAAGTAAAGTTATTGATTTTGGAATTGTGAGTGTTTTGAAAACAGTGTATTAAACTTTGTTTTAACATTTCCATTAATGCCTTTTACTATAATTGTGTGGTTGTTTTACTTTAATATTTCTAGGAATAATTCCTCACCAAAATGCTTCTCACTGTCTCCTTAGTGGTTTCACGTGCAAAGCATGTGAGTAATTTCCAGTGTGGTATCAAAACATGGTACTGAAAGGTAAAATTAATACTGAAAGTAAATGAAAACTGAACAAAAACTACAAATGTTCATGAATTAAAAACAAAACTAAAACTATTTGTACATTCTTAAAAGAAACTGAAAAATAAAACAGAAAACTAAATAAAGACAAAAACTAATGCAAATTTCAGAACTGTAATAACCCTGGTGGGGGCCAGATGCCCCCTGTAATAAAAAGTGATTTTGACCATGTGGGGAGATCTTTTTTGTCTGCACAAGAGGAAACTCAATTTTACAAAAATCTGTGACTGCAGCCTAAAAACTAAAAATGCCAGAAGTATTTTGTTTGGTTACTTATGGTTAAGGTTATCATAGATTAGGGATTAGGGTTATACCCATGGAAATGAATGGACGGTCCCCACAAAGATCTGAAAAGATGCACTGCGTGTGTGTGTGTGTGTGTGTGTGTGTGTGTGTGTGTGTGTGTGTCCTACATTGAGCTCTGCTTAATGTCTAAGACAAGGTCGTGTGGACAAGGCGTTGGTTAAGTCACACTCAGAGTCCACAGGTCAGCTTCAAGAGCCTGTGTTTACAACCTGATAAAACAGCAACAGTGATGTCTGAAGGTCCATTTCCCTTAAACACAGCAGAACCACACAGTCTCTCGTGCCCAAATGGTTAATCCGCTCTAGGTCAGCATTGACTTCTTTTTTGGTTTTCATCATTTTAAATGGCCCTGTTCTATACTGCACCCAAATCCCCCCCCCCCCGCCAACAGGAGCTGCCAATCAACATCAAATTCTGCTTCGAGGGAATGGAGGAGTCGGGCTCAGAGGGCCTGGATGACCTGGTGTTTTCCCGGAAGGATTCCTTCTTCAAGGATGTGGACTATGTGTGCATCTCTGATAACTACTGGCTGGGCAAGAACAAGCCCTGCATCACTTACGGCCTCAGGGGAATCTGTTACTTCTTCATAGAGGTAGGAGGCCTCGTGGTGCCCCCATCTTCCTGGAGGCTTGTGTGAAGGTTCATTCACGTCCTTGGGAACCGTCTGATCTTGTCGTTTGTCGGCGCAGGTGGAGTGCTGCGATAAGGACCTCCATTCCGGGGTTTTTGGGGGCTCCGTTCACGAGGCCATGTCTGACCTCATCGCACTGATGGGTGAGTCTTCTTAACTCGCTTTCTAAGGGGTCTGGTTCCTTTTTGTGGTTGGGAACTGGCTTCGCAGATGTCCTCCTGCTGTCAGATGCTTTATTTTCTTTAGTTCATCTAATTTTGGGAACCTTCGAGTCGTGCTTTTTGTCTTCATCGCGCCTGCAGGTTGCCTTCTGGATAAGAAGGGTAAAATCTTGGTCCCGGGAATGTACGACGGCGTCGCTAAGCTGACCGAGGAGGAGAGGAATCTGTATGAGAAGATAGACTTCGACTTGGAGGAGTACTGCAGGGATGTGGGGGCCTGCAAGCTTCTGCACGATAGCAAGGTGCTGTCTGCGCATCTGTCTGCGCATCTGTCTGCGCATCTGTCTGCGCATCTGTCTGCGCATCTGCCTGCGTCGGGTTGAGGAAAAGCTAACAATTGGGACCGTCTGATTTTTTTTTGGTTTGCGTGTCTGGGCGTGTTCACTGAGGGCGGAAACAAAACTTGGGGTCTTGCGGAGACTGAGGAGAGGATACAAGTGACTACAGAAGAAGCTTGCTAAGGGCTTGGGATTCCCTGTGTCCGCAGGAACAAATCCTGATGCATCGCTGGCGATTCCCCTCCCTCTCCCTTCACGGCATCGAGGGGGCGTTTTCCGAAAGTGGGGCCAAGACCGTCATCCCGCGCAAGGTCACCGGAAAGTTCTCCATCCGCCTGGTACCTGACATGGATCCCAAGACGGTTGAGCGTCAGGTACGGCCTTGTTAACGTCTCTAGGGAACCTGAGGAATCTTCTGCTCCGGAAAAAGTAACTGGAGTGGCAGTAGTCTGCTATAGTCGAACCAAAATCATTCCCGGGTTCCATTGTTTCTTTTATGTTTATCACACTCAACTTGTTTGCCTTGTTCTCTCCTAATGAGCTGGTTATTCTCTCCAGTTAAATACTACTTACATGTCATTGGATGTTATCTCCAACTTGTTCAGTTACCACAAAGCTTTAAAAAGCCTCTATAATATATTCCAGTAATAGTGTAATGAACTGTTTTTTTTTGCTTTCGATGGACTTTAAATTATAGCCATTAGTTGCCCTGTTATTGATAATGTATCTTATTACCCGTTTTAAGGCTTGGGATTTTAGCCAGCAGCACCCCCTAGTGGAAGATGCTGAAATTTAACTGAAACTTACTTTCATTTTTGATGAAAAGGTAAATTGAATTATCCGTGTTTTTACGCATAAAATTTGTAATTAATTCTACTTGTAATATGAGGAAGAAACAGTAGAGGTTAGTGTTTCACATAAAGCTTTAGGTCTGCTCGATTACATAGGAGCTGGATAGTATACATATAAAGGAGCATTGGAGCTTCTTGGAAAGGAGCATCTGTGTGCGTTGTCACTCTGCAGGTGATGGATTACCTGAAGCTGAAGTTTGCTGAGCGTGACAGCCCCAACAAGCTGAAGGTGTACATGGGGCATGGTGCAAAGGCCTGGGTTTCAGACTTCAACCATCCACACTACATGGCGGGCAGGAGAGCCATGAAAACAGGCAAGGGAGTGCGGCTTTAAAGGCGTGCAGAGCGAGGGTGCAAGCAGATGTGCAGCCAAGGTCATACGTTAGACATCCATCCATCCATCCATCCACTAATCAAGGAAGTGCTACTTTAAACGAGTGCAGATCGTAGATGCAGACAAGCAGCCAGGTTCTTTTGATATCCATCTATCCATCCATTTTCTGCCTGCTTGTCCTGGTAGGGTCACGGGTAGCCTAGAGCCATTATAGAGCAACTGTGCCACCTGCTGGACATACAGTGAACTTCCCCACTCGGGGGCATTCTGTAACTGGACGCTTAGAAACGGTGTGGTTTACGTCGCACTGTTTAGCGAGCCTTCTCCCTGTCCACACCTGCAGTTTTTGGAGTGGAGCCGGACCTGACGAGGGAGGGAGGCAGCATCCCGGTCACTCTGACCTTCCAGGAGGCCACCGGACGCAACGTCATGCTGCTGCCCATGGGTTCCTCGGACGATGGTGCACACTCGCAGAACGAGAAGATCAACCGGTAACGTGCGCCGAACCTGTAAGGCCTCACGTATGAGGATCCTGGTTGCTCCTTCTCACCCTGCGCTGTCCTTCCAGGTCTAACTACATTCAGGGAATCAAGATGCTGGGAGCGTACTTCCACGAGGTCTCTCAGCTGGAGTGATGCCATTGGTCCTCGTGCTGACGTCCACGACGCAAAGCTAGCGTGCTTATTTTTTTCATTGTTTGTTTTTCAAGATCCTTGAATCAAGCCCTTTATCCCTGTATCAGACGGTATAGATCTACAGTACAGGCCAAAAGTTTGGACACACCTTCTCAATCAATTGAAAATTCAATCCAAATTCAATCCAAACTTTTGGCCTGTACTGTATGTGGGAGAATAAGCAGCTGAACATCCTGTAATTGCAGCCATGGTAACCTGTGCAGTTTATATACAAATAAAGACTGTTGTTTGTTTATGAACAGAAATGATTTGTTTCTGTAGTTGGAAATCAAATAAACAACATTATTGGATTTCCCACATTCTTGGGAAGTATTACCTCTCATGCTGTAACCATCAAAGGGTTTCACGACCATGAGACAGATTTTCTTCTTTAATAGGTCTCTGATCTTCCCAGAGACAATGTGGACTGTTATAAGGCAATATGTGAGATGGGTTTAAAGGTCCTTAACTGATGTCTGTGACTAGGCTCAGTCTCAAAATGAGATGTTCTGTGATATTCCTGACAACTCAAAGGGATGTCACTCATTAAAAAGCACTAGCCCTACGCGCCCCTCCTGTTTTTCACAGATTTTATCATCGTAGCAGGAAGTTAATATGGGTGCTCTGTCTGACTATGTGGTAAAGGTTCACACTAAGCCAGGCCCAGGAAGCTGAGGGCATGAGGGAGGGAATATGCAGACTCCTCTCGTTTTCCTCCAATTTCCTGCGGGATCAATAAAGTTTTCTGATTCTGATTCTCTCACAGAGCTGAGCTGTGATTATTTCTGACGTTCGGTTTCTTCAGTCCTCGAGTCCTGCCCATAAGGTTAATGATCAGAGAGAAGTTGTACGTGTTCGGTAACTATACACCTCTTTAAGGATGTCAGATGATCCATCTTCCATACCTGCTTGCCCTATGCAGGGTCTTGGGGGTCTAGATCCTATCCCGAAAGCTATGGAGCATGTTTTTCTACAGTGGGGGGGGGGGGCCCTCCTTAAGGTTATCAGGACTGACTTCTTAACCTCTAGTGTTTCTGAATACAGTACATGCAGATAGCATTAAGGTGCAGCCGTACTTTTTGATAGTTCTAAAATGATGGTGGTCAGTATAAGTAATTAGCATTAATTAGTGAATTAGGGTCCTTTGCATTCCTGGGGACAGGCTTCCGGCTGACTGTGACCCTATACTGGATTATGATGATGAACCTTTCATTCAGCCCTAGGATGAAATGGCTAATAATAGAGGTACCTGACATAAAACTGCTAATATTCATTAAAAATGAAGTTTTGTCATTTGAAAGGGTCTGTGCTCTGGGTCACCTTCCGCCCCCACCCCCCCAACCAAGTTAATATACCAACATGGTGCCTTCATGCTCCTGATTGGATAGGACAGGCATATTCTCTTTGAGCTGACCCCCCCGTCATCAAGCCTGCGAGGACAGGTGGGAGTGACATGCTGCCGGTCCCGTTTTACCCCCCTCCCCCGCTGTGGAGGTCACTCGTGTCGCATGTCCCGTTATTCTGCCCCAGGTGAAGCTGGAGCAGCACAGGCCGTGGTGGATAAATCAGGACGGACAGAGTCATAGTGGATAGGTAGCTTCAGGTGACGGCCCTTTGTGGAATTCGACTGGACACCAGAACTCTGCCCCAGAGACTCGTTATCCCTTCTCCCTCTTCACGTGCTATTTACATCCATTAAAGATTCTCCTTTGACTTTCAAATATATAATTTTTTTTGTTTTCCATGCTTTGATGTGTGTCCGGTTGTCAGGGGCTGTTCTGGGCCTCCGACCACTGAAAACCTCAGAATGAGCGATGATCTGGCAAAATGTGATTCGCTGTCTGGGATCATCCAGTTTGAATTCATAGGTCATGGAAGGAGGGATGTCAGACAGACTGACAGACACACTGACAGAAAGACTGACAGACGCGTCTTCCCTCTTTATGCCACTTCACTTTTAATAAAGACGTACAATAGCGCGTGCTTTTGCTAGCCAAATGAAATACGAGGAATATTTTCCCTTTTAAAAAATGAGAAAAGCAAAAATAGCATTTGTTTATCAGTGAACCAATTATAGATATACAGTCATGTGTCGCATAACGATGTTTATCAGTGATGGGCCACATGCAGTGTCGCCAAATCTCACGAGCAGGGGCCTTGCTGGAGATTTTGGGCCCCATAAAGGCATATCATATTGCGCCCCCCAGTCCAGAATATCACTCAGGGGCCCTTCTAATTGTTTTAACTTTCCCCTGCCTTATGGAACTACTGCTTACGAGACAAACAAGCAACCTCACCCCTGCAAGGAAGCCCAGAGTAAGCCCAATGTGTAAAGTAAGATGGAGTAATCAAGCCCCAAGACAAGCCCAAAATGCACATGGCACAGCTTGTGCTGTGTTTGCCATATTATGTGTGTTCCTGGTCCATACAACATGCGTACAGCAGTAACTAAAATACTGGAAGCATGGTTCTAAAGTTTTCATTTATCATTTTCTTTTGTTAGTGTGACAGTAAACATTTTACGGTTTGCCATAATATATGGTCCTTTCTAACACATTTTACACAAATTATTGGATACTGAATTCATGAATATCACAACACAAAGAAAACCATTGAGAGAGATGCAAAAATATTTTATATATCTGCATAACGACAATTTCTAATTAACCTGTAACCACTTATTCGATATCAAATTCTGACCAAATATTAAACGTACATGATACAAAGTGATGCAAATTCTTCAATTAATTGAGCTAGCTAAAATGGCTGAAACTATATCTAGCAAGGAAATAAGTGCGCGAATCAGAAGAAGAATGCGGCAATACAGCAACTCCAACAAACCTGAAAAGCATGTTTCGAATTGCACCAGTTTTTATTGTGATAGACCCCCCCGCCCCCGCTTGGTAAATAAATATCGTTAGTTTGGTAAAAAATACCGTCAAAATACCATATACCGCGATATAATGGACAGTATGACGGCATGTAAAATTAAATTAGATTACGTCGAAGATTACCTTTATTGATCCCAGGGGGAAATTATTGCCCAAGCTAAGTTACACATAGTCTAAACCGAAGGCAGCACTTGATGTCATGATATCGTTTAAGTTTTGAGCTATTTTATGCGCATTAACCGTATGTCAGCATGTCAATGGGTTGATCAATGATGACTGGCTCTGCAGTATTACTGTGAGTAGTATTTTAATTTCTTTGAAAAGTATTTCTGTTATATTCTAAAAATTAGAATTAGGTTATAATACAGCATGACTGTATTGATTCTGGTAAGTTAAACTACACTTTATATACTGTATTTATAGTTAATTTAAGCCGTTTGTATATCATATAATTTCTGTTTTTACTACATGCTAAGGACACGAATAATTGCATCTTCGAGGAAGCTACATTTACATGCCTGTCCCGTCCGAGCGGTCATTACACTCAGTGGGCACTAGATGGCGGCGTATGACTGCATTTGCTTATGAACCCACGCGGAAAGCCGTGCTAGCAGTGATCACTGACAGAGCTTTAGTTATTAAATGACACGCGTCTTAGTTCGCCATCTGCTTCTTAAAAAAAACGTATGAATATATCAAGTACAAATTCACGGTTATTTTTGTCTGAAAAATATGCATCCCTAATCTGCCTCGTGACAGTGTACTAGGTTCTGTATCAATTAAAAAATAAGGAATTTATTCTACATTGTGGATGGAAGGACACAAAACTTATGTCATTGCGTTTGCCACAGAGCTATTCATATCATTCATAATTCATTGAGGTGATGGGTGTGTCACAGCACCGTGCCAGAGGACCTGGGAGAAAAAGGGCGGAAATAGAGCAGGAGAAAAACCTGCGAATCAACTGGCATTCAAATGTGCCCTGGATCGACTCCAGCGGGGGAGCCAGGTGGAAAGGGGAGGGCAAGCAGGCATGAGAGGCCCAGGTGAGGACGAGAAGGTGGTGGGGGGTGGGTTTCAATGGGCTGATTCTGCCGGGGTCATTATGACCAGGGGTAATAAAGATGCTTGTGAGCTGGGGCAGAAATGCTGGCTTCAGTCAGGTCCGTCGGGGATGCAGGACGGCAGGATGGATGGATCAGAGCTGGAGGAGACCAGACCACCTGAGCGCGGCAAATGTGACCCACCCAGCCTGCCTGTACCACGTAGTGCGATGCAATAGCTTGTACTGGTTGCTCACATGCATGTCATATATGCTGCCATCCAGCAGGGGGCAGGATCATTGTAGTTAGTCCCTCAGAAACTGCAGGACACGCATGCTGAAGGACAGACAGAAGGTGGACTGAGAGCAGGAAGAGAGCTGGGACAGCGTGTGCATGGTCTATTTCCTGAATTATTCTTTGAAGTTCTGCGCTCAATTTGTCGAGTGACATGTTTTTGAATTTTTCATCAGATGTTTGGTCTCGGCAGAGATGACGAGGTGCAAAGGGCAGGTATCCAGAGAGAGTGCTTCAGGAGGCCACTGGGCCTGATTGCCAGATGCTGTGCATAGACTCGGTTCGGGCCGGCTGGTTCTGTACCTCTGTATCCTCCCCGTTGGTGCTGCTGGACCTCAGAATGCATATCCGAGTCCCTGATCCCCAAACGGTGTCTGCTGTGAGCTTCTGAGCACGTTGGGCTGCCTTCCCTAGCCTGCAGCCTAATGAGGGAGGATTGTGTTGGCAATTTGCTTCACATGGCGCCATCATCTCGGAGGTGACCGCCTCCACCCCACAGTGTGAGAAGGTCTAGTTTAGTGTGCGCCGTGCTGATCACCCTATTATACTCTGCCTCTTAATCCTTGACTTACTTAAGCCAGATGGACCTCGTCCCCTGCCTGTAATGCACTATAAATGAGCTTCACGGAGGACATACTTGGATATTTTTTTATTATTCATTTCTATATGGGCACCAGTTGCTCTGATATGCTATTCTGTTGTTTAGTGTAAAAATCTAATGAGCTTC
>JAODJW010000046.1:7935600-7949659 GCA_026777045.1 Hyperopisus bebe
GGAAATACTCCGATGGTTCAATCACGGCTGTTTGGAATCAATCAGCAATAATACCAGTGTAGTGGGGACTCACAATGACTCCAAGCCCCTCTGCTCTGCCTCCAATTGTTTTTGTCTTGATAGATTTCAGAGTGATAATTTTATGCAAGTTATGATTAAAACCCAGTTACTGTCACCCTTAGAGAACAAATTAAAAATACCCTGTTTAGAAAAAATGACAGTTTTAAAAATATATGAAATTACATGTTAGCACTGAAGAACGATGGAATATATTGAGCCGAAATGTGTTGCGGGAGATTTAGGAATCTTACACTAAGGGGGGAGAAGTTAATGACTGATTAACAACAGTGATTAAAAGATGAGGAAAAGGTATGTAATTAAAATTGCAGTTCTTGCCTGTCAAGTGTGCGTGTCATCCATTGTGTACTTGTTAAAAGCTCGGGAAAAAGAAACCAGCACTTAATTTCAGGCCGGGTCCCGGGGAAGAGGCTGATAATTTTCCTGCGGATGTGGCTTTGAAGGCTGTAACTCATGTTTAAGTGAGGCCATGCCATTAGAAGTTCACAGCCATGCATTTTGTGTTGACAGTCATCGGCAGAGAATATTTGGCAGTCGGGAGTAATTTAACTTAATTAATGGGATGCATATTTGATGGAGGAATAAAATATTCAGGCTCAGCAAAGTGGGAAAAAGGGAAAGATTTAGTGGGAGTAAAAGGTGGAGGAATGTAATTTGTGCTTTCAATTCGGCCACGGGGCTGGAGGGGGGGGGGTGTGAAGGATTGTCTTTCGGGTGATATAAAGCTCAGCTGATCCTTAGATTGGAATGTGCTGTCGCTCAACAATGGGAGCAATCAGGACGGCGGCCGGCGATTTTATCAATACGGGGGAGAATGAGACAGGGACGTTACTGTGTTTGGCAAACTTGTGTCGGTGCGGGGCAGCTTGGATGGGGGCGGGGGGTGAGCTTTAAATATTAATGATGGCTTTTAAGGGGCCAGTTCTACCAGGGGCCCTTGGTCCGTGTGGCTGTCATGACACCCGACAATGAAAAACCTCTCACCGTGTCTTTAATCTCTCTTGTCACGTTTGAATTGACTTCCTGTAGGTATGGATTATTTCATAGCGGCTTGTTGGGAGGCCTTACCCAATATTAGCGTAGCATCTGTTCTCACAAGGGTCCCCTCTTTCTCCATTTTTGGATGTCGTTTCCTACGTCCTGGCTGTAATGCACCCGGTTCACGTAAAGCCTTGTTGGCATGTACGATATCTTTGAATGCACGTCGACCCTGTTTTGAAGATGCTGGGGCTTGTCGCAGCACCAGACCTGGCCGCTGGTGCCATTTTGAGGTCCCTACATGTCGACGAGTCCGTCAGAGCCATTTAAATGGGACTTTAAGCACTGCTGTAGAAATAACAGGCTGTCACATGACCTCCAATGGGGTATCCTGTGGATGTTATCCCGGCTGCTGACGTCTGGTTGGGTTAAGGTCCACATGGCTGTGGTTTATGAGGAAGCGCCTGAGTCAGCATTGCCACTTCAAAGCACGCAGTCCTCACATGATTGGCTCATCGTGGTAATTACCGTTTACAAACCCAGTACTTATAGTACTGGCCTCCAGGGGGCGAGCAGCCTTCTGACGCATAGGAAAATACCATGTTCAAACTATTTCATAATATCCATTATGCAGGAGCTCTTCATAAATCTTTGAATGTGACACATTTAGAGATCATAGCACTGGTTTAAAGAGCGATGGGGGTGGTGATTTGGTGACATTGCGGGATCTGTAGCACAAAGACCCCCAAAGTTTCACCCCGAGTGATTCCTGGCACAGCTGTTGGCTAAAGGGATTGAAAGGAAAGGAGAGGCCCCATGCCACCACATGCGGCCTCATGAGCTGTCAGACAGCAGAACCCCCCCCCCCATTAATACAGATCTTTATGGTCAGGATGACATCAAGGTGCTCTCAGGTATAGCATGGCTAGATTTCACAAATTGCCCAAATCTGGCACTGAATCTGCCGTAATTAGAGTGGAGTACATGCTGATTTATGGTGTGCTCTGTCTCTCACTGCTACAGCACAGCTTCAGAGGAAATGCTCACCGGCATAGATCGACTGCAGAGGAAATGCTCACCAGTACAGCACTGCTTCAGAGGAAATGCTCACCGGTATAGATCGGCTTCAGAGGAAATGCTCACCGGTATAGATCGACTGCAAAGGAAATGCTCACCAGTACAGCACAGCATCAGAAGAAATGCTCACCAGTGTAGCACAGTTTCAGAGGAAATGCACACTGGCATAGATCGGCTTCAGAGGAAATGCTCACCAGTACAGCACAGCATCAGAAGAAATGCTCACCAGTGTAGCACAGTTTCAGAGGAAATGCACACTGGCATAGATCGGCTTTAGAGGAAATGCTCACCGGTATAGCACAGCTTTAGGGAAAACGCTCACCAGTGCGGCACAGCTTCAGAGGAAATGCTCACCAGTGCAGCACAGCTTCAGAAGAAATGTTCACCAGTGTAGCACAGTTTCAGAGGAAATGCCCACTGGCATAGATCGGCTTCAGAGGAAATGCTCACTGGTATAGATCGGCTTCAGAGGAAATGCTCACCAGTATAAATCAACTTTAGAGGAAATGCTCACCAGTACAGCACAGCATCAGAAGAAATGCTCACCAGTGTAGCACAGTTTCAGAGGAAATGCACACTGGCATAGATCGGCTTCAGGGGAAATGCTCACCGGTATAGCACAGCTTTAGGGAAAATGCTCACCAGTGCGGCACAGCTTCAGAGGAAATGTTCACCAGTGTAGCACAGTTTCAGAGGAAATTCCCACTGGCATAGATCGGCTTCAGAGGAAATGCTCACCAGTATAGATCAACTTTAGAGGAAATGCTCACCGGTATAGATCGGCTTCAGAAGAAATGCTCACCATTGTAGCACAGTTTCAGAGGAAATGCACACTAGCATAAATCGGCTTCAGAGGAAATGCTCACTGGTATAGCACAGCTTCAGAGGAAATGCTCACCGGTGCAGCACAGCTTCAGAGGAAATGCTCACCAGTGCAACACAGCTTCAGAGGAAATGCTCACCAGTATAGCACAGCTTCAGAAGAAATGCAAACAGGGGCCCCCAGCAGCCTCTGGCTTTAGATATGAGAAAATGAGGCCCTTTAGATAGGAAAAAGTGAGTCATGTTCCCAGTGGCCCTTGACCGTGGGCGTCTCGCGGTGACACTGTGACAGCTTACGATCCCTGAGGGGGGTGTAAAAAGCCAAGGTCTGATGAACACACTCTCTCCTGATGCTGTTTATCACCTACCGGGGCCACCACTCCCCACACCAATAACTCAGCTGGTGGGCCCCTCACGTGGGGCTCGGCGAGGGAAAGCCGACCTTGGTATTCGCTTTCAAAAGTAGGTCACGACAGCACGCGCGTGACGGTCAGCCAGTGCCGGGCTGGGCGTCTGTGACCGAATCTGCTGCCATTCTGCTGCCTCATGGAGATCAGCTGATCTGCTTTCCCACTCCTGCTCACCTCCTCTCTCCTTTCATCGCCCCCATCAGACATATTACTCCAAAGGCTCACATTTCTCGCTTGGACCTCTTTGCTTTGTGCTTGAAATGCATGTTTTTTTTTTTCCAGAGCTGGTCCATTTATAACAGAAGTAACATAATGTGCTAAGTCTGTAAAACCTCTTAGCTGTAACTGTATGAGAGTTTAGACGATTTCAGATGCTGCAGGGCTGTGAATACAGTCTGGGCTTCCTTTTGGGGAAAGGAGCTAGATTTCACAAATTGGCCAAATCTGGCACTGAAACTGCCGTAATTAGAGTGGCACACAGTCTGATTTATGGTGTGCTCTGTCTCTCTACTGCTACATGTGTTTTGTCCTAGTTCATGGTGGGGGAGGGGTAATTGCACATGAGATTTTAACATGGCCGTCACAGATGAAGTCTCTCCCCTTAGCCAATCACGAGGCAGGGAATAAGGTCGACAGGAGGGAGAGACAGAGGGTCAGAGGTCAAAGAGTGGGCAAGCAGGGTGTACAAACAAGGCACCACCGAGAGGGGGGGCTTGTGCTGTGGAGAGGAGGACAAGGAGGGTGGACCTTTCGGGGGAGGGGGACTCTGTGGACAAAATATATTGCTGCTCGGGGGCACAGGTCCCGTCCACATCTTTTAGGCCCCCCTAGTTATCGCTCGTGATCTCCGCAGAGCTGCCTAACTGGGCGGGATGTGCTTTGAGGCTCAGGGGAAATACCAGTAGAGTGCTTAATGCTCTGCTCGTTCATATGTTTCCTATGTGTAGACACAAGCCCACTCTGTGAGCTTTATGCACTGATAAGATCTATGGCCATAATACCCAAAGGCATCCTTATATCACGGTTAGGTGGAGAAAAAAAGGGGGAAAAAAAATACTAATTTCATTTTTATTAATAAATTCATGTTTAAATAACTGAATCAATTTCTAACGCTGTATTTAAGAGCACATCACACATAAGGTAAGTTATGTCTTGTATTTTAATAGGATTTAAAACTGGACATAGCTGGAATATTACAATTATATTAAAACAACCACGGAGCGATATATTTACGCAATACAAATATACCAGCGCACGAATTTGTATTAACGGATTTGTAGCAACTGGTAAAAGCAGTGAAACGGGACGCGTATGATCGCAGGCGTGCATTGCCGGCAAGGATACGTTAAGGAGCTCTGTGATCTACGGACTGATCGCCTCTAAGGACCGGGACAAACTGGAAGGATCTTCATTGTTAGCCTTTCGACCCCGTAGCTCCGGTCTGCTGAAGAGGTGTTGATGGGAAAGCGCGTCTTCCCCGCTTCCTTAACCTCGGACACTCTGCTGCTGGAATAATTGGCCCAGTCCAGCTCTTCCCTTTAATTGAGACTCATTATTTTCTGTGGACATAACGCGCGCGATGTTGCGTTTTTTTGCCGTAGGAAAAAAGAGCGTCTCATAATAATACGGCCTATTGAAGTTTTCCCCCCTTTTTGTTGCCACGGGCGTAGAATCGGTGAAATAAATAAAGGGCGATGAAATGAAATATTTGTTTGCAGAAGTACACAATTGTTTTCCAATTAGAAAGGGCTCCGAAGCAGCTGCATGTATCAGGGAGTCCTGCTATGCCTCACTTAATCAATAGATGGCGCCAGTTAACTTTTGAACAATTAAATTTTGTTAAGGAAACTACTGTGTTTTTAAGTGTGAAAATGAATATGGAGGCATACGCTTGAACACAGTATTTTTGATTAATCTTACTAATTCCGCTACTATTATCATTACCATTGTTTCTTAGAATTTGCATGCTACTATAGTAAAGCAAAAGTAATAATACTTATATGAAAATATGTTTTTCATGTAATGTTTATTATTTCTAATTTATGGAATTGTACATGCAATACACATATGAAATTATAATTCATGACGAAAATAAATAAAAATAATAATAATTGCGTTTGCATGGGCTGTGCTTTGTTTTAGGGATTTTATTTCTACTGAACATTGCCTGAAAAGATGCAGATTTAAATAGTTTGTTGTTTATTTTAATAGGTAGTATTTTTTTACAACACTCACAAATTAAACACAGTGTAAAAACTATCACATTGAAATATTAATGTTTAGATAGTTATTGTATTTTATATGCCCACCAACAATTGTTTAGCAAATAGAATAAATGTAAAATGTAGTAGAGAAATAATATATAAAACCATAAAAAAAACACTTTAAGGGAAAAATGTAATAATCCCATTAAAGCTTAGCCTTTGTTTTCTTTAGGGTTCCCTCTTTTCTGGCTAATAAGTGATTAAGGAACCGTTTAGGAAAGAGAAAAGTCAGAACGTGGCAGTGTGTGGGTCTCCCTCCTGGTGTTCTCATAACTAGGACATGGCTGTTCTGTGTTCAGCCCGCTGGACCTTGGGGGACACTGGGCCTGTCTCCGGAGAGTCCCGCTCTACACAGAGCCAGGGCTGTCACCGAGGAGAGCGTGCCGAGAGGGCAATTACAGAAAGGACAGAGACTAGGCGGTAATAAGTCCCTACAGATCCTTAATGAAGAGGGGTCTTTAAACAAAAAAGGAGAGTGGAGAAATTAGCATTGGCGATAATGAGGCCTGTCTGTAACGTGTGTGCGTGCGAGCGCGCGTGTGTGTGAGAGTGTGTGTGAGCGTGCACACATGCATGCGCAAAACCACCGTCAAGACCGCAGCACCGCGTCGGGGACCTCAGCTTGTAGTGTGCTAGGTATACCCTGAACCCAAGCAAACACATGCACACACACACAAAGAGTACAGAGAGCTCCACCAACCTCCACAAGAAAGCAACTGCTCTCTCTTTGTAGATAAAATTGTTATTAATGAGGCCTCTCATTTATCTGTACATTATTGCATGTTATTGGTAGTGACAAGATAATATTTTATCCCATAATCTTTCATCATCCACTGGTATATGAGTCATGCATCAGGTCCCTTTTCTCATTCTACCAAAGTAATTTTATATATTTCACACAAACATATTTTTCCCATCAAAGAATAAATTACACTCAAATTAAAAAGCACATATAGATTAATACTGGATAGAGGTATCATTATTTCACTATTTCCCAAATTTAATTATTACACCTTGTTAATCATGCAAACTAAGAACATGTTTGAGTTAAATTGTGACGGTGGTTATGTTTTTAATCAGATCTTATGCAGAAAATTCAGGAGTCAAGCCAGCGCCTTACTTTTGAATTAGCTTCTTTGCAAAAAGATGTGTGAGTTTCCATCAGTTTCTTAATGATTTTAGCATAAACTACTTCAGAGTCTGACACTGGCTGACGCTTACAGAGAATAGGGGCAGACTTTATGTGTTTTAGCATAAAACGTATGAAGGCAAATGCATTTGCATATATTCTTATTTTTCTCTTGAATATTTAACATTCAGTGGGTTGCTTCAATTCACCTTGGTTAGCATGATGACTTCTAAAGCACTCAAATTATAATACATATTTGTCACAGAAATAAACGAATAGGCAAATAAGTAAAACAGCATTACAAGTAGAGTTGAAGGTTAAGACTAATTACCGAAATGAAAACTTTTGTATTTTTTTTTCTCCAGTGGTATTATCAGTTGCCAATTTAATTTGGTGTCCATAACAGCCACTGGGTCTGAGAAGATCAAATATAGAATGGAAGATACTGCTTTGTTTACAGGCGCGGCTCTGATCAGATGTGGCTAACAGAAATGTTCGTTTAAATCTACCTGTGCTGAGATCGAACAGCACAGTGTAAATGGCTGAACGTTTCACAAAAACCCTGTTGATGAGAAAGGGCCTTTACCTCATCAGCCTCACAGTCGTTTTTCTAGCCTGGACCATCTTCTAAAAACTAATTTTTGTTTTATATATTGTAAATTTAATTCTTAATGCATATATACACTCTACTTGACGTCTCTCTTCTTCATAGATTTTAACTCTCTTTCTCGAAACCAGGTTGTACTTGTCCACTATGTTTAGTCTGTGAGTAAAATACAAGCCTGTAAATATGGCATACGCTTAACTATGATTGAATGTAAGGAGAGGCACTGCGAGACGAAGGGTGATGGGGGGCATAATGTAAATGTGAGGGGGGTCATGGGAGACATACTGAAGCACTCAGCTGAGCTCCAGCTTCTTGCAGGCGACTGCTTTCAGTGCTTTACGAGTTTGCGACAACTCACCTGACTTACACACATGAAGAAAAACATTATTTTCCCCAGTAATAACAACAACAACAACAATAATAATAATAATAATAATAATAATAATAATAATTGCACTATAATCATATAAAGTGTAATACCACTATAGATAATTCTCAATATATAGTTTTTTTCTGCATTTCACTCACTGTAGATCTGTAAAGTAGGTAATATTAATGGAATTCTTGTTAATAAGTGTTATGTATAAGACAGTAGTTGTTGCATTATTGTATTTTTGGAGGAAAACAGCGTTTGTAAATGATCATATTCAGATTTTTTTTTTACTTAGGTTTTGGCACATTTAATGGTTATCCCGTGGAATTTGAAAAGAATAGCGAAAATGGATAAGTTAAACAGAAATAAATCTCCAGAAAATGATATACTAGCAATATTAACTATGCATATAGATTATAAAAATGCACGTTTACTTATATTTGTATTTTAATCACAGAAATGAATTCTTAACTGGGACTTCGATGCTAAATTAATACTTGATGCGTTTCGAACAATACATGCTTTGATACGTCTATCGTTAACTGCATTAAAATATATTATAAATTTCAGATGTATGTATTTCTATACTTTAAAATGAAGTAAACACACATGCAATAGCACAGCTTCTGCCTTTCCATGTTTATCTTTTTTTCCTTTTATCATAGAGCTTTTTAACAACCCTTTCAAGCGAAGCCTGTCTCTTTTTCCAAAGCGTCATATCCAGCTTTTTGTGTAACACATTACTGGTCTGCGTTTGAGCCTGACTGAGCAATTATTCACCAAACTTTTGCTCGCATACATAGTGACAATGGGGATGCAGGCTCTGTCTGCACTGACAGGAGACACATTGGACGAAGACCAAACGGCGCTGAATCCCTTAATGATTACATCTGCTGATGGCTTTCATAAGAATGCACGGAGATTGTGACAACTCCATAGCGAGGGATGTGGCAGGGAAACT
Organism: Hyperopisus bebe; assembly: GCA_026777045.1. Taxonomy (NCBI): domain Eukaryota; kingdom Metazoa; phylum Chordata; class Actinopteri; order Osteoglossiformes; family Mormyridae; genus Hyperopisus; species Hyperopisus bebe. The sequence continues at coordinate 7,944,300 of JAODJW010000046.1, forward strand.
TTTGAACGGAAATTCCGCAAACTGTGATTGAATTTGTCGTGAAAGAGTGTCAGCACCAATAACGTATCGGTGCACAAGGTTGCTGGCTTTTCCCTAGACCGTTAAGGGGGCTGAGGACTGGCCAACATGACAGGTCACTCCTGCGTGTTTGCCTTCAGACAGCAAAGGACAAATGGACTTCGCGGTGCCTCTGATCACAATGCTATTCCTCATTTTCAGCCTTTTTTTCTGGGACACCCCAGCAAAACAAAGATGCTTTGAGGACATAATTAAAGATATCGTTCAAAGAACAACTTTTTGCATATTTGAATTATTACAGTCGTTAAAATCATACAAATATGGAAATATGATTGCCAGGAGCACATAAATCAATGATCAGCAAGACCTCAAAATCCTATAAATATGGGGAGTTAAATACTTTAAAATGCAAATTATATCTGTAAATTTGCATATGGCGGATTTTAAAAGAAATGTTCCTCCTTAAGAACCTTTGAGGTAGCACGGAGGGTTGTGGGTAAACACGCACTTTTTTATTCATCATTGGTCAAGTAGCAAGATTTGATAAATGATAGTGAACTCGAGTGGCATGATAAAGATGACTGAATCCTTTTGTGGGTCTAGAAAGTGCCTTGAAGTCATCTGAATAATTAAGAGTTAATTATTCTTCATCCATCTAAATCCGAAAAGGACAGATTTAGGGAAGGAATTTATAATTTTTGCCCGGCATACTGTCTTGTTGCTCTGTGATAAACCTAAAGTGACTTTGAATAATTCCTAGTGACCTTACAATAATTATGTCCCATACAAGAGTTTTGTTGTTTACGTGTGTGCGTGTGTGTGTATATATGTGTGTATATGTGTATGTGTGAGTTCCTGGTGATCCACATTAAAAGACACTTGTTTTGTGGTTAGAATAAAAAAAATCTAAGCCTTTAATTTATAATTAATGGAAGCTTTTTTTAAATAATGAAATTAGCTCACAGCATACGCAACACCAGAGGGTGCAGTTTTTTCTATTCTTGCATCTCCCCAGTGCATCTGCCTTTCCGCAGCTTCTGCATGTATGTTTGTGCGTAACATGCATGTATGCTTAATGCGATATACATAATTGTGTGAATAACTAGGCGTGGCATTTTTCTGTACGTTTAAATATTGTGAACGTTTAAATAACAAATAGATGCAAAAGGCAGCACAGAAATAAGGTATCATCTTGCGTTGAACGCGTATAGAAACGCAAAGTGCCTAAATACAAAAAAACTAGGCGACAGGGGGGAAAAAAATCAATGAACATGACGTGCTCCCCGTGTATTACTGAAAGGGTTACATTGTTAGGTTAAATACCGGCTAGATCCTCTTCAAAAATCAATTTTGCCGTAAAGTCCGAGGCGCGCCGCTCGCCCCGAAAGCATCGCGTTACGCCGCGCGCCCAGCGGCAGCGCGTGCTGGCGCCTCGCTGTATTGACCCGCGAGACGCGGGGTGGCCGACTGGCCCTTTCGCTTCCCCTCATTTTAATAATAAAAACCGCCGGATTGTTACGGCCGGTAACAAGATAAGTAAAATGAAATTAAGTGCGCGACTTGTCTTCTGGAAACTTAAGTTTGTTGTATTTTATTCCGTTTGGAAGGTCATACGGTGAGACCGTAAAGAGGCCATTTCGGGGTTTTGCTTGACAGCCGTAAATACGTGAGACATTCACTCACTCGGCATACGAAACGGCTCTCTTCCCTTTGCATTTGCGCCGTTTTAAGCTTTAAAATGATTTTTAGACTTTTGATGAAGTAGTTGAATCCTAGGGACAGTCTTTTGCTAGCGTTTTTATGACGCTGGTCGACTTTTACATCTTATGTGTTGGGACCGTCACCCTGTATATACACGGACAGAGGTGTACTTTGCAAAACTCGTCCGCGTCCATGGGGAAAAAAGCAACATTTGGAAATGTCCGTGGTAAAAAAAAAATTGATTACAATTTCTTCATAGTTAGCCATGGTGCAGAGCGCTGTGTATGTGTATTTGTGCCGGTGAGGACCCTGGTTCTCTGCATGCCACACGTACCGCTTTTCTTTAAATATCACCCTGCTTTCCCGGATTTGATGCAGGCTAGAGTCTTTTCGCAGCATAATCCCGTTACTTGCGTAATAATCTCAGTAGGCAGCGTAGGGAAATTTTTGGGCAGGATAAACAGACTTATTTTATTTATTTTTTGCTTTTGTCATGACGCACTTTTCCGAAAATCATACTTAATCTCCAGCATGTTTGTGAATGTGCGCGAGTGCCCAGCATATCATTTCAGTCTCTGAAAGTGCTGCCTGCCATGACATCGTATTATGACCATTGTGAACTCCTCTCTTTAGTGTTTCGCGGGGAATTTGTTCACTCAGGTTTTCCCCGCTCCAGTTTCCCTACATCTACCAGCGTTTTAGTTTCCAGTGATTGACCCTGACCCATGAAGGGCACATCAAGGGCACCGTGGTGTCCAGGCCTTATTTTAAAAGTCCCTGTTACTCATCACTTCATAGACTCAGATTATTATGAGGGGAATGGGGTTTATGTGTATGTGTTTGTGTGTGTGTGTGTGTGTGTGTGTGTGTGTGTGTGTGGGACGGGGGGGTGTCTCAAAAAAGTGGGCACAGATTAAATGAATAAACCCACAAAAAAACACTGACAAGCCTGGCTTATTAAAAATATAATGTCGCACTGGACATTGCGTGAGAAATGAGCTCACACTTAAGCGCTTTCCGCCGCTGCACAGATTGGATGTAGATGCAAGTGATCCAACTATTCCAAAAAGAAATCCATCTGGAAAGATAACTGTCCCAAGGATACCAGAGGGGGCCGGAGCAGCCAATCAGCTGTGCAGATGATACAGAGATAATGTCACTTTCTGGAAGCCATCCGTGCAGTTATAAGTGTTACCCTCAATGCATCATTTGCTTGCATGGGGTCCGGTTGCAGGGACTTCTGCTTTCTCTTGGATTTCTATGCATTTCCCTGCTCACCCAGCATAATGGACTGGTTTACTGCAGCTCTCTCTCTCTCTTCTTCCAACAAGATATGAACTTAATATCATCATAGGTTAATACTTCGTATAGTACCCATTTTTACCAGCAAAATGTTTTATTCTTGAATGCCTCTATTTGTTAATTTTCATTTTAGCAATACATGATCAGTGATGAGCTAAAGTGTCATCCTTAGCTGTGAATTTTTTTGACAAAATATTGAATTATTTTGGAGGATTACTGAGCTATTTTGAAATTTGTTATAAACAAAGCAAAAATGATTGCTGTTATAGTAACAATGAAAACAAGCAGATTTTTGTTATAACAATTATGTACTAACAATTAACACTATATCATTGCATAATCATAATTCTTGATTGCTAAAAAAAACAATATACTGGACAATAAACAGTGACATATAAGAAATCAGATATATTAAAATACATTGATTGAAAACATCTTTCATTAAATCTTAAAAAATATTGAATACTTTTATTGAATATTGTGTAACTGTGATATTTGCACATCATGCAGTGTTTTAGTCCTCAATGATTCTTAGTTTCAGGCATGAAACACTTTGAGGTAAGTAGTGTGTTCACAATATTGCTTGACAATAAGGTACATGAAGAAGGAACGATGGAGAGCTCAGGCGTACAATTGCTAAAATACGTGACTGTTTATTACCAGGCTGAAATGGCAACTGGCAAATGGCTCTGTGATTTTCTCAGTGAACAGGAAAAAAAGGGAAAATAAAGGATTTTCCCAAATGATAGTAATGAAAGTCAGTAATGAGACTGAAAGTAAAATACTTCTTTACTATTTTGAGACTTTTAAAATATGCGTGAGAGGCTTCCCTCTTAGATTATGGAAAGTTGAAGCAGCAAAATAAAGGAAGTCAGAGAGAGAGAGAGAGAGAAAGACGTCCTGGATTTTGTGCATACGGTGCACCTTCGCTGGAGAGTGAGTGTTAAGGTTTTTGCCTGAGAGGACTATCCAGGCTCAGATGAAGACTTTACAGCAGGAGATGTCTTTCTGAATCATAAGCACATGCGTTTTGACTGAAGCCCTTGCAAAGAAAATGATAATAGAAAAAAAAACAGGAGAGGACATTCCACTTTAATAATGAAACAAATATCCCCATTTCTAAAAATAAAACCTTCAAATGCATCCTTCCTGCTAATCAAGTTCTGATTTTAATTTATTCTTTCTGTGGGCTTTATTAGTATGCTAGCTGTTGGCAAAATGATTATGACAAGACTGAGTTTCCTCAAAATCCAAGCGCGATAAATGTAGGGAGAGCTGGGCATGCTTGACACAATAAAGTGAATGCTGAAAGTGAATTTGACTCTAATGGCCTACAACGTAAACTTAAATAAAACAAAATAAACATGTTTACGTGATAATTGCGAAGAAAAAAAAAAGTGCAATGTGTTTCACGTGTGCAGTGTCTGCTCCTTTGTTCCAGGTTCTGCATCCTTCATTTTTATTTTTATTAGAAGAGAACTGATAAATTAATAATAACCAAAAGATATTAGCGTAGCTGATGTTTCAATATGTCGTGGTGGTGGTTTGTTTCTCAGTATGCATGCGTGTGGGATAATGGGAAATAATAAAAAAGCCTGTCTTTTCCTAGTCGTTCGGTGCAGAGACTTTGACAGTAATTCATCTAAACTTAACAGCCCCTAGTCATCTCTAACTCGATCTAGTCAATTCTATCTAGGATCGTCATATTCCACAGAAGCCTTGGTGATCAGGCTTCGGCCGCTGTTGATGGCGTGGCTGTCTTTGCTGCCCTGGCAGCTCAGTGCCACGCTCCCTGATTTCCTTGTTGTGTCGTGACGTTAAGTTAGCTGAGGAGCAGCTGATCCGCTAACAGCGGGCATCCAGGAGTGCCCCCCTGAGACGGACGGGGGGGGGTGGGCACACTGCGCCTCGTTGCCATGCCTTTCCTCAGCAGTGTGTCCTTGTGTTGTTACAGCGCGCGCTGTTGTTCCAGGTAACCGGCGCTGTACGTTCTTCACCCTGAGCAGACAGGGTGGCCACGCGGGGCACCGGATCATGCCGCTGTCACTGACAAGAGGTGTCACCCTCCGTGTGCCCTCTGCTGCTTATTTATTTATTTGTCTTTCTGGTAAGGAGTGACAATATCACTTGATTTGTGAATTATCATGCCCTGCACACTGCAATTACCATCAGCTGAAAAATAACCCCCCCCCCCCCCCATTTCAAGGGCAGCCGCACTGGGTTTTCCAGAAGCATGTCCGCGTTTTTACTGTGCGACGTACGGTATGCGTGCCTCAATACCGCTCGATGATAACTTTTCTAGGAGTGTTTATGGAGTGCCGGGGGGGGGGGGGGGGGGT
>JAODJW010000046.1:7956871-7974728 GCA_026777045.1 Hyperopisus bebe
ACCCCCAAACCCCCCCCCCCCCCACCCATGCTCCCCGCTCCTGTCGCATGAAGGAAGTGACACATTTTCCGTCAAAAAATAATAAAATCTCGTCTCGCATGTTTAAAGCTCTTTTTTTTCCCCTTCCCAACTGCTCACGCATTCCGGAAGCGTCCGGCGTCGTCGGTGCGAGGCGACCGTGGTTCGGCGGGGGGGGGGGATCATCCCTGTTTGGAGCGGGCAAATTGACAGTCACCTTACATTTGCCAGGAAGAAAAAAAAGGCAGACGTTTAGCGTCTTGCACGAGACAAGGTGTCTGATGTGAATCGCATGGAAGTTCTGGAAGCCTGTAGAAAGAAAAAATGCACCCCCTCCACCTTGAACCTCCAATAATAGGCAAGTCCTAAATCAACACCATTCCTGTAATAACATTTCACCTTGTGTTACTCCTCCAGCAATTAGGGCCTGCCGAGTCCCTAGCACCGTGTCTTCTCTCTCTTTCATATCCTTTCCTGCCTAGAAGACCACTTTCTTTTTTTCTCTGTTTTTTTAGGGAGCCTCCCGCTCCCAGCACCTTTTTCTCCGCCGCTCTGAAAGCATTATGCCACATTACTGAATCCCAACATCGTGGGGATTTCTGTAGAAAAATGAGGGCGCCGCCGTTAGCATCCGTGGCTAAGTTGTGGAGCAGAGGGCGGGGCGGGCAGGGGCCCCCTCCGGGGGGCAGATTATCGAGTGCGGGTTCCTTTGCGGACGCCCGTGCCCTCAGTCTGAAGCTCCGCCGCTGCCACGGGAGAGGAGGAGAGGGTGTGAACGGCGGTAATTACCAGGCCTGTAAGACAAGGAGAGAGCGAGGAAGACAGGCCAAGCCTCCAGCGGTGTCCGTACCTCTCCCCCATCTGCCAGCCATGCTGCGGCACTTCTGAGGTGCTAGGAGACGATAACCCATAATATATTCATTTAAATATAAAGATTTACCTCCGAGTGCCTGAACGCGCCGCTCACTCAAACAGGCCTTTGATGTTAAGCGATGAGGGTGAGTTAATTATTCGCATTATGCCGGCCTGGAACAGGCATTGCCAGGGAAGGCATGTCTCTTCCCTTAATTAAGCAGGAAAAGAGCCTGTCAGTGACGTTTAGAACAATATTTTAGGACAAAATATTCCAATGGAGATGAAAGAGCACACAGAGCTCGCCAGCTAATGAAGAGGTTTTAGCGTCTGAATTATGCAGCGGCCCACACCTTCAGCAGATTGTGTAATGATGAGGATGTGGCCTGGGGACCAGCCCCACAGCCCATGTGACACGTGAGGTCATCGCTGCCCCAGATCCCCGCCGGGACGGGCCGCTGCAGCCTGCCACCCTGAATGTGGCAGCGCCCCATTTCTGGCCCGTTTCAGCCTGTCTGTTTTATCCTCAGAATGACTTCCAACTTTCAAGTTATAGATATATGCCTTTATTGAATCACTGTTAGCCTCTAGTTTTATTGACTTATTTCTTTTAATTCAGCAAATATTTTATTTTAAAATACTGGGTGTAATTTAAGAGAAACGGTCGAATCAAGAAAAGGCGTAAAATATTGCCTCAGTGAGAGCCGGCCGTTAGCGATGTTAAAATTTAAAGGTTTACGTTTGTTTTAAATTTTAAGGCCCTTCTTTTCGGGACAGCTGCTGTAACGCTAATGCTATGTTGGCCACATTTATCAAAGCGGGGCGAAGATAAAAGAAATAACAAGATATGGGGAATGAAATATGGGTCGTTCTTAGGTGAGGGGAAAAAGATCGTGAGCGCAGATTAGAACCGTTGGTGGAGGAGAGTCAGCTTGCGATGCTATCCTCTTAGCTCATCCTGCAGAATAAAAAAAAAAAACTTTTGTCTGGGGTAAGAATTGTAAACAGCAGTGAGACTACATCGTCATCTTTTTGTTTGTATCTCAATAATTACTGATATATTTTAGCTGCCCGTTCACCAGGAGTCGTCCGTTAAGAAGATTAAAGTATGACGGGCGCAGAGATCCGCACAAATTTTGTTGATTGCGTTTCGCCAAACCACATTTCTCTCTTACTATACTTTTTATTTCCGTAATTAAAAAAAATAGAAGAACTTGAGAGCCAGTGTAAAAATGACAATGATCTAATTTATTCCAGAAATAGTATAATTGCAACAAAATTAGGTTGTCAATCGCTGCTATAGCGGTAAGCTAAACCGGAGAGCCGGGTCTTCTCCCAGTGTGTTTGCTCTGTGTTCGGCACCAGGCACAGTGGGGTTCTGATGGCTTCTATGAGGAAAACTACCAGGGCAAAGCAATTAAATGGAAAATGACAGCATGAAATATGATGATTACTGTTATACAAAAGGCACATTTATGAATCTAGCAGATAACTGTCATTTTTTTCTTTTTTGGGCTTGGTTGTTATTTGCCCCTACTTTGTTAACTTAACGTCTTTCGTCGATGTTCGTTTGAGGAAAGGGTGAGTGTTGTCATTTTAATTACCTTGACACTTCACGCTCTCCCTGTTTTGTATTCCTGGAGACACAGCTCCTCTTTAGCTAAGGAAGGGGGCAAAATAATTAAATTCACGTTTACTTTACTTGGTAAAGCCGTGTGATGTGCACTTTGAAAGCAGCCACGTCTGTTTTTCTGTCTTTGGAAATAACACACCGAATGTATTGTTTTGGTTGGACAAATTTATATTTTATTATTTCTTAAAATTCTCATTAAATAGGTACTAAAATTGATTATTTGTGGTCAGGTTTAGAGGAAAAGAAGTATTTCTGTCTATAAACTGATTAATGATTGTTACTTTATATCCATTATATTTATATGTTAAATAAAATAAATGAATCGCACATGAAAGTAGAGTGGACCACTCAGTGAACACAGAAACGGGGGGGGGGGGGACTTCACATTAAACCCTCTCAGGTCACGTTAAAAAATGCCTGAGGGTGGCAAGAACAAATTGTTGGGGATGGGTCAATATGTGCCAAAGGACAAAAGGGAGGTAAACAAACAGGCCAGGGGGCATTTTGATGAGCCCCCCACCACCTACAATTCAGGGTGAGAATGAACTCAATATCAACACTATATTTTACCATGTTCCCAGATATTTTGCTTACTAAAGAAGAAAAAAAATCATCATATGATATGCATTTATATTTTTATGTAAAGCTATTTTGTAGATATTTGAAATATCTGCTGTTTTGCCTTAATATTAGCAATCGCAACAGTTCACAATTGTTATTGTGACATTTGACACAAGAAAATGTATAGATAGACAGACGGACAGACGGACAGATAGATAGATAGATAGATAGATAGATAGATAGATAGATAGATAAATGCACACATACATGCATACCTACATGCATTTTTTTTGCTTGACCTATGATTAAGAAAATGAAAACTTTAAAAAAAAAAGACAATATAAATTGACTCTCGCCCAGGGAGATGCTTCTGACTTTCCAGAGAAGCAAAAACATTTGTCGTCTCAAACAGAATTCCACTGCACCTCCGCTTTCCGACACTGCATTCAGCGGCAGCCCTCCAGCTTAAAGTTTGCTACTTTCAAAAATCAATAACATAGTTGTATTTTGAAAAAAATAATATCGCTTTAATTCACTCAAGATGAAACTATGAAACAGAAAATACCTCCTCCCCCATTAAAAATTTTCTGTCATGAATTTACGGGTATAATAAGAGTGCTTCAAGGGAGAGGGGAGGTATGACAAAAGGTGAATTTCATTTGTTTTTAATGACAGTTCAGATTGTTTATTTATATGAAAATACACAGTTTCATAACTTGCTCATAGCATTTGAATAATACCTAGCTTTGGGGCTACTATTCATTTTGTAATTATCACACAGGTTGACTATTATAAATAAAATACTACATGACTATTTGTCCTGCAAATGGTGCTCAAGCTATCGTCGCGTTTCTGACAGTTAAACTGTTCTGTACGGCAATGTGTTGCACATTACAAAAATTGTTTAAAAATGGCAGAGCGCATTAACTTTGTAAAACGTGTTTGTTTTTAACAGGGTCATTGCAGTATGGGGAGGAATCCTCAAAGCAAATGTCCATGACGTTTTTATTTGTGGAAAAGAAGTCAATTTTTCCAAGATGAAAGCGTTGGTGTTTTTTCAGTCATCGTGCACAGCTTTTCTAAGCACGTTCTCGCTTTGTTGTCCCGTGTATCTGCTTTGCTTTAGAACGAAACGCTACAACTCAGGGAGACGGCGATGCCTGTTCGTTTGCTTTAATTGCTTTAAAGTGCGCTCATGTTGGAATTACCGTTAACGCAGATCTCCTTTTCATCACGAGGCATATTGAATCGACGCCGGGCTTCATCTGAGAGGCATGCTGGTGTGGTGAAGCAGGGCCCCGTTGGATGATGGGGTCTCTGACAAACCTGTCTCGCCGAAAAACATCTGAGACACTGAGAACGGCGTCTTTTTGATGTTCTCCTGCTGTAGCTCGCCGTTTTGTCCTGAGCACTAGGCTACACTAAGGTGGTCAGTGTCGCATTGATGAAGCCCCTTGAGTTTCACCTCTGCACAATAACTCTGTGTGCATTTCCACACAGGCACCCGTTTAATTCATTTATTTGTTCATTTGTTAGTTTATGTGGTTAGTGAGATATCTTGACATCACTTTGACCTGAAGGACTGCATCATCAGGATAGATATATGAGTATTTTTCAATGGGAATCTGGTGTAGTCTTATGCAGGACGACGTTTCTCCTCACTTTAACGGCATTTTCTGTACTTTTCATTTTTAAAAAAAATGAATCTGAGATCATTGTTCCAGGTTTTAGTAAACATTTTTGTGCTGTCACATTTTAGCCGTTCATTATTAATTTCTTTTTCAGCCTCAGAAGCAAATCTGAAGCATTACTTATTTATGACCTTTTAGATAATCCCACACTGCTTCAGACCAAATTATGCAAACAACTGATATTTCACTCTGTGCTAACATCCCTGTAGTATACAAATAAATAACATTTTAGAGCTTTATTGTAAACTGCTCAAAACCAATTATATTTCTGGTACTACAGGCAGGCTAAGCAGAGACTCCGTTCATCGTATAGTACGTAAACATACCTACTTGTAACCTAAGAAAAATAAACTAGGATGATGACATAATTATCTAAACCAAGAACAGCAATCATTGCTGCTAAATCCTCTAAAGAACAACAACAACAATGTCAAGCCCAAATGCATATATAACTGTGATATCTTCTCTAGTTCCCCTCTATCCTGGTTTACCATTCATCCAAATAGAAAAGTAGAGTTAAAAAAATGTGGATTTATGTGTCTACACTTCCGGGCTTTCTGACTCTACATTTTATTTTTAGAGATCAGAAAACAGAACTACTGGATACAACTGGATGTAGAATAAAAGAAGAAATAAAAAGAAACGTATGAACGAATTTAACACATGACGTTACGTGGAATGTCAGTATCTGTGCATTGAGATCCTGATTCTGCATACTGATTAAGTTTTGAGCTGCACTTTTGTGAAGCTGGGAAAGATTTTAGGATTTTGTTAAAAAGACTTTAACTCAACACAGTGAACACTCTGCAAGAGTGAGAGCAGAGGAACGAGAGCAGAGGAAAAGAAAAATCAGCCCCTTTCTTTGAGATGGTACATTAAATGTTTATAAACGGTTGAAAAAAATTCATTTTTAATGAAGAAATAACCTCATTAATAATTAAGAGCAACCCAATTTGCCTTCAAAATAATAATTAAAAAATACTCTAGAGTAATGAATTTAGGTCCATAATCTCAACTACAGATAAAAGGTACCAGGGAGGATTAAAGTTTTTATTGTGGTCAGGAAAGAGGTGTAAGGAGTTTCATTTATTTAGTAAATAATCAGCGTTATCGTGAAACAAATTCATTCCTGCTCTTTTGCATGGCAGTTGGAAATTATTCGCAAGACTCCTTGCAGGGGATGTTATGATGTTGTAAGTGACAGAGATGGTGTCGTGTTATTGGGGAGTGGATCCCACGCCCTGCGTTACTAGGAGCCCTGTGGCGTGTCGCCGTACTCGGCCGGCTCCAGGAGTCTGGCCGCCATGTAAAGAGATAGCAGCGCTTTAGCCAATCAATATGAAAATATTTCTGGAAACTCCTGCCTGTTCTGCGGCGCGCCAATCCGGCAAGATGGATTGTCGGCCCTGGCACTCCTGACACCTTGAAGCTTGAAGCCCAGGTTCTCTGCATTTGCCCCAATGATGGGGGGGGGATGGGGCGACAGGGTGGGTGTGGTGGAGTGGGGTTACGCCGAGGTGCGGTTACAGCTTTTGTGCCCCCCCCCCACTGTGTCTCATTCTCTTTGTAACACCTTCTGCCCCCCACCATGTCGAGTAGCTATAAAACATTACAAACGTTGTTTCCGCGTTTTGTTGCTCCCATTCCCGATTTCCGTCCGCAGCCATAGTCGACAAACACCTCTCTCTCGGAATCATTATGAAATTGCGGCACCGTTATAAATCCGGGCCTCCTCCTCTCCTCCTTTCTCCTCACTTTTTCTGCCATTCTAGAAATTGTCGTAAAGGAACATCGCCGATGATCTATAGTTGCCATTTTTTCTCTTTCCTTTCTTACAGGATCCACTCTTTGAGCTGGGACCTTAAATGAAAGCCAGAAGCCATTAGTCACTAATGAAACATGCAGTTAAAACCGAAACTCTTCATATTTCCTGGGAGAACCATCACGTCGGCCTGCTGAAAGGGGCACCCGCTCTTAAAATATACATAAATAATTGAATATCTTTGTATATTAGAAAATCCTCAGCGCTTGATGCATTGAAGTGCTGTGATGACTCCTTCGCAGTTCAGAGGTTCTTGGGGTGTTTCTCTGTTTTTTTATGGATGGAAGACTGCAAACGGGCTTTAAAACACAAAAAAAATGCATATTACAGAAACTCTTTCATTCTACAGAGATGTTTTCAATGAAACATTATACATTACAGGAACATTATAGTATCATATAAACACACTTTTGCCTAAGAACAAGGTGTTTCGCTTCTGTCTTATGATTATTATTTTTTTTACAATAACTATATAAAACATGTACAACCTATAGGTAGCCAGTGAGGGATAGGCTTATGTTTAAGTCTAGTTATATGTGTTTCATCTTGCATCAGGCTAAATTATGACTGAGCTAATGAATGGTCAGTTGTTTGTGGCAGTAAACTCAATGTTACGGGTCAATTAAAAATAAATATTCAGAAAAAATACAAACAACACATACTAATAATGGTATCACAATTAAGGTCACACTTTTAGTATGACAGTGCAACGAAAATTAAACTTCTTTCTGTAGCGATGGCTCTATACTAGCTTTTCTGTGTAGTATTGATTGGTATTTTGTATACTGTACAGTACGCATGCTGTTAAAGCTTTCATGTTTTTCTGCTTTTTTTTAGAGAAATTATGGCTGTTTTAGGGCCAGTCATTTCTGAGACGTGGACCAATGTCAATATGGCAAAATGCATTCTGTTGTGGTCACTAAGTGTAGGAAAATTGAAACTGCTGCATGATTATGGTAAAAGCTTATTGAGGATATGTCAGCCACTGCCTGTCATGTATAGTATGGAATGACGGCAAGCCATCTAAAGAGGTCTAAATAGGCAGTTTTTTTATGACAGCATAATTTCATGCCCCCCCCACCTATATTTCATGTTCTTTACGTGCAAATCTGATGTTAATCTCATGGATTTTTTTACTCTGGAGATGTGGGGGTCTGGACAACATTTCTCATTTCTCATTGTTTCTTTAACATGGGAAAGATTACTGCGGGTAGGCTGGATGGTGGCTTCTCAGAGACTTTCCATTTTTTGATGGGTCTGACTGCCACATTTCAGAGACCGGAAGGTAATTGTCAATAAGATTAATCTTTTTACCCACATATGGTGCCACCCCCTCCCCCCATGGCGTTTCATTCCTCCTCGATAGATCTGCAGGCCTGCCAAGCGTCCGCGCGCCGCCTCGCCGTTTTGCGGCGCACCAAAGTCATGTCACAATCCTTCAGGCGGTTTTGATGTCTGGATGTCTCCTGTCGTTTGCGATCGCGTCGGTGCCGCCGGGCAGAGCCTATCGGAAATGAACTCTGCTGCCTCGCCGTGGGTCACCCTTCGCGGCCAATTAGTGTCGCGGCGGCACTTTAGTCGCGAGTTGTCGTGAGCGCTTATCGTGAAGATCAGCAGCGATCAGACTCTGGACGGCCAGGCCCCTCCTCCTCCAGCATCATGCCACCCACCCCCTTTCTCAAATGTACCCCACTCCTTAATACCCATACATCCTCTCCTGCTATTGGTAGGGGTAAATTGCTGACGCCAACAAGCCAAACTCCCCTATCCCAGCCTTCCACATCCGTTCCTCCTGTCTCCCTTCCTCCTCAATCCCTCCATCAGTCCCTCCTCTCTCCTCTCCTTGCTGCCACCCAGCCTCCCCTCTCCGCTGCTTGCCCCCCCCATTTTTGACGAGAATGAGACCAGCTGCGTTCCTGCTGTCAGATCCAGGGTGTCAGTATCGACAAGTGTCGGCGTGTGACAGCGCCGGAGGTGCCGGTTTGTGCCAGGAGGCGGCCGTCACTCTGCGAGGCGCCGCTGTCTGACTGCCGTCGCTCTCCGCCGTCGGTCCCTCCCCACGCCTCATCTCCAGTTGCCCTTTTTATTGCCGGCTGCCAGGAACGCGGCCTGGCTCTCACTCGTGTGGCGCCGGTCAAACTCGTTGCGCGGGAGTTATTGAGAGCTTCTGACTGGACGCCGTCTGTCAAACTGACACAGGCCTCAAACATAGCTTATCGAGGTCTAGAAGAACAGCTGCCATTCTTAAGCAAGAGCAGCTCCTTGGGTCACAGATACGGATGTAAGGCAAACGTTTCCCACGGCGCCCGGCAGTTCTGCTCGACATGCCCGGTGCTTATGGGCCTTGTGGCCTTTCAGCCATATTTTGGCCTTATTCTGTATCACGGATAGCGATTTGTGGTTGAGGGACATCCTCTGTGGCTCATTGATTAGAAGCATTCCCGGTGTCGCTGTGCAGTTATTGTATTTTTCTGTCTTCCCGGTCACCAACCGGGATGCGTCTCAGCCCCTGCGGATGTTTCTGCGGTTAATAAAAGCCGTGTTTCTCCCGGGACTGCCATCAGGAAACCGCGTCGAACGTGACAAGTGGCGGATAACTGAGAGACACCGATCCCGTCTGGGCCTTGGAGATGGCGTACTGTCCTCGTTCGATTAAGCATGGGACGGAGATGTTACCTGTCCGTGTCTCCAACATGTGCCACCAAACATAGAGGCGTTAGACTGAACCCAGCTCCCTGAAAACCAGGCTAAGGCTGCCCTGGCCGTTTTGGTGTTCCTGTGAAGCTGAGATCTTAGGCTTTATGTCTTCAGGAAGTATACATAGAAACAAAAAAAGTCTCAATATCTCCCACTTAACACTGAGCTTTAGGAAAAAAAAGACTCAAGGAAAAAAAAAACTCACCGAGGACCAAATATGTGGATAATTCATTCTTGTTCTGCCGACTGGAAGCTGTGATAAATGATTTCTCTGTGTGAAATTCCCCATCCAAGAGACAGTATTAGTTTTTACTTTAATTACCAGCCTTAGTAATGTTTCCTATCCATAACTGTCGGCGCAATAGACTGCTGCCTGCTGGAGGGTACGGCCTGTTTACTCATCCGATAGCGAGGCGGCCGCCCCGGTCTCCCGCCGCACCCCCCGACCCCCCCCCCCGTTCTGCCAGACTTCAGCATCGGTGCCCTTTCATTTCAATATTTCAATATTTATATACAATTTCTACATGCCAAAAAAAGGTTCAAAGTCATGGTAGGGGCATGTAACTTCACTAGCCATTCCTCCTGTCAATTAGAGGGGGGGGGGGGTCCTCCCCTCCCACTCTGGCTCCCCCTACTGGCCACTGGCCCACCTGCACCGCCCCACGAACGTCAAGTCCAGGGAAGAGGACAGGGTTTCCGATTAGGGGTGGGAAATTGTCTGGAAGTGCTCCTGAAACACCCCCCACCCATATATTAGCTGGAGCAGGGGTGAAAAACTCCCAATTGATTAGTGAGGCAATTGACTGTGTGTATATATATATTGTTGAACTACACACACACACGTGCACACACACATCCATGTGCAATGCTACTGCACATACGTGGCCCCTCCATAAACATGGAGAAAGAAAAAAAAAAACATAGCACGCGAGGGGTCGCATTCATTTGCATGATCGGCTTCATTAGAATATGCTAAGGACGGCAGCAGGCAATTTCGGCGGCCAGGTGATGAATAGCTGGCGCATTACGGAGCACGCTCAGAGTGCGCTTTCGTCACCCTCATTTGCATAGCGCCTTATTTATTTATTTATCTATCCATCTATCCGCGCGGCCGTACGGGGCGCTTTGCAATTTAAATGGGCCGTTCTTTAAGAGGGAAGCGCCCGGCCTGTCATTAAGTGGCGGTGGACAGACAGGCCGCGGCCTTTGATGAAGAAGCATTTTAATGGCTCGATATTAAGCTGAAATAAAGCCGCACGGCTAGATATCACTGACCTATTTCTGCAGGAATTAGCTGCCGTAGAGCCAGCGGCTGAAGTCACGTTAACTTTAATTGTTGTTTTACCACCGGCATGTTCATGAGCCCCCTCCCGCAATGGTGGGCCTTGGGGGGCCTTACCTGCATGAACACTGCAGCGTATCTATCGAGTGACATAGAAACACCAGGCCACATGAACTAATAGGCAATGATGGCGGGTTTGTTTATTACCAGTCGGGGAACATTTCCATTATATCAATGTGCGTTAGACGGCATTCACGTGTAGACCTACATGTGCCGTATAGGTGAAAAAATGCTGAAAAAGTGGAAAATCCATGAAGATTCCTGGATTCGGCTGGGATTTTCACCGTTAGACATTTATATGCACCCAAGGATAGTAAACAGGGGTAATTGAGCAGAAATAAAAATCTGTGCACATTGTCAATCGGCTGCTGGTCAGCTTTGGAGTCGTGTAAAGTAACCAAAATATTCAGATATCACAATGACCTTATAGGCTGATAAAGTAACATTTAACCAAATATGGATTAACAAAATCAGCAAAAAAGGACAATTCCTAGCACAACCAGTAAATCGAACAAATTGCGGAGTGACTTTAAATAAGAAGTTCAAAAAAGTTCTTTCATGATTTTCAGTGCATCATGGGGTGTGTTGTGTGTTTTTTTGAATCCACACTTTTAATACTTTATTTGTTTATTTGATGCCCTTCCTGTCTGAGCTTATCAGACACTAAAAGACCAGTCCTTGAACACCCCCCTCCCCCCCCACACACACGTAATTGACAGGGGTGTTTGGTAAAATATTAATCAAACGTTAGAAAGTAAAGGAAATCTAACTGTAGTTAAATCGCTATTGATAAAGGTAAAGGAAATCAAAGATCCTTTAACAGTTGATAATTTTGGGAATCAAACACTCTGGGGGTTCAAGAGTTCCTTTATACTTTGGGGATTTTTTAAATTGAATTTGCTCTCTGAGGTTTGGTGAGTAAACAGTAAACACACTAAATAAATCATGGTTTCCTCTTTACATACTCATCAGAGTGCCTCTGAACTCCATGAGGTCCTGTCTATTGAAAACGAACCTGAGCACTGAAGCTTTACAGCTGTTTAATCTGCTCACTGGAGCTCCACTGGACGTGACTCTTCCCCCGTCCCATACGAGGACTGTGATGCATAGTTCTCAATTAGCCATAGCCCGCTAAAAACAAACAGCACAGAGTACTGTTGGAGGTCAGCTGTAATCTTCCGCTGAGTTTTTGCAGAAAAACAGAGATCCCAACGTTCTGTCACGGAGTCTTGCTAGTGGTATGCGCTCTGGTAGACCTGCAGTCTTCACCATGAACAAAGTGCACCTAACATGAAGCTGAAAATCATCCCGCCATCTACATACTACCGATCAAGTACAGGGACATGGGGAGGCCAGGAACCCATCAAATGGATCGTAAGGTGCAAGAAAGGAGTATAACCTAGTCAGGACACCAATGCGTCACAGGGCACCGACGCATGCACATACGTTACGAGCAATTCGGGAAGGTCTGTTAGTGTAATTGCATGTCTTCAGTCCACAGCAAGAAACCTGCATGATACAGAGGGAAGGTGCAAAGCCCACAGACACAAGGCTACAGTGCTACCCACAAAGTCACCATGCCACCAGAAACTGAAAGACTAACATAAATCCCTCAACCCATTGCTGGAGCTGATGGAGGATCTTCTCTGGTGAGAATTAAGCTAGCTTATAATAAAATTGTCGCACATAAAAATTACTCCAGCAATGTTTGCGATGCACTGGATCGTTCATACTCAGACGGTCGAACTTTGGTTGGGCCTTTCCCGTGCGAGTCACACACCAGCCTTTGCATTGTTTTAGTATTAAAAAAACAAATCGACAATGACATTGGCTAGCTAGCCTCTCTCCTTCCAACTCTGAGTTATCGCTGTTTGGCCACATTAACTTGTAAGCGTGTGTAATAACACCCCAGGGCTCTCGCCTCTAAGAACAGCCGCCACGCTGATCGGCGCATGTCGTCGGGAAGGTCGATATGCGCCTTAAAAAATGATCCGTGTCGCCATAAAATGGATCCGGCCACCACTGACGTGGAGGAGATATGTGATGGCTGGCGAGTTACTCTCTCCCCATGCCAAGCAAACAGATGCACACTGAATTGCAGCAACACATTTCCCTGCTCCGATATCTGTAAAACACATTAAAATGGGTTGCCCTCCCCTTTTAAAGGGCCGGCAATCAATAATTTGAAATACCATTGACCCATGGACATTACAAAATGCTGCTAGGACCTGGGGGTGTTTTGCAAAGCAGCGGGAGTTTGCATGCAAGAGAACTAACTAGAGTAAGGATTAAAAAAAAAAAACTGTGTTTAATTTAAATGAAATACTGTAGTGTTTCAGGTTGTAAAACCAGGACATGTAGGCCTAATGAAAAAAAGTAAGCTTATGTTATAAATGGCTTTATAATACTGAAATTGTACAGCAAGCTTTTTAAAATACCAGACCTGCCACTGAGCGGCTCTGTAATTTATATATTCATAGCCATGTTTGTGGTGTGTGTTTGATTTATTTGGTTTTAGCGAAGTTTTGTTAAGCAAGATAATGAGCAGCACTGCTGTTTAATGATTTAGCATGGACCACAAGGAAAGGGACAGAGAAAACACATTTTCCTCATATCATCATATTGCGGAGAAACACATAAATTTGCCCGAAATACTAATGGATATAAAATCCCAGTTTTTAAAACATTTTTCCTCTTAATAAGGCGGAAGATGTTTTCTTGGTTGAGAAAGACTAAAGATATTGTAGCCGCTGTAGTTTTGATTAATATAGGGGTGATACCCTTTACCTCATCTCAAAAGACGACCACACAGAGTATGGTAAATATGTTAAGGTAGGGGGACATAAAAGCTTAACACATCCAACACGGAGCAGCCATCAGACGGGTATATTAAACTTTGGGGAAGGTAAAAGTTCATCACAGCACATATTACCAAACATAACCTTCAATTAAGAGTTGCTAAAAGAGGATTGCCCTCCTCTGTACATAATGGTGGATGAGTTTAGCTAATTGGTGTAGCATCTAAAAGCAGAACAAAGACAAACAATGCAACTGAAAAAAAAGCATTGTATCAAGCCTATTTGCGGGGTAATAACATAAGTTGTAGATGTAAACACGTTTGCATTCGCCATCAGCAAAATAGAAGCTGCAATGCTTACTTTTATTTTGATAGCCTAAGGGAGGCATTCATTGATGGTTTTACTGTGAGTGGGCCTGTAGCAATTAAAAATTGTCTTGATAATATTGACAGTAAAACAGGCAAATAAATCTCTTCTTTGCTCTCCAACAAAAGTCAAAGACAATCACGAGAAACAAGCTCCTCTAGCACTGAGGGCTTTAGTGCTGCATTGTTACATAAATCCTATGAAAATGAAATAAGCGGGTTTGTTTTGACATTTGCAACTTTTTGCTTGTACTTTCCAGATCAGTCTCCCTTTGTGTGCTACAGCAGATGGGAAGGACAATGTCATTCTGCAGTGTTTGGGACGCCTGACAGAAGGCTTTATGAGAAACCCTTTACATCGTGATGTTTCCCAGCTTGAAGCTGGTGAAAGCCCCCCAATGTTGTACTTGCAAACATCTCTGGTAGCGTCTCGAACTCAATGATTTCAGTTTGCTTTCTTGAAAGTTCTGCTTTTTTCCCAGACATGGCTGTTTTCTTCAGTTACTTAGAATAAACACAAACTGGCTTCTAAGGCTTATGCTAGTTCATATTATTACAGTCAGACATGCAGTACAGGTCCATACTTCACCGAACGAGGCCCGTCCAGAAACAATGTGGCCTGCTTGTGTTTCGCTGCGGTCTAACCTGGCTTTTGTCACCCTAAATTAGTTTTTACAGACCTGTGATTAGATGAAGACAGCAAAGGATACACCCATGATTGAAAACCAGAGGTTTTGGGCTACTTTAAAATCAGAATTCTCACAGATGAAGAGGGCCATGGCATTTAATAAAAGATATATAATTCCCTAGTAAAAACCTCGAGGTTTTCATTAAAGAATAATACAAGAAAAATATGTCTGTTAATAAACTGAAGGCACCTCCAGAACACAAACAGCATCAGAAACCATTTTCACTGCAAGTGCTGGAGCTCTGCTTACACCCATTAACATCGCCACCAGAATCAAAAAGCTTCAGCCAATCAGGCCCCAGCCTCCTACACAGTGTCTAATTAAGTCAATTAGTGCCAGGTGAACATTGTTAACCTAAGCTGGGTGTCTGGTGATCCCTGCTGATGACTTAGGCCTGGTGTTCCACATCGACACTGGTTTATACTACATGGATGTGTTGTTGATGATTAAATATATAAATTAAATATATCACAAGTAGAACATAGAGAACTGTGGTACAGTGGTACATCGCATTACACTGATTGAAAAAATAATGTTTGTATTTTTTTCTCTTTATAATTCCAGCAAGTATACAATGTACTAAATTTAACAAATACATATATAGCTCCTTGCTATATTCCTAACATTTGTACCATAAACTACTGTTTAAAATAAAACAACCTTATAAAGACATAAGGGTACCATTAGTACAGGTTTTCAGCACCATGCAAAATACACACTGTGTAAATAGATATTAGTAAACAACAGTAATGGTAAAAGAAGTACAATAATATAAATACTATTTTCAAATATCCCAAATGGTTGGACTATTCTGATCGCCACAGTTCATTGGCAACCATTTGAGCAACTGATATTTTCATTTAAAATGGTATTAGCCTTGTATGACTGTACCGTGTAAGATCATGCCTACGTAGATGCTCAGCCTACAGCAGCCTTTTTAGATTCAAGGGTCGCAGGTCGTAGTCAAGGGCAACAGCCCGGTCATTTCTCAGCCGGGGCTGTGTCCCAAGGCTATTCGACGGGAGACGGAGAATTATGTGGGATTTGCCAATCACGGGATTCGATTGGGTGGCGACTAAGATGTGCGAGCCACACTCCTGGAGGTTCATCTGTCATGGTTAGGTAGCTGTTCTGCTTGGGGAAGGTGTGCTGTCACCCACTAAATATGGAAATAAGCACATACATTCACACACGTACATATATAGTGAACTGGTGAGAGTTACCCACTGTGTTCCATTACAACAGGTGAAAACTGCTACTCTTACCACTGTAAGCACTGTAGAATGTTGCAGAAATTATTTTCAGATACATTCCATTATACACTATATGTACAAAAGTACTGGGACACCTGGCCATTACACCTACAGGAACTATGGAGTTGGTCTGGAAATATTGAGTTGGTCACCTTATACCTTTCATGCCACTCTTCTGGGAAGGCTTTCCACAAGATTTTGGAGTGTGTCTGTGGGAATTTTTGTCCATTCATCCAGGAGAGTATTTGTGATGTCTTGTTGGATGTGTAGGTCACCATTCTATTTCATTCCTAAGGTGTTTGGTGGAGTTGAGGTCAAGGCTCTGTGCAGATCAATCAAGTTCTTCCACACCAAACTCAGCAAACCATGCCTTTATGGACCTTGCTGTGTGCACTGGGGCACAGTCATGCTGGAACAGAAAAGGGCCTTCCCCAAACGGTTCCCACAAAGTTGGAAGCATACAATAGTCCAAAATGTCTTAGTATGCTGAAGCATTAAGGGTTCCCTTCACTGGACCTAAGGGGCCTGGCCCAGTCCCTGAAAAACAATCCCATACCATTATCCCTCCTCCACCAAACTTCAGAGTTGGCACAATGCCGTCAGGCAGGTAACGTTCTCCTGGCATCTATGAAATCCAAACTTGTCCATCAGACTGCCAGACAGTGAAGTGTGCTTCGTCATTCCACAAAACACATTTCCACTGCTCTGGAGTCCAGTGGCACTGTGCTTTACACCCCTCCATCCACTACTTAGCACTGCGCTTGGTGATGTGATGTTTGCTTGGCTGCCTGGCTATGGAAGGCCATTTCATGAAGTTCCTCGTGCACAGTTTTTGTGCTGGGGCTAATGCCAGAGAAAGTTTGGAACTCTGCAGTTACTGTGCACAGAGTGTTGGCAACTTTTATGCACTGTGCGCCTCAGCACTCTGCAACCCCGGTCTGTTACTTTACGTTACTGTTTCATGAAATAACTTATCGCAAAATTAGCATCCTATGACAGTACCACATTATACACCTGTGGCAATGGGTCCGAATGAAACACTTGGTTAAGAGGTGTGTCCCAATACTTTTGTCCGTATAGTGTACATCACTTCTGCTCATGCTAATTTTGTACCGGTGCAGATAATTGTTTTTTTTTCACACAAATGTGCTTTTTTTTTAAAAAACCATCTCTCTCTTTAAGTTTGTTTTGGTATGCTAAGCACTTGGTGAAGATGTCACTGTAAATATGGAGATCTGTTCAATCATCCTGCCAGGCGCGGAGAGGATCGTGAGTGACTGATTCGGGAGACGGGCAAGATGGGCTAAGTCCCTCTCAGTAGCGATGCAAAAAAAGCAGTTTCTTCCTGTTAGAATTCACACATACGGGCATGTCTGCATAATGTTATCAGTGATGTCTTCTCCAGTGTGAGTGTTGACAGTGATGGACAAAGAAGTGCTATTTTACCTTTTTTCCCCCCTAAATCATCCACTCTGCTCACAAAGATCAAGTGCTTGGTTTTCCAAAATAGTATTAAATCAATCCCACTTTTTTCCTCTTCTTGACGAGTCGTTAAGCGATACGCTATTTCCATAAGAGGTTTTCTGACTCGACGCAGGCTGCCAAGGCGATATTGACATGTAGTAAGTCTTCTTCAGTCACAAAGACGCCGTGTCTTTGACAGGTTTAAATAGAACCCCACAGTGGCGCTGCCACTCTCTCCATTTCAGAAGACATCACCTGTGTTTTTGATTCTCTGAATATATTGTCCCTATTTTTAGTTTATTATTAATTTATTTTATTTAACTCAGCGAACAACAGGCTGCCATCAAACGCATGCTATATTCTATAAATCGCTTGTTCCTGAAATTGCCTCTTGGACATCCACAGTGCCAGGTTCTGCCATTAAGAACACAGTCGTTTTTATTCGAACTACAAATATGTCACTCTTCCCCTGATATTTTTTTCACATCTTTACCTATTTTACATATTAATTATTGATTACGGGTGTCCTGAGTGCAAGGCACAGAAATACCCATCAGGTCTGTCAAAGCTGCATTGAACAGGAAGGCTGAAAGAAAATTCCAGAACTCACGGAACCTGTCCCCCCCCCCCCCCCCCCCCCCCCCCCCCCCCCCCCCCACCCCCCCCCCCCCC
>JAODJW010000046.1:7976540-7992737 GCA_026777045.1 Hyperopisus bebe
CCCATACAAATCCCAGGCCTGAGTGCTAAAGCAGCCACCTGCAGACTCCCACGACACTAACCCGAGTCCTTTTTTGTTACAGGACACAACATCACTATTGACTCACTGTGGAGAAACACAAAACTGTGTACACCTCGCTTACAAAAAAAGCCAAATTGCATTTCTCGTGGCATCAGAAGGCTCGGGTTTTTGATTTGGTGCGGAATACAGCCCACAAGATTAGAGAGTGCCGCGGATCACAGCCCGGAAGATTAAACTGCGTTACGCGCAGCTTTTAAAACGTTATTAGCTGCCAGTGTGTTTTTTAGCCTACATTCCATAACCTGCGCCGTGGGTCGTCTCAGAATAAAGCAGAGGCATCTAAAAAGCTTTCATTCGATATTTACATGCTATTTTAAAAAGTGAGACCCTGTGGTCTCTCCAGCCTTATCACCAAGAAACAATAGCATTTGCGTCACAGATCTAACGAGGTTCAGCACGTCGATTAGTTAGCGGGGAAATATGAAATGCAGCCATTATTTTTATCTATTATGATGTTATCTTCTTCTCCCAGGCGACCAAAACCTGATTAGTAAAATTTATTGGAAATTAATAGAATGAAATGCATCTTACAGTATTTTTAGATATTAATAATAATCACGACAATTGTTTCCAGAAAAAAAGCGAAAAAAAAAAAACTCTGGAAAAAAACCAAAATGGTATCGTTACCCCAGGCAGCTTGAGCAGGGAGATTCGCAATGATAACTTGACGGTTACCCGTGGCCAAGAAACGAAGAGCGTAGAGAATGAACAGCTTGTTTAAACGAATGTGTAGCGGTTAGCCTCCCGCGCGCGATTCATTCCGAGAGTCACACATCAGACGGTTCCGGTGGGCACGACGCGGCAGTCGTGCCATAGTGTGTCTGGATCCACTCGGAGCCCGGGCTGAAAATCTTTACAATATGCCAGTCTGATTTGCAGCCCCCCATCATAGAATGCTAATTAAAATCGCTTTTTTTTTTTTTGCATATGCCATGTCTTTCATGTACATATGCAAATCGAGTCTATTGCCTTTCAGCATTGAGTAATTAAGTTTATAAAGGACAGCTGTAATACATAATTAACAGAAATGTTTGCAGGCCCCTTCTCTGCCGTAGACCGCAAAAGGAACGTCACGACGTCGCTCGTTCCTTTGCTTATTTATTTATCCGTTCGCCCCGCTGCCGAGCCGCGTTCCCGAGCGCCTCCGGTGGCCCCGGAGCCCCGGAGCACGGAGCGTTTGATCTCGGCGCGCTCCTCCAGCACTGTGGAAGGCCTCGCTTCTGCACCGGGGCTCTCTTTGCGCTCGGTTGCCGGCCCGTGCACCGGAGGAAGGGATGCAGCATCTAGGAGGCCGCACTGAATATTTATATGGGCCCCGGGGGAGGAGGAGGGTGCGGGATGAAGGGCCAGGAAGGGCTGATGGGAGGGTGCCGGGGGTTTGATGGGCGGGGGGGGGGGAGTTGTATCACTGTCATTGGCACCTTGACATGTGCCCCTGATGTCCTGCCCTATTGGGCATGCCGATAGATAGGCATCCTGGGCTGGGGGGTGTTACGTCATCATGGAAGTACGGCAAGACAGCACCCGCCTCCACAGACCCTCACCCTCTGGTCCTGTAGCCTTTGCCTCCTTGTCCCTGCAATGCTCGTCAATGCCTTTGACTGTGGGAAGGACCGAGACTTTTGGTTGGAGCACTCGATCCGCATGGAGGGTGTCATACAGGACGATCAACAGGCCTTGAGGAGGCCGAAAGGGTGCTGCCGGGATCCGGATGCTGAAAATTCCACGCCAAAGTGCAAAATGAATATTGGATCAAGCAAACCCCAGAGAACGTCTATGTGTGAAAATACTTTCTTAACTCTTCATTTTCAGCAGAGGGATGGACAGAAACAGAACATTGAAAGTATCAGTTAGGACAAGGATCAGGAGCAGAGAATTAGGACAGCTTGGACAACACAACCAGTACCACACCATCAGTCCACTGCTTCTCATCAATTTTAGTTACGGATCCAACCCTTCGGACTACTGTGGTGCCCCAGGTTACAGGTGTCTCCCAAGGACTCTTCCTGGGTCTGGGATCACGGACTATTAGGTTTGCAAATCGACCGCCAGCCCTTGTCAGGGTAGCTCTGGCACTGGGGCGCACCCTGTTGCCCAGCCTTCCTTCCCCGTTTCTCATCCTGATGTGTGAAAGCGGACTCTTTTTTTTCCAGATGAAAGAAAGTGCCAGTTGCCTGAGCTTTCACATTATTGTAATGAACATCACAGTCATCAAGCGGGTCCCATCGGCTTCCAGCTCCGTTTTAATTATTTTTATTCCACTTACTAATTTATTCTCGTCTCTCATAAAAGTGCCTGCTTTTCCGTTGCTTAGACATCTGTGGTGGATATGACTACCTTTTGAGAGGCAGGGCTGCCGTCCATGGCTGCAGGCGTATGGCGGGGGCCGGGTGATGAGGAAATGATGAGGAGACGTCGATTTAAGCACGAGGCAGCTGTCAGGTTAGCTAGTGATCACTAATGCGGACTCCCCCTCTCTCCTCCTGCTCCGGAGAAGCCTATGGGGAGAGTCTCTTCCTTCCGTTTCTGGCCCGTGATACTGATTTCGGCGATGACCGCCTCATGTGTGCCCAGGATACAGGTTACCCCCCAAGACTACTTTAATCCGACCTCCTAGTGCTCTCTACTCCAGAGAGACGTACATGCTACATTAAGGCAGTTACAAGATGAAGTCACTCATAACTTTTGTTCAAATCTCCTAGAGACCCAACTCATAAAGACCCAACAACTGAGAATATGTTAATTCGAACCATTACCGTCTGGGGATGACAGTTGCTATTCATAACAAGCCACTCATGTGTGTCGTAAAAGGGACTCAATGACAGCCATATAAAAAGCACCCTGTTCAACAGATTTGAAGGAAAAACTCATTAATATATTTATTTTTTATTTCCTCTCCTCAACCTGTAATTCATACAGAGATCGACGACGGAAAAATGCAAGCAATGAGCATTATTTGACATCAGGAGCAGTGGTAGCTTGATTAACGGATCCCTCTAAATAACCTTGATTAGGCACTTTTGTGAACTATTAATTCGTCTCTCTCTTCCGCCCGTTCATAGAAAAGGTATGCGAAATGACTGATGTGAGCTTGTAGAGGTAAAAAAGGTAATTATTACATTCAGGAGTAAATATAGACATTATATATGTAGAGTTCACAAAGATGAGTGTGATAAATTAAGTGACAATTTCATCAAATGTGCATTTTACATCATTAAAATGATTACATAATTCCTGGCCATCTCGTACGGTGCTCCGGATTTGAGTTCGGTTAAAATAACTAATTCCATGCTTACAAAAGGCTTCAAACCAGGCAGACAAACATTTTGCCCGAGCTGTTTAACTGGTTCTGTGGGTGAGAAGCCAGCCCTCTAGAACCAAGGAATGTTCTTGCAGCAGAAATGAGGAGGAATGTTCCATAATGGATTTCTCCCTCTCCCAAACTGGGGAAGAACGTAAACATGGCATGACGTGTTCTAAATGTACGTGCACAGTTGCCTCAGTGCTCTCTCAGCTGTGTGGTGGGTTCTTGGTCCTCATTGCCACCACAATTCATCTATTTTTTTACGCTTGGCACTTCGGATCAACAGAATGTGATTAGTTTAAATGACATTTATGATTATTATAGATGTACTTAAATGACGAAGCATTGTATTATCAAGCAATCTGGACATCTATGAATATTCATCTGACTCATAGAGATGACCAATTCAAGTAACTAACCAATGACTTGCTAAGTTAGAAATAGCACATCTCTGTGGCATTATTTGTCCGGCATTTCTTTATTTTTAACGAACACCACTGATCTTTAACATTTCAAACATTCTGGTTAATGTTTTATAATTCTGACGCGACAGAGTAGGTGCTAAATGATTCATTGGTTGCAGTTTGGATCTCCTGTTTGTCCCTGGCAATGGGAAATTAGCCAAAGTGTACAGCAGAGAGGCTTCCCATGAACGATGGCGCGTTGGCGTTAATGTGCTGTCGAGCCGGACCTGTCCAAGTCTGTTAGAAGCTAACCGGATAAGCCATGACAATTAAATTAATAATGCAGATTGTTTGCGAATGCCTCGACTTTGTGATTTGACTGATGTATGCAAAGATGGTAATTTATTGAAAGTAAATTCATGTAATTGTGCAAGCGCTCCTTATGAACCAGAAAAGGGTGTCAGTATGATTCTGTCACAATAATTGGACCTGATTGGAGGACTCAGACTCACACAGGCACATGTAGACATATTTTGTTTACAGTATTGGTGGTGAAACCTGTAAATATTGCATGGAATTAATAGGGCAAACCATCAAAGGACACATGGTTTATGGTATAATCACATTTGACTCCTGATGGTCAACTTTGGCTTGTGATGGTTAGTTTGACTCCATATGGTCAGTGTGGACTCCGAATAGTCAGCTTGGACTCCCAATGGTCAGCTTGGACTCCGAATGATCAGCTTAGACTCCCAATGGACAGCTTTGACTCCCTGCAGTCAGCATGAACTGCTGATGGTTAGCCTTGACTCCCAATGGTCAGATTTGTCTCCCTATGGTGAGCTTGGATTCCCAACAGTCAGCTTG
Organism: Hyperopisus bebe; assembly: GCA_026777045.1. NCBI lineage: Eukaryota > Metazoa > Chordata > Actinopteri > Osteoglossiformes > Mormyridae > Hyperopisus > Hyperopisus bebe. The sequence goes on from JAODJW010000046.1 coordinate 7,981,197, forward strand.
GACTCTTGATGATGTACTTTGGCTTGTGATGGTCAGCTTTAAGTCTCTCTGGTCAGCTTTGACACCCTACGGTCAGCTTGGACTCCCAATGGTCAGCTTTGGCTCCCGATGGCTAGTCTGCACTTCTGATGGTTAGCTTTGATTCCCTATGGTCAGCATTGACTCCCAATGGTCAGCTTGATCCTGGTGTTCCATGGAGGCAGAGATATACATCATGAATTAATGGTGGTTGATATGTGGATTTAAACCATCAGGTACCTGAACAACAACATTAGGGTTGAGGTGTCAGTGAAGTGTGAGAGGAAAAGGTTAAAGGTCATCGAGAACAATAGTCTCCAGTTTGCACTCACAACAGTGGGAGACCATTGTAGCCATTGCGATCTTATCTTCTGGAAATTTCCACAGATAAATTGCACCACCAGTTTAAAACAGCACAACATATATTTAGTGTGAACTCATAGCAAAGTTAGAAAGGGCGCACAGGTGCAGGTTATGCTGTAACCATCGGATTTCAATAAGAACCCAGACAGGATGTGGTTTGGCGAGTCTTGTGCTGCCCCCCCAGCACACACACACGCACGCATCGATGTGAGAGACCTCAATCAATACCTCTGCTGGTCAGGGAGTGAGTGTGGGACACTCCATAAAGACCCACAGTCTTTAATTCCCATTCCCAGAGCTCTGTTTAATCCGCGTGTGTGTTCTACATCAGTGTATTCAGGCTCTGACCTCTATTTACAGTAAGTAACCCGACACAGGCCCGCGGCCTCTCGGCCCCCCCCCATGCCTGCCTCCCCATGGCTGCCTCCCCGCACCCATCTCTCAGCCGTCCATGCCGCCGGCGTTATAGACCGGCGGATATTTTTATCATTCCACTGTCTCGTGAATTCACAATCGCCGGTGTGGAAGAAGCATCGGATTTCATTTTTTTTTTTGTGATTGTTTTTTCCTTTCTCCCCCGTGGTGTCGGACGTGAGCCAGTGTCAAAGGCGAGGGGGGCTGCTTCTGGAGATCTGTCCCCATACCGCCCCCACCTGAGTGAGAAGAGGCGCCGTCTTCCTCCCCGCCGGTGGTCTTGAAAGAAGCACTGGCAGTCGCCCCCCCCCCCCCTCCAGAGTTTTCACCCGGCTGTCAGTCCGAATGGCGGACGTGATGAAATGAAGCTGTGAACTTCTCTGGCAGCTGGGAATGAAACATTACAGATCTACAAACAAAACCGTTTCGAGAAATCTAGCTGTCCTTCACGTTAGCCGAACTCGTCAAAGTGGGTATTTTTAAAAATGTCACGCCAAACATGACAAGTGACTTTAAATATTAATAAAGTGAACCATATGTTCTGAGTAAATATACATGCATTAATTAGACTCATTGTGTCAGCCATTAATTAACATTTGCTAAAGGAAGAGTGCGCTGGATATTGGACACACTGAAAGTGTCGAGATGGGACTGGTGCTGTGAGGAGCTTAGGGGACGCGTAGGAGAGCTGCCTTCTTCTGTCAGCGGTGACAGGAAGTGCTGCTCAGATTCGACATGCGGCCTTTCTTCCAGGATCTCCTGATGGCCACACAGCTGTATGCTTACAGTACTTCAGCTCGCCTCTCAGTTACCAGGGCGATGTGATAAACTCCGGAACACTAAGACACTGATCACATGGCAAATGTATGCCCCGGTCTGATTACCCAGAGGAGTCATACTGCGTCACGCAAACCACAGTGGGGGGGGGGGGGGCGACGTAAAGTCCACTCACGGCTGAAAAGCTTGGGCGGCCTCCCACGACATTTTTCCCGAAGGGTGATCTTGATGCAGGATTTGCATGTCAGCCCTGCGCCCGCAGCTGCAGAAACCAGCAAATGCCAAATGTAAAAAAAAAAAAAAAATGACAAAAAAATCCTTTCAACTGGCATTCTGTCCAGGCTGTAGCCTGTCCTGATTCCCTGTACTGCCTGGGATAGACTCCAGGCCCCTCTGTGATCCTAACCACGATAAGTGGTTAGAAAAAAGATAGATTGATGGATGGATGAAAAGCCTATTCATAAAAAATGCCCAGTTAACCCTATTCAGAGAACATAAGCTAAAAAGCTTTAGTGTATATTTCCATCCATCCATTTTCCATAATTGCTTATCCAATCCAGGCTTCAGATGAGCTGGAATTCCAAATGGGGTATAATTTTACATCATGCGTGCATTATGTCTGAATGTAGTGATGTCATCAATTTTTGCGGTGTCCCGCCAAGTCGGACGTCATCACCCCACCCCAAACCCGACCTCAGCCCTGTTTTCCCTCCTCTTCCTCTCTACTGTGATTGTGTTTCCTCCTGTCCGCGTTGCGAACCCCATTACCCCAAATAATGTCCCTCATCCTCCCTCCCTCCAGCCCACCGAGTCCGCCACATGTCCATATTTGTTTTCCCGCTCTAGACGTACTATCCCTTCGTTAGCTAAATGCCGCTAACCGCCTGGCAGAGCCAGTCACGGCCACGATCCCCCAGTAGCCTGTGCCGCGAATTACCATAAATGACAAATTGGCGTAAAGAACCAGCCGTGTTTTTGTTTGTTAAAGTACAGATTATCCTCAGTGATTTAGCACTTAATGCCGGAGCGCCGGATCCGTTAGCCGGAAGAGAGGAGCAGTGGGGAGAGCGATCCTGGGAATTCCTGATGCCTGGGTTCAGGAGAAGCTCTGCTGGAAAGCCTGTTCTGGCACACGGAGGCTCAGAGTGGCGCCGAACGTGTGTCCTCCTGTGTGGCATCACTGGACACAGTCACTGATTGTGGCAGCGGGCGGAGCAAGCGACTCCACTGTGTAGCGATAGTGAGAAACAGGGGCCGGGAGACAGAGGGATTTTGGGGGGAGTAACGAATTAACGAACCTCATAGGGCCATTTCCGGTGGCTGCAGCCAGTCAGGATACTCCTGCTCGCACCCGCGGCTGTCCTTACGGAGGCAGGGACACATCAGCGGCCGCGATTACAGAGAAGTCAGTCGCCGACCAGCTGACCTCTGTATTGTTTCTCCCCCCTCCCCTCTCCTTAATTCAGCAGTTTACTCGGCGGCTCTGACAGATTAAAAGCGCGGCCCCTGCGAGCCACTTCAGCCCGTTTCAGCCGCGATTCCGTTTAAACCGTAAAGCACGGCGTCATCATTTTCTGACAGTCCCCGAGACGGAATTTATCTCGTCATTAATTAACCGTCGTATTTCTCACATAGCGGCGGTTAATTAGCGGGAGGTCATTTGGGAGGGCTTATTAAGTGGAACAAATTCGGCGAGCGTTAAGAAAGCTTGTCTGCCTGGCGGGTTCGGGCCGCCCTGACAGCGGCCCGTCTGGTGATTGATAACTGCACCGGTTTGAAATCCAGACCTGGAGGAACGCAGTGGTGACTGGGGACGAGGAGAATGCGATTGCAAACATATGTTGGCTTGTAGGCAGGGAAGAGATAGATTACAGAGCATTCTGTGTCAGAAGGCCTTTTTATCATGAATTCCACCTCCCTCATTCACCTGGTATTTTTAGAACATTGTCAAAAAAAAAAAAAAACGAAGCCAGAGAGGGATGCATGGCGGGCTGGGGCGTACGCAGGGCTCTCGCGGGCGACGTGTGTGCGAACAGGAGGGCTTCCTCTTACCAGGGGTTGACACTGTTTTATATTACCATAATTTAAAAAGACAGAATTGGTTTGCCTGTCGTTAAAATAACAGCTGTTTTGCTCCGGTTTGACATTTGTTGCCAAAATTCCTAGTGGCACCGATGGTGTTCCTCGCTGACCTTGCGCAGGTTTTGGCAAGTGGCCGGGGGCACCGGCAGGGAGGATGACAGAGCCGGGCGGGTGACAGGCTGTCGGCAGCGAGACTGAAACCGAATCCGGGCCCCTTCTAATGTGACACATCTGGCTGGCAACTGTGCCCAGGCTCGTATCCTTCCACACAGCATTCTGGGAAGTGGGGGGGGGGGGGGGGGGGGGGGGGGGGGTAGTGGTGCTGAGAACGCGGTGGACCCCGGCTGTCGAACGGCCTCACTAATGAAGGCATAGTTTGCTTTGTGGATTGACAGGCCTGACCTTGTCTTAATTGAATATAATTTGAGCAATTTGGCGAGGGCTCGCCGACTGACCATGTAACAGTAACTGACTTGTGCTCGACTTTGTTTTCTTAAATAATTGTGTGGAGATTCTGCACACCATTAGCTCCATTTACACCTTAGAAAAATAACACATTTGAATTAATACACTCTCATCTGTTTGGTGGGCGGCGGTGGGCACGACTCAGACGGGCAGTGTTATGTGGAAAAGTTATATATGTGCCACGAAACAAGCGGGTATTTTTATTATTATTACCATTTACGTTAATTAACACCGTCTGAAACACAAAACATGGATTGACCACATTACATGTAAAACATGCACCTTTCTTGATGAAACGAGCGGAGTCAGACATCGTGAATTTTTCCGTAATACGCTGCCCGTTTTGACTGACGGTGATCAGCGGCACCGTTATTGCGCCAGTTTTGCGCCGTTACTTGGAAAGCTTGGCCTTGAGCAGACAGGCCTGGACCCATCTACGCGATGCGGGGTAAATATTGCTTCTCCCTGAACACAGATGGCATCAGGAGTGACCTTTCCAAAAGGTAGCTTTGCACGGTAGCTCTCCATCCAGACTTCCGCATGTAAAAGAGGCCGTGTTTGTGTGTGTGTGTGTGTGTGTGTGTGTGTGTGTGTGAACCTGCTAGGTGTGAGCAAACATGTTGTGCGTGGGAGGCCCCTTGTCTGCCAGGGCACACCGTTGCCACGGTGCCAGGTGCTGGGGGAGTGACCAGGTGTAGCTCCTGGCTACTGTGTCATCGCTTCCACCCTGTTCCCACTCTCCCTCCAGCCTTCTCTTCACCTGCAGCCCATTCCTTCCCCGAGCCAGATCCTTGTCCTAAGCAGTCTGTAAGCAGGGTGTGGCCTTTGGCAGGCACCAGCAGGAGTGCGGCACCCGGACCTCAGAACGCATGTTCCCGATATGGGCTTAGCGGGGCTGGCTGAGACCTCAGGCTCGACATTACGGGAAGGCCCTTCGCCTGCCTGGTCCACTCTTTCAGGAATCTTTCTGGAAAGGCGCCAGACTACAGACTGATGTTTTTTTTGGGAGTCACTCTCAGTGCTGAATTGGACTCCGACGTCTGCCTGTTGATGTCATCCTTTCCCTTCTGTGGCCCACCGATTTCAGCTCCTTGACGAGAACGTCCCAGAATCAGGCCTTATTATCATTATCAGAGGATCTAAACAAATCAGTTGAAAAACCCACGGAAGAACAAAAGGTCATTAGAATAATAAAGGCCGAAGTCAGAAGCCCTGCAATGCAGTTCACTTGCGATACTCTGTTTCTGGAAGTTTCCATGGCCCTGATTAGAAGGATCTAGGGAGCCTGGGGTGTGTGCCGACTCCCGACAGCCTTTGGTGAGTGACGGCGACGACATGATTCTGAATTTAATTAGAGAAATTAAAGAGCTGAACCCGCAAGAATTACTTTGATAGCCTGATTCATTTACATGGCGGATGCTTATGATGTAAGCAGGGCTGCAATGCTCCGTATCTGGATTGGGGGAGGGGGGAAAGTATAGGAGGGGTGGCTTGAAGACGGACAGCAGTCCCCAACACGTCACATTCAGGTGGCGCCATGCAGCTCTAATGCACATTCTCCTTTCAGACTGCTTGTGGAAATCCCCTACCCTTAATTAGTCATAATGAACCTTTTCTTTTTGCCCCATAAAACCCAACCACATTCTCCTAGTAGGTGGTGGGACTGGAACGTGTGTCTACCTGGGGGTTTGCCGGCTGGGATCCCGAGAAGTTTCGCTGTGTGCTGGGTGCAGGAACATGCTGCATCAGCGCATGCTCCTCTACCTGACCTGACCTGACCAGTTAGACCCAAACTGGGCAAGGGAGGAACTTAAGATGGCTTCCACTTGGGGAATGTGCAACCCATCACCAGCCAGGCCACCAGCCTGTCAAAGCTGCCCGTCGATACCATCTTCTGCTGGGCAGCTCTGCAGATTCTACCATCATTTTCACCACCACCATTTCCTGCCTTTATGCTGTTTACTTGACTACTAGAAGCGACCATGGCCATTTCTGTCCCGCCTCCATGTTGGTTAGGTCTCGAAGCTGCTGTCGGATGGCGAAGTGAACCCAGACCAGGACGGTGACATCCAACTCTGACACTGCAGCACTCGATGAGCAGGAATGATGGGAGCAGGACAGCTGACTGCAGCTCCCCGCACTCTGACACCTGCCTCCGGCTGCCTCCTGCGCATCCTTCCTGCATTCCTCACTCATTTCTTACACACAAAATTGTAATTTTACAGACGAATCCCCTTCCTGCAAACATGCAGACCTCAAAGCATGGTGGGAAAATTTCATCAAAGCTGTTTTTGTTTCATAAAAATCTGCACAAAACTCACTTTAAACAAATCGTCTCAATATTGTCCCCCTCGGCCCCATCCCAAATAAAAACTAAATCAATTAAATTAAGAGGCAAATTAGCAGAATGATGCATGTAAACCATGATGCGAACAATGCTGCAAGCGATGGAAGAGCTGAGCAGGGAGATGCTTTCAGAAATTCTCCAAAAAACGGGTCACATCTGTGTTTTTGTTGTATCTTTAATGTTTGAGTGTCTCCTCGGGAAAAGCAGGGGAAATTTCATATTTAATTTCCTTAATATATTACATTTGATGAGCATTTCGAATGAGGGATTGTGTTAATAACACAGATAAAATTAAGCGATAATTAAAAATTGTTAGTTCGAAATGATTGCCATCTATAAAACTTTGATTACTTGAAAATTGCCCACATTACGTTTTTATGGCTCCACCATCCCCGTGACAGCCTGCCTTCGTGTACTTCTCGGAGCATATGGCTGGATGGATGGATGTGCATGAACCTACAAGGAGAGAGCAGAAATGCAGCATGCTGGAGCGTGACAAAGTCCGAACGGAAGCGTGAACACATCGGAACACCCTCCTCCCAATGTTAGGAGATGTGTTGAGGATTTCCAGGAAAATGTTGCAGGTTTTTGACCAAACGTGCATCGCGGGTGAGTCCCCCTCCATCTCCCTCTTTCTGGCACCCGGACGCATATTCTGGAGAATGACCCTTTTTTGGCACTGTGTTGCTAACGTGTAAACGTGCGCTGAGCGTGGGCTGTTGACAGTGCTGGAGTGATGTTCGCGCCTCTGCTGAGATGGTCCTCTTACAGCCCTCCCCAGGAGACCCGCCAGCCTCATATTCCAGTCTCCTAAATGTACCTAAATATATGCCTCCGTATAAGCGTGATATATACTGCGGTAGGCCAGCAGGAAAAGCTTACATGAGGGAAAATATATCACGACGACACAGTAAATAGATACACTTCGTTAATCTTAAGCGGGAAATTCTGGAATAACAATGTAGAACCCAGGATTTGGTATGAGCAAAGCATGGGCTTTACCAAAGAGCTTCATCAGCAATACCCAGTTATCTGTTTGCCATTACTGCTCGTCCAGTACAGGGACACAGTGAACCAGAAAACACAGAGCATGAGGCAGGGGACACCCTGAGCGGGATGCTAATCCATGAGAGGACAGTGACTCAAACACTCTATGGGACACTTAAAGATACCTGGACCGCATGTCACTTGTGCAGAATACCAGGGGAAAAACCATGTAGACATGCAAAATCCTAGGATAAATGTGATTCTGTAACATCACTCCATTTAATGGTTAGCAGATAAAGCTTCCCTAGGACCTGGTTATACTGGTTATCTCATCCACTGGGAGCACATTGTATGTTTTTGTCCTCAGCTCTGTGCCGGTGAGTGGTCGCTGAAGGACAGTGTGTAGCTCGCGCCTCCGTTCCTCGGGTTTCTCCGCCCCGTAATGGAAGACGACGCGGCGTAATTATCACCTGCTCAAGCCCCTCGGCAGCAGACAGAGCCGTGGAGGGATAAACAAGCAGGGGAAGGGGTTAGTGCCCGTAAACCGTACGCTGGCTGACACCTCAGAGAAAGGGGCTCCATGGCGGTGAAAACATGGCGGGAACATGATCTCTGCCAGACTGCGGACACATCTGAGAAACCTTGGAGGGGGTGCGGGGTGGGGGAGACGACGTGTATCGGGTTTAGCGCGCAGAAGTGCTGACAGCAAAGTGATGCTTTACCGCCCTCCTGTCTGCGTCGAGTGGTCTGGCTCGTTATGTTTATGCGGATGTAGCCACGGTGCATTGTGGGTAATATGTTAATGCTTACTCACAGCCTGCCATATAACTTCTTGTGGACACGCATGGATGTATGTGCTGTGCATATGAGCGGGATAACCATGTATTTCATTATTTGTAAATGCGTCCTGATTAATAAATACTCTCGATGTATAATTAACAGTGCAAATCTACCGACTATCAAAGCATCTCCCAGTTTTTTTTTTCAAAAGGCTAAAAAAAAGAAGAAAATAAAAGGACTCCTTGATTACGTGACCCTCCGGAAGGGTAAGGGAGTTGTTTCCTACATTACTTAGGGGAAAATTCCCTTTCTCAATCCAGGCTGTCAGGCTCAATTTGGAGTAACAGTAAGCATGCACCAGCCTCCTGAATACACCCCCCACCCGAACGCTACCCCACACCCCCCCCACTACTGATCACTGGCTGACAGTTTGATTAGATCATCAATCCTGGCTGTTAACAGCACTTTTCCTGAACACCTGGACTTCTGGGTCACGTCTGCCTCTTAGCTACTGTCGTTTCCGTGACCCCCGCCCATATCCCACTGTTGTTCGCATTAGCGGTGCAGATTAAAAATTACCCGCGGACATCCGCCCTGCGCCGTCACATCAGCCGTGTGTGTCTGTCTCCACGTTTATGTAGCTGCAACACCAATGAAAGAAAACAATACAATTCTAGAATTCCAAGGATAGCCTAATAAGTTCTCCGCTATGAACAGGAGGTTCTTGCTCATGAATTTTGAATTGCATCTAGACCTACGCCCAACTTCCCATTTGCTATGAGTGACCACGCCCCCTTGGCTCCTGATCCCCATTTGTCGGCCAGAGTGGGGTGGGCATGTGGTGCACGCCAGATCGTTGGAGGACCGCCCTGTTGTATTCAGCAGCCAGGGCTTAAATAACGAGTTGGAGCATTTATCACATTTGTATTATGTGCGGTAAACCGAAATTAAGATCACGGTTATGGTAATAACGTTAAATTTATCATTGTGTAATCCGGTTACGTTTATGGGCTAACAATGATAAAAGATCCGGCTGCCAGTTCCTCAGGTTCTGTTCAATTTAATAAATGTTCAGGCCTTTTTCATAAAGCTTGTTTATGACACACTCTCGCCATATGCTTGCCCCACCCCCACACCACTCCTTCTACGCCCCTGCCTGATATGTGCTACGCACTTGCCTCACAGATTGTCTTATGCACGACGGTGTTTACGAGTCATGATACGGGAGCGAACGTCGAGGGCAAACGCCCACCGGCCACCGCCATTACTGCATGGGGCTCTGGTTGGCTTCCAGGGTTATGAGGCACAGTCATTATGGTGGCGAGGCCCTTTTTCACTGTAAAAACAAGAACTTTTCATTGATTTCAAGTTACTTCCTTAAATTTCAATGTCAAATGTCATCTCATGGTACTGGATTTGATCCATCTATCCATCCATCCATCCATCTTCTGACCGCTTATCCAGTCATGGGGAGCCTCTCACAGGCAGCACTTGGTACGAGGCAGGGGAACACACCAGACACGATGCCAGTCCACCAGGGGGGCGCTCAAGTACCCACATTCATATGTCAGCTACTGTATTTAATGAAATATCTGCTGGCTTTTCATGTTTCCTGTCCCCCCTATTATATATGAATTAAAGCGACTTCTAATCTGGGGAACGGGCTGTTATAGCACAAGCGACACCATGACGATTACTGCCACTGTAACACAAGCGATAATGCCGGCATTCTCCCCAGACACGGCTAAGAACATGGACGCCAAAACAAGGGTGGGTGCTGCACTTTCTGGCTGGCATTATTAATAGAGGCTTCACGTTACTCTGCAGGACTAATAAACCAACAAAGGCTCAGAATCACCTGGAAAAATGAGGAAGCTGCTCCAAGGACAACAGTCGGCGAGCGAGGCGTGGCCCCACACTCGAGAAACGATTGGACTTAGTGACCAAGATTAATGGAACTCAGATGGGTTTTAATTAGCGCAGCTGTGGTCATTAATTATACCCCCCCAAATACAAATATTGTTATATTTGGGAAATTCTTGATTTATTTTATTTTGTTGGCCAGCAGAATTAGATGAATGACTCCTCATCATACATGTTGGAGGGACACAAAGGCAAACGGAACAGGAAAGAAAGGAGGATTCGCTCGGGGGGGGGGGACTCCTGTTATTTAGGACAGAACTAGATGTGAAGGTACAACGGCGCCGTCGGGCAACGAGCCGTGGACCGGACCACTGAGGAGTCTGCTGGGGACAGGTAGCCATAGCATGCTGCCCATCATGCTATGCTACACCTCAGATTTGACTGGCAGACGGAGGCATGAGTAGGATCACATTCTAGGTGGGACGATGTTGCTTTGATCTTTAATAACATCCTTGTGCGTAACCTTAGTTAAAGTTCATTCAAATACAAATAACATGGAAATTATTTAAAAACGATTAGCGTACCGTAGCGCTGCGCTATCCTTTTAGCTAGTTTGGTAGAGGCCACTTAAAAATCCATGACACCTGTTACGCAATACACTTCTTGTCTTCTTGAATGAAATGTGTGACTTATCAGCTAACTTTACTGACAAAACGCCCATTCCGGTGATTTCTGTATACTTTAAGGACAGGATTTCCTGTTTACTATAAAGACAGTGAATGTATCATCATTCATGAGATTACATAACGAGAGAAGTTCAAAAAAGCTATTACTTAACATGGCCGCCCACCATCTTCAAGACAGAGGGCCTTATGGATGTTCTGGATCTTAGCCCGCTTGCAGTCATTCTTCATAAAAACCACACAAACGCTGCATATTTTACGCATACATTTATTATTAACTTGAGTGAAATGTAATCTTTTCTAGCTGATTTGAAAATCTGTGATGATGTAAAGGTCTGTTTTAAGGATTTCTGTAATAGTCATGTGACATCCATATTGTGGTAAATGATAACTGATCCAGATGTTTCTTCATTGCACCTGCTTTGTTTTTTGGACCTGAGGGTGTTTCCACAGAAGATCCCAGATTTCCCCCGTCCTATTAAATTTAAACCTTGCCGTATTGCTCATCGCCCAGCCGCCCACCTGCGGTCAGTATGACTCGGTTGATGACATCCGACGTTCGATTTGGGGGGGCCGATGGTCCCCCTGGGGTGACAGGCCAATCCTGCCCAATCCTGGTCAGTTGCAGGCCCCTTTGGAAATCCCAGCCGCCGCCCCCCCCACACACACTAACACCCCCCCTCCCCTTCTCCAGCCCCCCCCCCCACCCCTCATTTATCTGTTGTTGAGGAAATTTAAAGGTGAAAAATGCTGGCGGATGTT
>JAODJW010000046.1:7993188-8009645 GCA_026777045.1 Hyperopisus bebe
ATGTCCCGTTGCCCCCCCCCCCCGCCCTGGGTGTGCCTAAACAGGTACCATGTGGTCCGATGGACCCCCGATCTCCCCCCACAAACGACCAAACTCAACAGATTGGCAGCAACCCTGTGCATCACCAAGCAGAATAAGTGCATACATGCTTATATATATACCATTATATATATATGGATGTATTTATGTGGATTGTATTTTATATATATGTATATTTTTAAATGCAGTTTTTGTCAGGCCTGAACAATATCATTTATCAGGGCACCATTTTGTACTATATAATAAGTTTCAAGTATTAATGCAATTTTTCATCTCACGTCAGCTCAGTGATTTATGGCTCGCGTGTGATCCCAGGTAATCATGGAATTATAATTCCCGTAATGAGAGAGCGCCAGTCCTCGCCAATCCCAGCCCCCTGTGTTTTCCATTGTTCCGCGGGGCCAATTTACCAAACGACCATGGGTGGGAAAAAGAGGAGAAAAGGGGACAGCGTCCGCATCAAAGCAGGACCGCTGTTAATTAGACAGCAAATAAAAGCCATCCGTTTAAATCCGCGGCCAGGAAAGCAAAGATCCGAGCGCCTGTGCGTGAAGTGTTTTAATGCCAGCCGTCTGCTTTTGGAATAAGGAACACGCGGGATTTTTACGGCCGGTTAGTTTACATCGCGATGCAGCGGAAGGCGCATGTGCTCCACCTTAATAGCGAGCATCCGTTTGTGATGACGCCCATGTTTCGTACAAACAGCATCAGCACTGCAAGCACACACCCCATAATTTCCTACTCCTCTTGATAATTTGTGGCAACTGCTCTTCAACTCATTTATAAAGATAATATTGAGTCAAATATTGTATATAATTATACAACAGCTTGACTGAATTGTTCATCAATTATTACATGTATATGTGATCATATCTTCCTTCCATCTATCCATCCATCCATAATTGCTTGCCCCTATCCAGTGGCAGAAAGCTTGAAGCTTATCCCACGAATCACAGGGCATGAGGTAGAGGACACCCTGGATGGGATATGAGTCCATTATAGGACTCACCCGCTCATACGTTTTGGTGTTGAGATCAGTGTACTAACATATGGCAGCTTTCTATATATCATCGTAGCGGTAGGATGGTTTGGTGGGGTTTTTTCGGGGAACAGAGAGGTGTCAGAGGCTGCCCGACTTTCTGACGCACAGCTGCAGTGTGTCCCCTCTCGGGGCTGCGACTACAGCCGATTCCTAAAAGATAATTGCATTTATCATCCTTTAATGCGTCCGAGAGCTTGCAATAGCGAAGAAAAAAAATAAACATTTCCCCACCTGGGTGCCGACAGATGAAATGAATGGAAACTAAGAATGTTCTGTGATTTACGAGGCCGTTCTGGCCCCGTATCTCAGCGTTGATACATCTGGCCGGCTCTGTGCGAATGGCAAACGGCACCCCCTCCGTTATCAGGACACCCTGCGGCTTGGGGAGATCCGCTGCCAAGGCCTCCCCGCTTGCGAGTCGCAGATGTAAGGTCCTCCGCGCACAGAGGCGCCTTTTCCTGCGTCCGCCTGCATCTTCTGAACACGCCTCACTCATGCGGCCCTCGGTATACTGTCGATGCCCCTCTTTGAGTGCATTAGCGCTGTCGGCTACCCATTTATACGCTCTGTCTGTTTTACGCTAGGCACTACTTCGATATACGCCTTCATTATCTTCATTTGCATTTTTTTCATCATCATACAATTGGATGATAATTGCCCGTAATCGGATCAGGTTTACTGTGATATTCCTCCCACCCCCAGCCGTGTCTTTGCTGACTATATTGGGAAAATTATCTTATAAAGTTGCCAGTAGAGGCAGACTAGCAGTTCCATGCTACAGCTAATGCTAAATTAAAGCGTTATATCTTAACGAGAGCCCGCCTGCCACGTTAACTGTATGTGCGCTGGTTTTCTTAGCTCCACGGAGGGTCCGCACCTCTGTGGTAATTCGAAGTAGGCCTCACCCGCTTGCTCTGAAGGAGATGTGTAATTTCCCAATGAACTTTCTGGACTTCTTTAATGGCTGTCTTAGACCTGCTAGCCTACTACAACTTTAATGATGCAGTGTTTCACGTGGTCTAGCGATGAGGAATAGCGTATAATATAACAGCCTCACGGGGCCCCCGCCTCTTACTTGCCGTATTTTATTGCCCCCCCCATTCCTCTCCCAAACCCCACCCCCATCCCTAACTTATGGGAAAAATAACCGGAAAACAATATTAAGATAACAATTCTCGACGGTTTGCTGGCCTTAAGAGATTTACACGTTTGGGCCCTTTCATCAAACCCGCCGTGTTCATTAAATTGACAATTTGTGTTCGCCCCGCGGTGGCATAAATAGGATATCAGCTGATCTGTTTCTGTTCAGGAGGGAGGGTAAACGAAAAGCAAGTGTAAGCATGTTTGTTTTGTCTTTTAGGTTTTTAAAGTGGCCTACTTCTCATTAGGGAAATGTGTTGTTGTTATGTTATGTTTTGAGTCTGTTCTCTTGGTGTGCTGTGTATTCCTGTGTACCAGTTGGTACGAGTTCATGCTTCTTACGAGTGTAAAGGCTTTTCTGGTCAGGCCTCTTCGTTTGGTGTGGTGCTAGCTTTAGTTAAAGCTAGGCTCCCTTTTTCATCTCACCGCACTCTCTATAGTATGATGCCGTACTCTTTAAATGAAAACAGAAACGCTATAAATATCTCCAAATTTATCAGATTGCAGGCAACATTAAGATTAAGATAAACCTTATTGATCCCAGGGGGAACTTCTGGTGCATACCATGCGCATTTAGTGCACAGACAGATATGCTGTACGCATAGTACAAAACAGGCATATATAAAGGTAATGGACATAGTGCAAACAAGTTAAATGTGGTGAAAGAAATTTTAAAAGTACACAGTACACAAATAAGATATCTTGAAAAATATTCAATATACAGAATATTGGAATATTAGGGAGTTAATATTTAAAGATAAGAAGAATAGTAAATGACAACTACAGTGACAACATAGGATAGGGCAAAAATACAGTGTTAATTTTATGTCATTTGATAACTGCCACTTAAATGGCTGTCTGCCTGTCCAAAGCTGGAACTGGTTAAAAAGTTCAAAGCTTGAGTACAAAGGACATGAAGGTTTCAAATGACCGAACACAATCAAAGCGATCCGAGAGGTCACCAATACAATACAAATTCAATTTCGTTACCCAATGGCTAACTGAGCAGTGGCGTAGCTCTCAAAGGACCAGGCCGGTTGGTGGTCCCCGCAAAACCTCGAGTTAAGACAAATTGCAAAGCCACATAGACCAGATCCAGATGTGCCCCCCCCCCCCCCCAACTGCAAACGACTCTCAGAATCTGGTTACTTCTCCACCCATACGTCTGTTGAACCTGACTAAAAATACGGCAGGACACATGCTGCATTCTCTGCAGGCGAGCGTTGAGCCGCTTGCCCTCAGGTATTAAATTACAGAGAAACGTATGTTACTTGGGTTAGGGTACCGAATCATTCTCAGGTAAGAGTGTAAAACATCTAAAATGTTTGTGTAGGTGTTAGTTTTTCCAAAGGCTTGTAAAACATAGTCATGGGAAATATTTTAAAATGAGTTCTATAAGGAGATAAGTCCATTCATGAACATCCACTAATCATGCTGTGTGTGTTTTCGCAATGTAATTTTGTTTCAAAATGTGCTGTCATTGCTGGGATTTGCTTCTGTTCTTTTTGAAAACATGAACTCGGGCTGGTTTTCAGGAAGCAGTTACCAACTGTGAGGCCTTCATTATTACTTTACCAACATTCCTAATCTGCTTTGGATCGACTTGGCTCCCGTCTCAACTTTTAGCCGCGCCCGCTCGTCCGTTGACTTTAAAAGATCGCTTGCCCCCACTAATATCTGTCTGGCCCGAGTCCTCTCTATCGCTTAATCTTCATTCTGCTAATTTGGTCTGGACTCCTCTGCTGTGGGATTGATGAGCAGCGCCAAGCATAGAGTCTGGCTGCGAGGTGCAGGTTCACTAGGGGGCTGCGGGGGGGGGACCGGGAACACTGTCCAGACAGCCATGCGCTCAGATGCAGCCTGTGGAGGGCGCTCTCCCGCCCTTTCTGTGTGTCACCGATCTGCAACCCTGCATAAAAGTGCTTCCCTGACAGTTTTAACACCAGCTGTTATTTAATTGATTCCTTTTTATAATCTCACACCTCGGTAAACAGAACGTTTCCACTTTGTTCTTTCTGTAGTTTTGAGAGGCTTGAAACTTCAGACAGTCTTTCCTTTCGAGAGAGTTTGACACCTGTAAGCACTCGGAGGGGGTCCGCATGTATAAAATGCGTCAGTCCCTGTGAACTCTGGGCAGATAAACCTGCCGGGTGACCCATCAAATCCGAATCACTGGCCAATGACATCGGCGTGCTTATTATGAATTTACTTGTGGAAGAGGTTAAAGTGCAGGCGAACGACAAACAGTATAAAGTATAAAAATACAAAAATATAGTGTTTTTAAATTTTCCCACACACTCTTATTGCAATGTTGATTTAATAGAACTTCTATTCTATTCTATTCTACTCTGCAAAGTGCCATTTATGCTGCTGGATATTTTACTGGTGAAATACAGGGTTATCAGTTCCTTCATGGGTACAACAGCAGTGACCCCCCCCCAGGGATACTTGTACACTTTGTGTTATTAGGCTGTTACACGCCGTGCCTCCGGTCATACGGGGTCCCCTGTGGGTGACTCGCAGCCTTCGCCCGGCCTAGGAACAGCAGGCTGGGGAGGGGCAGCACACCCCAGGTCCCTCCCACCTGAGTGTCCCACCTGCTGGATGTGTCAGTCACGCAGCATCTGGGGGGGGGGAAACAGCATTCACAATAAGAAGAACACAGAAGGGGGGGGGGGGGACAGAATTTAAATCACTTGTTTCCTAAATCACTTGTTTCCCCATTTGTAATTAAGATCCAGGCTACGACTGTTAATTTGCTTGATGTGCAATTCTGATAAGCAGCAAAACCACCAACAATAAAGAACCCAGCTGTAATTCCATTTAACAAACGCCAGCTTTGAAAAGGAAAAATGTTTTTTTTCCCCTTTCCTTTCCCTTTCTTGTTTTGAAATGCACTTTGCATATGTATGCGCGAGACTGTCAGACGCGGACGATCTGACAGGCCGAGCCAGGATCAAAGACTGCTATCTGATTTCATAAAACGTATTAAAGCCTGTCTCATTTCAACACGGGGGATATTGATTGTTGAGAAGAAGAGGATTTGTATTAACTAAAGGCATCACAAGTATGAACTCAGCAGCCATTAAAATCGCAGGCTTATTTTGTTAGATAAACAATTGCCTGCTTAACTCATAAAACAACAGCGCAGTGCGTAATGTTTACCATAAAAGATAGCATCTGGTCATCTGTTTTATTTATTTATCCTAGTTGGAAGCAGGATTCCCAATAAATCCTCATGGAGAAACAGATAAGGGAATATATCTCAAAAATACTGTGCCCGTCAAGTCATTGAAAGTTAAAATGCATTAAGACTTGCCAGGAGATGAGGATGTATTTATTTATTTTTTGCTCCGTTTTTAATGTTAATAAGTACTTTTCATAACGCTGTCATAATCTGTTCTGCCAGGATGTCTATCTTTCCCACTGATTGATTATACTGTACTTTTGCTTTAAACTCTTTCCTCTAATACCTGTTCAGTTTCTCGGCCAGAAGTTTGGCCTCGCCGCGGAGTTCTGAAATGTCCGCTCACTTCCCGTCCGCCCCGGAATCATTGAGCTGCGCATTCCCATTGGCTATCCATCTGACGAGTGGCGTGCAAGGGGGGGGACTTCGGGGGAACTCCGCAGAAGCGGCTCCCGCTACTGTTACAGTGAATCCCTCTATGTGTGTGCGTGGGAGGGGGCGCCAGTGTGGCGTGGCTCACCGCCTGACACTTAATAAGCACCGGCACAGCTCTTGGCGGTGGTGTTGCACGGATCATTCTTACAACAGCCCACCTGTTACCCGGATACTAGCGAGGCAGCAAGCTGCGTGCTACTCTGACTCCACACTGCATACTGACTCCACCATACTTCACTCGCCATCTCTGCACTGACTCCAGAGATGACCGCATGCAACTGTGCCTCCTTTGTTAGGGACCAGGGAGACACAAGTGGCATGCCATTGCTGGTGGTGGTGGGGGGATCTTGGCTGTGGGGGTCATCTATGATGCTGGCATTTGGCGGCATGGCCTGTGACAATCTTGGGTGTGTATCTCCCAGATTACCTGCGTTAAGATGTCCCTGTCAGTTTGTCATTGGATAAAGGTTGTTTCCTCTAGAGAGCGCCCCCTAGAGGCTGCTCCGGACATGCTCCTTTTGCAGAGTGACAGGTGTCCTGATGGCTCCCCCCGCCTCTCCCCTCCCCCACAAGGCAGTGGCCATCTTACTTGTCTGTGATTGGCACAGTCTCACACTTTGGCATACATTTGCTGATCCCAGCTGTGTTTTTTCTGTTTCACTTTCGATAACAATCAAGTAACGGTGTTTGGAAACATGTCCGCATTAACAGTTAATGCAGAACCATTTCTGCTCTTTTTCCGGGGCCGGTTTCTGTATCTTGTAGCTACCAAGTACACAACAGGTCCAAGATAAGAAGCAACCCAAGAGCACCAGCAACGATTCAATACAAATATAACAGAAGTGAAATGAACATACACTATGTGTGTGTGTGTGTTTGTGTGTGTGTGGGGTCCAGGAATACATTACCAAATGTGACACCCACAATGTGATAAAAGCCTGTTATTTTGATTCTGTGGGGACTATTTTTTGGGAGAGGAAAGTCGATTTTAAAAAAGTCTGTAACTGCAATCAAAAAACTAAAAATGCCAAAAGTCTTGTGTCTTGTTTGTTTACTTAGTTGCTAAGGTTAAGGTTGAGGTTAACGTTAAGGTTAAGGTTGTCATTGCTGGGATTAAGGTTTTTCCCAAAGAAATTAATGGACGGTCCCTACAAAAGTATGAATACAATGATGTGTGTGTGTGTGTGTGTGTGTGGGGGGGGGGCGGCTTATATAGCCATTTTCACACATGAACTCTGGACATTGTCTCGTTTCCCTTCACACACGTGGCACACAACCACAGATTGTCCATGGCAGACATTCTCATACCTGCTAAATATACTCTGCTTGGTTTAGATGGGGGGGGAGGGGGGGTGCACTTGCGTAGAAGTAGGGCATGACACAAAAACTACACTGTAGATATCGCAATGTTTTGTTTACAGCACCACAGACAGACGTTGCCAGATCTCCTCATCTCTCCAGTCCGCCATGTTTGTTGGGGTCTTCTTCGTGTGGATGACCCTTGTTTTTTGCCCTCAGATGTTCTTCCACACCAGTTCTGTAACAGAAACGCCATCAAAATGCCCACTAACTCATGGTGAATTCTTCAGAATTCTCCCTGCTCCAGTCACACATGTGCTTCTGTCGGAAATAACTTTGCACTCGGGAACTAGGAGGGTAAAATCCATTTAATGTCCAGTACAATGGATTCAAATATTTGCATTCATGCGTTCAGCCCCTCCTGGTAAAGTTCAGGGTGGAAGTTCATGTGAGAAAGGCTTATGTGAGATACGCTTCTTTTTTATATATTCTGACGGCTTTTTGCTGCTCCATGTCGCCCCAATCCCTAGGTCCCATCCGCCCCATCTAAATGTGCAACCCCTAAATGTGATTGTGATCCATCCCACGATTCCTCGCTCATGTGGTTCTGTTCACCATAACTTTTGCCATCGACCGTATCACCCAACGAGTCATCCATCTGGGATTTCCTTTCACAAAAAAAAACAACCCTATATTCTTCTGATATTCATCCTTTCCTCAGTAGTGTCATGTGACGCGACAGCAAGCGAACGCAGCCAGGCGGCGAAGCAGAAAGGTGGCCTTATAGAAGCCGCTCATCAGATGGCATGAAGGGTCACAAAATGAATCCCTGACACTTCAGAGGGTTTAAAAGCACGGGCTCGGTCATTCTGCTTTCCCATCCACCGTAACGTGTCCATCCATCCATCTTTAATAACCGCTTATCCATTGTGGGGCCGTGAGCCTGAAGCATATTCCATGATGCACAGGGCACAAGGCGAATGCAGCCCAACATTCAGAGAAAGCAGTAGGTGTACGAACCCACACAGTCACTAGGAGAAATGGTGGGACGCAAACCCAAAACCTACAGGCGCAAGGGCACTCAGCCAGCCTCTGTGGGATATTGATAATCCAGATCTCAGTAGGAGGGTATGGATGCTGTTCAGGAGAGGGGCACTGTCTTCAGGTGTGTTTTACATGCACCGTGTTTACCGTTTGCAATTAACAGAGCGATGTGTGTATTGATCTTGCCCCCCTCCCTCCCCCACCTCGGCGGCATTAAGGGTGTGAATACCCATTAAGGGACGAAAAAGGAGGAGCACATGACAGTCATTAGCATAAGATTGGTGATCTCGGAATTAAGTGGGTCATTAGCCGCCTCTCCATTAGTTTAATCCAGTCAGGGTGCATTTTTCACATGTCACATCGCAGGACGGGCCCAGTCTGGCAGCTCCGTCTCGCCGTCCGTCCCCCAGAAGTCGGGTGCCGCCATGGACCCGTATTCCTGACCGGACACGCCGCTGCCCATCCTCCTTTTAATGTACTGGAGGCCTCCACTGGAATTGAGCCACCTGATTTGCTGTCATTTCCCCTCCGGGGTCACATGGTACTAAGGTAAAAGTCAGCTTAACGATGTATACGAAGAAGTACTTCTAGTAGGATTATTCAAGATGTTTATTTCCTTAGGAAATGTCCAACTGTTTATGATGTTCATGGTCGAACTGATACAACTTTAACGTTCAAAGAAGGCTTGGGATAAGTACTCACAGTGCTTGCATCCAGATACCTGGTGGAGTCACCGCCGGTGTTGTAGCCAGACAACTAGTTGTCGAAGGTTCTGAATATCGTCAGTAGGCAAAGTATTTGTTAACAGCTTAAAGTGTCCTGTGCTCTTGCTTGCATTTAAGGTGAGATATTTCCCATGTCTGTCTCATTCGGAATGGAAAGAAGAATGTTGTTATCTAGAGAAAGTGATAGCTGTGTGCAGAAGTGGGGTCTGCAAAAACTCTCCTCAAGTCACTATGGCAGGTGATTCACTGGCCTGGTGTCCAGGGTGTACCCCCCCCCCCCCCCCCCATGACCCTGACTAGGACAAGCGCTTACAAGATGGGTTAATAAAGTCTGTCCCTTCCATGAGGCGCGTAACCAAAATCCTGCTGTGTATCTGGAGAGCATGGAAATGCCAAACAAGGTCCCTATGACTGTGGAACGGCATTGTCCCTGAAGTGGGGGGGCAGGGGGGGAGGTATGGATAGCTCTCCATTTAGCCCTTTGCTCTGACAGACCTTGCCCTGGATAAGTGGCGCCAGCCCCCTTTACAGGTGAAATCTATTGTCGCGTTTGCCTCAGGGGCAACTGGACTGTAACAGAATTTTTCAAGCCCTCCGGGCCCAACTGCAAAGGGGAGGACAAATGGCTGAGGTGCCCGAGCCGGACAGAAAAATCAATGCCTGTTTATACAGACATGACAGTGCGGGGGAACCCTGGCAGGCGGCCGCCCCCCCACGTCCAGCCCCCCTCCCTGTGCTAAAACCCGTGCCCCATTTGGTGGTCTCTCTCTGCTCGCGTGTGTGAGGTCTGGGCTCTGCTGGCTGGGCCTCGGGAGCTGGCTGAGGAGGGGCCTGCGAATGAGCTCACACTCCCAAGACTGCTGTCCTGAGGGATCAGCTGGACACTCACAGATGAGACCGCTGTCAATTACACAGGTGTTTGTACACAGAGACACACGGAGATATATGCAGAGACACAGAGAGACACATGCAGAGACACAGAGAGACACATGCAGAGACACACAGAGATGCACAGAGACACACAGACACACAGAGACACACAGAGACACGCAGAGACACACAGAGACACACGCAGAGACACACACAGAGACACACAGAGACACGCAGAGACACACAGAGAGACACATGAAGAGACACACAGAGACGCACAGAGACACGCAGAGACATACAGAGACACATGCAGAGACACACAGAGACACATGCAGACACACAGAGACACACGCAGAGACACACAGAGACACACAGACACACACAGAGACACACGCAGAGACACACACAGAGACACGCAGAGACACACAGAGACACATGCAGAGACACACAGACACACGCAGAGACACACAGAGACATGCAGAGATACATGCAGACACACAGACACACGCAGAGACACACAGAGACACACGCAGAGACACACAGAGACACACAGACACACGCAGAGACACACAGAGACACACAGAGACACACAGAGACAGATACATAGAAACAAAGACAGATGCACAGGTGTCGTTGGAGGGGGGAGTGACACTGTCAGAGGCCGAAATGAATAGAGATTAAACGTCATACCTGGGGATGTGTATCAATCCCCCATAAAGCTGCGGGTGTCTCAGCTGGGGGGGTGAGGAATGCGGGAGGCCGCTGTCAGAGGCATTCTAAATGCGCGCTGAGGAACAGCACCGCAGCGCCAAGGCGCTCGGCCATAATTAGCCGTTTTATTTTCATTTGTTTTCCGCTCCATCACCGGGGCAGCTGTCGGCCTGCGTTCCTCCCCGTGAGTGCGCAGGGGGACGCGAAGGAGGTGCGGAGGAGGCGCGTGCTCCACAGGGGGACTGACGTCGCCGCTAATGCTGCATGAACGCCCTGCCGGGAGCCCTGATTAGCCGGGCCTTGCCGGACGGCGACCGGAAACAGCACCGACATTATTGCAATTACATTATACGGATGGGCCAACACCCTTAAAATATTAGCCGTGTGCATTATCTGTTTAAATGTTATAAATGAGGTCATTTGAAGCACACGGCTTAAAGGAATTTATCGGTTTGAATGAAAGAAGTTAAATTATTCTCACATGCTTTGTCTGGAGCACAGCGTAATTATTATCAATTACACAGAGCAAAGTTTCCTCTCGCTCTCGATCCTCCAGTGTCCAAAATCAAGACGGATTGGCGAATACACAGCCGGGAACGGGCCCTCGAGTGAACTGAAACCCCCAGGCCCTGGAGGGGCGAACAAAGATGGCGGACAGGGGCTTCCAAAACACTCCGTAGACTCCTCGTGGACACCCCCTGCTTCCACGTTTGTTGGTTTTAATTTGGTGACCCTGTTTAAAGGATAAATCCCTCAGGAAACGTCAGTCCAAAGAGGCCCCGCCTATCTCCCACCTCGGCGAATCAGAGCAGGGAGACCCAGGCATGCTCCGCCAAGGGCAGAATTACCCTTCGCTCCTCATATGAGGCCTTAATCTGAACTTGCTCTTAACGGTAGGGGGTCGAACGGGACAGCCTCCATTGTAGCTGTGTCTCAGCAGCGTCTGATTGAAAACGAACATCTCACGTGACAGGACACCAAGCTGGTTGGTCATAATACATTTGAATGCTCACGTTTGACACTCATGTTCTGTAGAATGACCTGGATCCCATGTTTCCTTCTTGTTGGGAAATCCTTCACCCTGCCCAGAATCACTCACGTCGGCCCCCGCTTGTCCACTAAAGAGTGGCGGATTGTGGCGCCGTGAGGGGTCATTTGTAACTCATTTTGATTTATGGCCCCCCCAAATAAATAAATAAATCAGGGCCCAGCATAAGAGAGTCGCCGTTACCCCATCGGCTGCCAGAACAGCTCGGCACTGGGAACCTGAACCCCAATGACAATGTTACAATTGATTTCCTCAGCGCTCCAATTTGTCGCTTAATCTGGCAATATGTTGATAAATTTCCATACTTTGTCAATTAATTTTCTTGAAAAATGGGCCTCAAAATGGCAAGGGCATCAATACGCGGGGACGGATCCTGTGACAAAAAATTAAGTGATAAAATTAATTGCCCCCCATCCCTTACGCGAAAACATAACTAATGAGGGAGGCAATTATGGCTGCATGCGGTCTCCTTTGGGGTGGGGGGGGGGGGTTATTTAAGAAAAAAAAAAATCAAGAACTTAAAAAAACAGGAGGACGAATGTCTATAGGGTTACTGCATCTTTCTAAACAGAGAGCAACAGAAAAAACGGCAAGGCCGTGATTTTTGTTTGTGTCAGCGAGATGCGACGGCAGCTTAAATAAAGCGCAGGTCAGTTTTGAACTGAGGGTAATTCAGAGCAGACCGGTACCAGCGCCCATGGCAGGCCCCACCCCCGCTCTCTAATTACAGTTTCTGATTAGCCCCCGGCTGGTGGGCCGTTTTGTCGGAGTGAGTTTCTGGGAGGCCTCGACCTCTTTAGCGTCCCAGCCAAGGGTGCTGACTGTCCCCGGTGGGAGGCCCACCCCTGGGAGGTCCCGCGTATCGAGCGGCAGATGAAAAGCCAGCGCAGATGTAATTTATTGTCAGAGTTTCCTTCTGAAGAATAATTGTGGAGACTCGTGGGGGATCGATAGCTATGGATTTTTGTCGCCGGGGCCTTGTAGCGCGAGGTGTAATGAGGGAGAGGGGACAGTGCGGCTGCTTTCTAATAGAAAAGAGAAGGATCAACCTAACTTTCCTGCGAGATCTTGATGCAAACGAGGGGGAAGTGAAATTCATCACCCGTCACGCACAGGGGGGGCGTGGACGGGAGGGGCTCTCCTCTCGGGGGGGGGCGACCCCCCCCACCTCATTTTTTCTACCCTGGTGTTTTTCTTCAGCGGTTTTTTTCTTCTCTGTCCGCATTCCTCCCAGCGCCTCCTTGCTTTTCGAGGAGGTAATTTATGCAAGATGCACGTGCCCCCCCTCCCTCTCCCCCCCCACCCGGGGCTCCAGGGAACTCCAGTTCACCTAATTCTTAGGATCTTTTAAGGCAAAAGTGCAAAGAAAAAGAAATAAATTAAGCGTCTTAGCGGAGCTTCCATGCATCACCACGGACGATGAGGAAGAGGTAGCTAAATGCAGTTGGATACAGTATATTAGTAGTTAAATAAAACACAAATGCCACCATTTATGAACTCTCCCTTGAAACGTCCTTGGACGTTTTGAAAGGCTGATTCCAGAAGACATGTAAATATTGCCATAAAGAGAATAATGTCGGTAATCCGCATTTGGCCCAGAGGACGGTTTAGCATTAAATCTGCGTCATACTCCGCATCTGAAATTCCGAGCCGCACGCAGCCCCCTTTGTGGCATCGGTGCTGCCTTGCCGTTTATCACTCTCCTACCCTGCAAACACTCGCTGTGTTTGAATTTTTTTTTTTTATCTCTTAATTAAATTTCTACATTTTGAAGGCCCCTGCGTTCCCCCTCCTCCCGGTTTGCGGGATGCGGGGCGATGGAGGCAGGTGCTGGGGTGCAGACTCTCATCCTCTCACCGAATTTGGAGGTTTATCGGGAGCAGCGGAACTCATCCGTGAGGAAACAGAACGACGAGCAAGAGCTGGAGTTTTTGGGCCGCGGTGATGTAGAGGAGCTGTAACTCAGGAGCTGGCATCTGCAGCAACATCTGGCAGAAAGTGAGGAATTCCAACACAGCCATCCAGAGTCAAGGCAAATGCCATGCTGGACACTTCACACTCGGCCTAGTGGTGCGAAACACAAAAAGGTTTTATAATGTCTCAAGCACAGATGAATCAGTCTAGGAGTTCTGAGGTCCCAAGAACATCTCAGTAGCCCTAAACTAACACAATCGGCCTCATATCAGCACAGCTGAGATGCCATATATGTTCAGGGAGAACACTGACATGCTGATGGAAAAACAACAGCCATAACCTAATGGTTCGTGCTACGTCAGCGATGACAGTCACATGACACGCTGGTGATCATCTCACATCTGTACATTAAACTGCGGACCGTTTCCGTGTTTTAGTGACGCTCATAATGTGCTGACGGGAGAATTTACTGCTTCGGTCTCGTGAATGTAGCGTGTTTCCAGCACGCGTGTAGAGGAGAGGAACCGGCCTTGATGAGCGTGTTGACGTCACGCCAGAATTTAATCCGCCGTTAATGACGTCACAGGAACCTACACGCTGCTATCGCAGCGCCTGCGCTTACATCTTCTTGTATCGCAGTAATCCAGCCCCCCCCAGTATGGATCAGGGGGCGGGCGCTCGCACGGGCGCCATCTGTGGGGCCGGCTTCGCAGAAGCCCGTGAGCATGAGGGGTCGGTTTCGCTCTTTTTGGCCAGCAGGCCTTTTCTTCCCGAGCAACAACAACAACCAGGGGATCAGCAGTCGCTCACGCTGAGTGGATGAGCGGTAATTAATGTTGAATAATTGGAGGCAATTAATTAGGGCAGGGCAGATAAGGGGGGCTTTTACTGACTGGGGTTTTTTTCTGGAAGTTCTCCCACTGCAAACGCAGCGATCAATCCCCAAGATGACACTGCAAAGAAGTTTCCGGAAAATTATTAAGTCATTACCAGAGACCTCGTGTCCTCAGTGATGGGTCTGAAGCTTTCTGAGGCAGATGAGGGACAGACGTTAAAATATCATTTTCCATCTGGCTTTCTCCAGGCTTCTGAATTATTCCTCAATAACCATGACGTTCATATATCGAATGACCTATATCTGGCCTGGCATATCTCCTGGTACCGTTCACTACCGTGACTGCTGTTTATTTTGTTGTGTCTGCTTCTCCAATTACTGATTAATTCAATTTTAGGACAGAGATTCAGGAGGGAGGCTTTTAGGCCAACCTGAGGCGAGGCAAACAGATGCAAGACAAGACGGACCAGTTTTACTTCAAAAGAACAAGCAGCCCCATTGACGTTTTCTCTATGTCTGTCATGTGCTTTTGCTCCGCCCCCTTTGATCATTCTATCATGGATGACCAATGACCTCACTTCCTGATGGACTAGTGTAATCTCTTGGCTGGGAATAGGATTGGTATTTTTAGAGAAACAGCTCAACGGTACAGTCAAGTACAATTTCTGTAAAAATGCATATGTACGTAATTTTTAATTTGCAAAAAAGACTGCATATTTTGCCTATTGAAAAACTGACTGCATGATAATTTCCCCAAATAAATCATATATATCTCTTTATTTTATATGCCTTTCATAGAAAACATATCCGTACTTGAGCTCAATTTATTGAGTTTAGCATGTGTAGTTACAGACATACAATTCCTGCATTGTTTCCACACGCACATTTGGATTAGAGATGAACACTAGAATGCTGGGTAAATGATCACTGCGTTTCCTGGTGCGTTAAAGGGCTACAGAAAACGCTTGGATGATGGACCGTACCCTAGCACCGCTGATTAGCTAATTAAGCGACCCCCCCCCTCACCACCAGCACCAATCGCTCGCTTTCTGACACTCTAAGCACCCTCCACGCCCCCTGCATTTGTGTTCAGGATACCAAAGTGCTTTCTGCAGGTTCAAGCTTCAAGGAGGCAGATATAAATAATTAAATACATCTCGAGACAGCAATGTAAAGGTAAATAAAGACATAGGCAGCCGGCATCGGGTCTGACGTGCGCCTTGCCTCTTTGTCTGAATCCGCTCCCCTTAATGGGGGAGCCAGATGCATGGAAATGGGGGGAATGGAAAAAAAAAGGAAAACAGGATATGCATAAAAACTGTTCAAGTGCATAAAGCGAGCCCATCTGGAAGACATCTAACAGAGATGAAGTTGTAGAAAACCGTTCCATTGATAATAAAGCTAATTTTTATGGGGCTGACAAGTATGTAATTATGTTCAGTGGTGCTTTTCAGATTTTATCACAGCCAATAAACCGCAGTGGTAATTTCATTCCCATTTGACATATTTACATGGAAACATTTGATTGGAGGAATTAGTAACCCCGAAAGCCTTGATAGATATGTTTTAATGATCTGTGACCTCTATCGATGCTCATCTGTTTGCCGTCTCCCGTAGGAGATCCGTCCTCCCCAAGCGACCTCTGCAGATTCGGAGCGGGGTTGGGCCGCAGCCCCGGGCCTCGCCTGACTTCACCCCGGCATCCTTCTTTTCTCTCCCTCCCTCCCTCTCTCTCACGGAGCTGCAGAAGGCTAACTTCTTCCGTCGCTCACACCCAGTCCAGCTGTCTGCAGTGCCAAACCCAACCGCAGAAGTGTTAATATTTCCCCATGGTGACGTATCCATGCGTTTTACTGTGGTGCCGATCCACTTGGGCGGGCAGAACCACACTGCTAATCTCCCCCCCCCCCCCCCAAACCCCAGGCATCTTGAGGTGAACAGTTCCCCAGATTTTGCTGCTAATTCAAAGGGGTCTTTTCCGCGGCTCTGAGCTAAACGTCTCGACAGAAAGCGGACTCCCCAAAGCCGACCCAAGGGGCCTCACCTGACTGAATTTGGGCACGACCACACTTTGGTGGGGGCTGGCGGTGAATCCCAGTGTGGCTGCAGGTGCTGGGCTCATTGACCTGCCCATCGGGGGGGGGGGGGGGGGGGGGACAAGGGGGGCC
>JAODJW010000046.1:8046759-8060730 GCA_026777045.1 Hyperopisus bebe
TCTATCTATCTATCTATCTATCTATCTATCTATCTATCTATCTATCTATCTATCTATCTATCTATCTATCTGCTTGTTTGTTTGTTTCACCACACACTCTGTGACCAGGGGCAGCGTAAAGGCGGAAAGGTTTGGACGATTCCAAGGGGGCCCTAAAAATGTGGAACATAATTGGATCGGTCTGGATCGGGGGCATAATACGATACGTCTTCATTGGGCTCAAAATCTCTAGCAGCACGTCAGTCTGTGACCCTCTGGAAACGGCCACTCCGCTGGAGTCGGGAAGCCCGGCTGTAAACCCCGCACGCTGTTTGCTCTGCATCACTGAAGAGAAACCAAGACTCCACTCACGTGAGTTTGCCGGTGTGCTGGCGGGCCGTGCGTGTCAGGGATGCCTCTGGACCTGGGCTCTCTACCCATACCAGCCTCCCGCATCCAGTCCGCACACGGGGGGGAGGGGTGGGAGGCACCCAGAGCGTGAGCGCCTCCTGTCACCTGACCAGCAGCATTGGAAGCGCCGGAGAGGAGTTGCTTACATAACTGCATGGGCTGCCTCTGGCATGGTAAGCGGAGGCATCAATCAGTCCATCTGGGTAAAATCACAGGCTGACTCCAATATTGCTAAATATTTATACTGTCAAATACACACAGACGCACAGATGAAAAGAGGCATTCATTAGGAATTCTCCTGCTTGTCAGCTTAAAGATGGAGATTAGAGAGAAACCTCCCACTAAGACTCATAGAGCGTTTGGAACATCCTATATTTAGCCATATCGTAGCGATAAATATAACCATATTGCATAATTTAAGTAAATAGAGAATAAATATTGTCCAGGAGATCTGGAGGTGGTTTAAACAGATCCGGGCTGGAGTGTGCACTACCAAGGTGAATTCTGGGACATCTTACCAACCTGATTACGTCCTTTGGCCATTGTTGCATTCTTCAAGCCTCCCAATTTCCAGTTAGTTTCCAGTTTCTTCATTGTTCTGAAGTTTCCCAGGGTCTGGATCACAATGATGCACCAGGCCGCGGGGGGGCAGAGTCTGGTCAAAGGAGCATGTGGGTTTCCAGTTAGCCCAAACTGACACAAGCAGCAGGCAAATGTGACGAAGGCATGGTGAGGTTTAATGAAGCTGTGGCTTTAGAGCCTTCAGTAGCAGCTGCATTTCCAGCCTGTAGGACACCATTCTCTGCCCAGCAAATGTGGATGTTTAGACTCACAATCAAAGTCCACAATCAGTCCTGCAGGAGACCCAGGATGCCTGAACACACAACAGGGGGAGAAAAATAACTTTTTGGTTAATTACGCCAGATAATTTAATTTTGATTAATAATTAACATCTCTTTTCCTGGCTAAATATTCATAATTAATCAACAAATCACAGAGAGGGAAGACTAATTAACTTTAAGTCCAAACCTGACCACTTAATCCATCTACCAATCTGACATTGCTAATTACTGAAGTAATCAAAGTTACACCTCTGGGGATTTGATGGAGGGATTTATAAATGTTAGAGAGCAAGCTGTCCTTCTGCGTGGCTGTGAGGGCTGCGTGTGTCACTCCAGGGAGGGGCTGTCAATAGCTAAACAGGGACTCTGCTCCGGTTGTGTTCGCAGGCAGCGTTCTCATGGTGACACTTAGCTAGTATGGCATAATGCATGTGACAACATGTACAAAGGTCCTAAAGGTTATGTACTGCAGTTTTCAGGAATGGGGGGAGGGGCAGTTCCATGGCTGAGGGTTTGATTTCCGCTGCCTCCGGTGAACTGGGGTCTCCAAATCAGCTTGTGGGAATTTTTGGAGGGCAGAACAAAAAATGATTGGTTGAGAGAGATAACTAATCAGATTGTAGAGGAGGTGGGTCCAAACAACTAAAGGAGGTGGGACCAAGACCAAGATCTGATTGGTTGGTCACACTTCCTGTAGTTACTTGGACCCACCTTCTCTTCACTTTGATTCTTTCTATAGGATTTCCTTCATTGTAATGGAGAAATATGCATGTGGGTATTTTCCCAAAATCCATCTGATTCCAAATATGAGTTATGCGCACTACAATTAAATTATAAGATGTGTTCGAGCCTGAAAGCTGTTTCCTCTAAGCTCACTGGAGTGACTGGGATTTATTTAACCCATGAACAACAAAAGGTTTACTGGAACATTGTTAATATTCACTGTTGCTGCCCCTCTATATGCGAACAGAGCCACGTGGTCTGAAGTCCTCCTGGAGATGATTGCTTGCTGGTGCTTAATAGGCCACTGTCACCATAAAAAGGTGTCAAAGGTTAGACACATGCTCATTCAGGAGTCTTTAAGCATGTAACCTATGCAGGAGTGTCACACGTGGCGTTACAGGGGCCAGGGGTGCACTAATGGACGTCAGAGCAGAAGGCCAGGTGCCGAGGCATCAAGAGGCCAGGAAAGGTGCAGGGGTGAACATGGGAAGCGAAATGGCGCTTTGACCCCGAGCAAGGATGCTGGGTGTGCTCGATAGCCGCTCAGGTCGCATTCGACGACGTGCCAAAACTGGTAAGTCACTTCAGAGAAGAACACGGACCAAATGGAAGCGTCAGCAAAACAAGACGAATTGGAGATGGGGGGGGCGAGGCGACACAGCCCTGCTTGTTAAGTAGTGACCCCCATCCTCACCTCCCAGCCTAGCCCCAGCTCAGCCCTGATAAGCTGTTTAGATACTGGGCTCAGAAAACCTGCCATGTGCTGAAGCATTAGCCTGACCGTTTTCCTGTCCTCGACATCTCACGGTTACTTTGGCATAAAGCCGTCACTCTTCCTCAGTGTACACTTTGCTTTTGCCAGCGATAAATATATATTTATGTATATACAGTCAACCGATCTGACCTTCATCTATTTCTGTTAAGCACATATTTTGCTTTACAATCAGCAATTTTCCCAGAAATCATTGTGGTTATTTATTGAGTCAGCCCGTCTTATAAACCAGCCAGACAAACTGGTTGTTAATGGACCCGCGTTTGTCTTCCGTGACGTCGGCCGATAATAAAGGAAAACTGAATGAATTTGTAGCTTTTTGCAGCCGGGCTGTTTGTTTAGCCTGAAAAATATGGAGTTTATGCTGACACTTGCGTGTCACATCGTCAGAAAAACACCTCAGCCTTTTCTGTGGCGGATGTAATAGGATGAAATGGCCTCTATCTATTAATTTGTCTGTGCTCATAATTCACCATTTACACAGCCCATAGCCCTAAGTGGGAAAAATCTAAATACAAACAGCAGACTTCATTGGTTAAAGTATATACTATATTTTATTGCAAAAATGGCAGCTTCCAGGGACGGAGGTTCAAATTCCGCCCCCTCTCTGTGTACGTAGTCGAGTTCATCATTGTTGAAAGTGAATGTTCTGGATTCACTAGAGCAAGACTGCAGATCTCTGTAGGTGCGCCCCCCCCTCCCCCCACCACCCACACTCCAGGAGACACCATGTAACCAGATGTTCCCTGTCTGGCTTGAGAAAGCATTCCAGTCATAAAAAAGTCACTCCATCACAGCCTCTGACATCAGCCATATACAGTGCAGATCCACACTGCAGTACATTACCGACGCCCCCCACACAGACCCTGTCCTGCAGCCTGACCCCCCATAAACTGCCACCCCAGACTTGGGGCTGTGAATACATTCCAGGTGACTGAAACGTGGGATGCTTTGGAAAACTGGACTGCTTCCGAATCCTCGCTTTCTGAATCCAACGACTGTAACAATTAACACGGGGGAATTGAATTATAATTAACCTTATAAGGACGATTACACGGAGTAGCTGTGTGCGGCTGAGAGGTACCCACCCGTGCGGCTGTAGCGTTTCTGTGTGATTAAACATTACACCCTCCCCACGTACACCCCCCTACGCGTGCGTAACGGGCTGCCACTTTCCGATCGGCTCCACTTCATCTGTGACCCCAGTGGCTGTTTTTCCTGGAACCAAAACCCGCTTCGCAGCCGTCACCTTCATTCATAGTTTATTTTAAAGTATTTTTTTCAGTGATTAATACCTAAATGGTCTACAGCCATAATATCAAACAGCGTGTTTCCTGACCCTGTGACTCACTGCTCTTTAACAAGCATATCTTAGAAGAAAAAGAAAAAACAGCTAATATATCTTTTGTAATTTTTTATGAGACGATTTACTTATCCCAAAGTTACATATAAAATCCAAAATATACAAAAATATATTTACAGAAAGGTAGTTTGAATAGTTATTATTCTTGTATTGTACATCCATCCATCCATCCATCCACCCAAATGCTAATCCAATACAGGGTCATACAGAGCCCAGGAGTAACAGGGCCTGAGGCAAGGGAACATTCTGGACAGGATACTAGTCCATTACAGGGTGATACATACAATATATTGTATATATTTTATATTATTGCCTAATGTAACTCATGTCCTTATTTGGGAAATCGACATGTTGAAGACCTGGACTGTAGTATCGTAGTATAATGTAAATTCCCATACCAACGATGCACAGACATAGTCGTACAATTGCAGTTTCCTCAGCCCTGCCCTGCACTGCTCTCCACATATACGTTTATTAATATCTTTCACTTTTCTGGGGATTAGGGAAAGAGTTTCCGTTCATTTTCTCTAGCTAAACACCTCCTGAATATTCATAAGGCTTACGGTAAGTTTCGGTAAGCGGTTCCACACCCGAGGTTAGGGCTTGCTGTAGACACGGCACCCTTAGAAACCGACTCGTTAAGATATGTGATAATATCCATGTCAAGGTGGAACCGACTCAATTAATAACATGATACACGGCAGCCATGTGATCTTCCCTCGTCACATTATCTACGTTTAACTTTTGGGACAGAATTAATTTATGCGCGGTGCTAATTTGCATACTCTTTTTGTGTTGTTCTCTTTCGTCGGGTGGGCCGACTCTGAGCTTTTCCCCGAACCTCTGTGGGTAATCGATAAGAGCAGCACGCCACAGTGTGTTGATAAGGTCAGTACCCAGCGTTTGTGAGACACCTTTGAAGTTGTCGTCTCCCAAAGGCTGATAGCGGGTCCGAGTCATTGACGGCTTGGCAATTAGCTCAGTAATTACCTTCTGGCTGGGGTGGAGGACGAAGAGAGGCGACGGGGGTCTCCTTCAGGGACTCGAGGGTGGGCAGAGGCCTGTGAACCAACAGGGTAGACTAGCACCCTTTGTTCCCGGCGACAGCTCATGACAACAAGGGCGCCGCCCTGCTGGCCACACAGACCAGCGTAATGAGCAATTAGCAGTCAGGATAGGCTATGCTGATTTCAAGTAAAATCAATCAGGCTTTGATCTAAAGTAAAATCAAGCTAAAGCACTTTTGTCTTCTAGGTACAGTCACTCCGAGTGCCATCTTGACGGCACACACGCCTCACGTAGGGGTCAGAGCCGCTCCAGCACGTTTGCCGCATTTCCTGCGATGCAGAAAGTCTTAATGATGTCACCGTATGCTTCCCCTTTCACTAAACCCCACTTATTACCGCTGTTCTGGAAAGATCATTACGCCTTGCGTCTTTTACATGGGACCGTGTCCTTGAGGCAGGCCCTGGAAGCCCCCTCCCTCTATTTTGGTGTCAATTCTTATTTAATTGGACGTGTTGTCAGCGAAGCCGTGGGCTGCCGGTGATGTATCACACCGCTATGGCTAGATCTCAGCCCCCGCCCAAATTAGAATATATTTTGTCTGTGACACGGCCTGTCTCTGTGGAGGTGTGTGACCTTGTGGGCCGCTGGCTGGTGGTGGTGGGGGGGGGGGGATCACGGGGTCCCACCCCAGGCGTAGGGAGAGGGATTGCTGAGGATCTGGAGGGGGGTTGTGGCGTGGGTACACCTGGGGATCTCTGAGTGTGGCCTGGATACGCAGCCCCTGATGCTTCATCTACTCTGCCGTGTCACCTTCAAACCCCTCAAATCTCAGTGCACCCCCCCCCCCCGACTTAGAGAAGTACAGAGGACCAGGGTTACATAAGGGAACATGCATCTCAGCCTGTTTTCGAGTTGGCCGAAGGCGGAAAGTTCACGACCAGGCTGCCTGGCGCTCCAAACGCTGTGATTTAAGGCGCACATTCGCGCCGCGTAATAACAATAATTAATATTTAATGCACCGAAATATTAGATCAAATTTCCACTGTGTTGAAAGCTAAACGTATCTCCTCCCGCGAGATCGGCAGGCAGAGTGGCGCGGGGGGCGGGCAGCGCGGCGCCATTCTGCAGATTCATTTTTCACTCGTTTAGAAAAAGGAAAGTCGCTTTATTGGGAATCACGCGGCAGCCTCTCGTGCTAAATGCGGCGATTTGTAATGGTCGCTTTGGAAGCCCGGCGGCCTCCGTTTGTCCCGGAGCCTCCTGACCGCTGCCATTTTGAAGCAGGCATTTAGCCAGGGCAGCCCCCCCCTTCAGGCCCAGTGCCGGCGTCGGGGCTAAGGGGCTAATTTCTCTAATTGATTGTAAGTGCTGCGTGACAGCTCTCCTGATGTGTCTGACGCCAGCCCTCCCCATGCTCATGCTGGCTGTGTTGGGGGGTGGACATCGATCTGCCCCGATCGATAATCGCGTCTTTGCATTTAGCGGCCCCCGCGCGCGGCGCTAATGAAACGCGACGTCTGTTTGCATGTTCTGCTCATTTGTATGTTTTTGGCCGCTATGGAAGCTGGTGAATCAGACTCATTTATACTGAAAAGGAGCATAATGGAAACAGAGTAAGAGATGAATCTGCATATAAGGAATGTGTCTGTCTCTTACAGAGTATTAGAGGTTTATTTGTGTCCTCTGTACATATGTATATTTTGCCATTGTACTGATAATATTACTACCGGTAATAACAATAATCATCATTAATAACAGTACTTGCTTTTTTCCATGCGGGAATCTGTTCCACCTCCACGCAGCCAGTAACATGCCCCAAAAATAATCACCGCTGACCTCACACACGCAGACCCGACGGTTTAATGGGATGCCACGCGTTACGTGGGGGGGGGGGGCCTTATTCAGGCGGGTTACCCGAGCCCCAGGAGGGGTGAAGATTACACCCTGGGAAGATGTTTAAGTAAAAACCTTTCCACCGCTGCAGCCCTTTGTTGCTGTAAAACGTCATCCCAGGGGGATTATGTGAGCTAATGCGGATATTCAGTATTGATCCACAGAAGGGGATATTGGTTAGAAACACTGGGATTACAGGCAGGGAAAACAGGCCGTGTGTGACTGTAACACACGACCTTTTCCATGGTCCCTATTGTTAGGGGATGGCGTATTTATGGGCTCGGTGCAGACGGCAGCCACATTGATGCTTTAACGAGCGTGGGATTGACAGTCATCACTGTGTGACAGGGCTGCCACTGCTGCCCCCCTCAGGTCGCCTTTGGTATTACCACCCCGTCCTAGAGAAGGCCAGATAGCGCAGACCCACTAATGAAAGCATTGTGATGCTGTCCATTCCCATTGTCTGGCTCTCTGTGCCCTGCCCCCCCCCCAGCCCAAAGGAATATGTGATTGGCATGAGGGTACCTGTGACTGCAGGGCAGAAACGGGGAGGGCGACCGGGTACATGGGGGCGCTGTCTCTGGCTTTTCCCAGCGTTGGACAAATTTGCATTCGAATTAATCAAAAGTAATGCGGTTTGAATTCACACCGGGCCGAAACGGGGCCAGCAGTAAATCCACCGGCGCCGAAATGTCATCTTTTGTGAACCCGCGATATAATTTAATGGCAATTAACAGTAAACAATAGTGTGCAGCTTGCTTAATAAATCACGAACACGGGGTGGGCGGGGGGGAGGAGGCGGGGATTTAGGTTTCGGTATGCCACCACGTCCGCAGAAAGGAAAACCAGGGGTTTGGGGGGGGAGAGGGCAGCGCGTGTTTTAGCATGGTGCTAATGAAGCTGTGGTGGCAGCTTTGATGTCAGGTGAGGAGGAGCTTCCCTGAGGGGGGGGCCTGGCAGGCACAGCCCCCCCCGACCCTTACATGGCGCCGTGCTTTACCGCGCCACATGCGACTGCTGTCTGAACTTCAAGCCCCCCCCCCCCCATTTCCCACGATAAACTCCATGCAGATCCACGCGCTCTGGCACTTAGCGTTCACCCGCTCTGCTGCTGCCGTCGCCAGCGTGACAGGCATTATGGGAAAAAAACCCAGCCGGGGGAGTACATGCCTAAAAAGAGGCATCTGGACAGAGGATGGCACACAGATTAAAGGATAACCAAAAGGTAACCAAAAGGTAACCAAAAGTAGTCTCAGGATTGGAATCTGCTGCTGGACCTCGACCCTTTTCTGCAAACTGAAGCAATCTAGATAAAATAAAACTGTAATCGCTTTAGGTAATTTTTATAAAAGCATCTACAAAGTAAATATAAATGTAATTTTTACCTTAAAGGCATTGATCCAGCAAGGTGCTTATATCGGTGTTTAGCCTACATTAAAAATAGCTTTTAAATGCTTGTCTTTGCAGACACCCAGCTGAGCCGGTGCTGTATCAGCAGTGACAATGATGGCGAGAAGGCGGGAGAGCGCGGATGACTCCGGAACAAAATGCATTCCAGCAGTGTCGCGCTCCCGGGAACAATGCAGCCAGAAAGGGGATGCCGCCAGAGCGCTGGGGTCGCCTTGATGGTGGCATTGTGGAGCTTCTTGTTGGAAAGTTGGTTTCCTCGTCATAAAAAAACAGGCCAGCATTTCTGCTCGTCGTGAAGCTAAAGTCTCGCTTCAGACCCGGGTCTGGTCTGACCCCTGTGCCCCGTCAGCAGCCCACCAATCAGAATAATGATGCAGGCCATGGACACGGGCCAGAAAGGACCCTAACAAGTCTGTCAGAGGCACTAACACACAGTCAAAGCAGGGTAATGGCAGCAGGGTGCTGTAGAAAACACACTGAGGGTACTGGAGACCCACCTTACCATACACTGACTGCACACTAACTACACACTGACCGCACACTGACTGCACATTAACCACACACTGACCGCACAGTAACCACACACTGACCACACACTGGCCACACACTGACCGCATACTGACCGCACACTAACTGTACACTAACCGCCCACTGACTGCACACTAACCGCACACTTCCCACACACTAACTGCACACTGACTACACGCTGCCCAAACTGAGGTGTGAGGGATATCAGTAAGTACCAAACAGTGGCGTTTCTCCCAAAATCAGAATGTATTGTATTGTATGTATTGGTTCTGCTGGTTTATGTTGACCAACGGATGGAACCAGATCCACTTCTGCCCTTTTCCGGTCCTGGAGCAAAAGTGTGGGGGGGAGACCTCATGATCCAAATCGACCTCCGGAGTAGGTAAAATCCCCCCTGAACAGATGGAGTGAGGCCCTATTCATTAAATACAGATGCAGAATGGTAGCACAAATACATCAGGGGGCTTTTCCTCATTTACACTCATCCTTTAGATTTGCGAAGGAAAGTTGCTATTTTCTTTTGTTTTTAGTTTGGGGACTGAGAAAAATGGCCCCAGGAAGATGGGGGGGCAGCTCAGAGGCATGCTTATGATAAACCTGCACAATGTGGCCACCAAATAAATATATTGCTAATCTTTTAAAGAGATATTTTCTTTGTTTAATGAAAAAATCTACAGCCTTAGATAATCACAGTACACATCTCTGCTTATATTTCACTCTGATGTATGATGTCATCACGGGGACCATACACAATGTATTATTCGCCTATATGACAAATAACCGCCAGAAATCGGGGGTGTGTGGAATAGGTTTGGCCCCGGCCCGCTTGCCGACCTGTTTCTGTATCTGCGACCCGCGTCAGACTCATTAGAGCCCAAATAAAGGAGGGTAATCACAAAAAAAACGGTGCCACGCTCATATCTCGCAAGCTTCAGGCGCTCAACACCTGGAAGGGGAGTCTGGAGGGCCGGCGTCTCCCCGCAGCCCACTTTCGGCGCCGCGCTCGCCCATGAGGACAGAAGATGGAGTGCGTGACGA
This sequence comes from Hyperopisus bebe, assembly GCA_026777045.1. Lineage (NCBI taxonomy): Eukaryota > Metazoa > Chordata > Actinopteri > Osteoglossiformes > Mormyridae > Hyperopisus > Hyperopisus bebe. The sequence continues at coordinate 8,056,727 of JAODJW010000046.1, forward strand.
TATGATGGCGGGAAGAGTGATGACACCTGGGCTGAATTACCACACAGGGCCCAGGCCCAAAAGCAGCTCCTCCTTCTTCATCCAGACAAGTGTGCTCTCAGTCTCAAATCTTTATCTGCTACATGATGCATGAAAACGTGCTGTCTTGCTTTAGGACCACGCAGGACCCCTGACCCGCCCGGGGAACAGACACAAAGTGACCTCTACGCCCGCCTTCGCTTTTGTGCCTGAACAGATTTCATGAATTTTTATTAGTGTCTCTTTCTTGCCCGTTGACAAGCTTCCCTACTTGTGGTGTGAGCTTGAAACAAATGGCTTGACATCCTTGGAATGAAGTTGTTGATATATATGTGTGTGTGTGTGTGTGTGTGTGTGTGTGTGTGTGTGTGTATAGCACTAGGGTCTGACCTCGGTTGTCTTCGGGAACACACGGGGACACTGTGTAAATGTGGCACCTTGTATCCGGCCTCATCGTGCCACTCCTCCTTTAAACCTGCTGTAATCTTACGCCTCATCAGCAGCTGGGATATTTGGGGATGATCCCTTTCTTAAGGGATCCCAATTTTTCTGTGGATCATCAGCATCCTCCACCAGGGCCGTTTTAGCGTTTCGTGGCATCAATTAGATGCTCCAAACTTCGCTCTAATCTTTTTGTCTTTAACGTATCCTCCAACTCATTGTCTCTGCACTGGGAAATAATTACTTTTTTGACACAAAAATGTAACTGCTAATTTACCTATGATAATCGGTGCTGTTCTCATGCCGGAGTAATTCATTTAGTATTTATTTATCTTCATTTCTTTCGATTCACTTAGTTGTGAGCCAAATGAGGAGTGTAAAATTAAATGTTACTTTTATTTAATTTTCCTGATGTCTGTCGTCATGTGACAGATGCCGCGGCTAAGCCGCTGCAAGATTTTTCCAGAGGATATAAAACCAACTTAAAATGGGCGTCTCAGTAGGTGTTAAAAACCCAGCTTCACTTGGAGAGATTTATGAGATAAGTCAGTGTTGGTGACACCCCTGTCGTGCATCTCCCAAGCTGACCGTCTACGTATACGGAGAAACGTAAACGTGACACAGAGAGTAGTCTGCGCCTTGTTTTTGTTGCGGCTGTCATGTTTTCCGCGTCTGGTTTCCCGGCAGAAACGTGCGCGAATAAAGGTGGGTTTCTCTGCTAATATCCCTGAGCAGAGTGTGCAGAAACCAGGGGTTTGCATCTGTGCATAAAAAAGTAGGCCGCCACTCACTTATGCTGAATGACTTCCGGACTGATATTAAAAGCGTCTGTTTCCGCAGAGGAGGTCTGTTGGTTATCAATTAGTCAGTCACTGGTGAATGTTACAAAGACCTTGTGGCTGAAGGAAAAGAAATCATGAAAGGAATCCTATCAGAACATATTCTGAAAGCTGATCGCTACCAGGTCTTAATGTATAAATAGTAGCACAGTGATCCTCAGAAGTACTGAGGGTTTGTTTCTTATAGGCAGAGTTGGGTAATCCAGGTCCAAAGAGTAAAAGTCCAGACTGGGATTTTGTTTCGACCGACCAGTTGAGTACTCCGTGACTGAGACTCTTTATGCTCAACTGGTTGGTTGGAACAAAATCCCAGTCTGGACTTTTACTCTCTGGACCTGAATTACCTGACTCTGGTTTTTGGTGTTGTTAGTAGAGCCTCTGTTCTCCGCACAGGAGACCTGGGTTCCAGTCTTGTCACGACTGCCCTCTAGCAAAACTGTTCCAGTGCTTAGATCTTTTTTGGAGTCATTAACACTGCACTTTGTCACAATCGGTCTGGCTTATTCCACTGTGTAATAGTGTTAATCTGCATCAGTGGGGCTGTTGGCCTCTCCCATCTCCATGGCAAATATTATATGCATAAATATTAAATGGCAGATGCGTGTTACTTCTAATGACTTCCGAACTCCTGCATATTTCAGCATTAATTCATTAAGGGCTAGACGTGGGGAGATCCACCGTGGCTGGTAAATCTCACCAGTCTGATTGAGGTACTTACGTTTTATAGGGGCCATTTTTCAGCATTGCCCTTGTCAGCTCTCGCAGTTATTAAATTGCTGAATCAAAAAAGACAGCGAAAGAAAGACGAAGGAGGTGATAAGTGAGCAGAGTGGATGTGGGCCAGATGGAGATGGCGCTTCCGCTAACGCTAACACTAACACAGTCACACCGTCTGTCAAACACACAGCCTGGATGTTATAATATACATGATGCTAAGGAGTCAGCTGACTGTCTCCTCATGTGTTGATTGGGTGATGGGGAGCTTTTGAAAGTCCTGAATTTACATTGTATATCTGTCATGAATCTGCCTGCTCCAGAGTTTTCCCTCTGGGTCCTGAATGTGGCATCTGATTGACTGGGGACACTTTTTACAGAAATAGCCCCATCCCCCATAATCCATCCATCCATCCATCCATCCATTTTCTGCAACCACCTCCTATTCAGGGTCACGGGAGGCCCAGAGCCCATCCCAGAGGCTACAGGTGCAAGGCAAGGAGCAACTTAGGATGGGGCACCAACCCACTCACCCTCATAATTCACTGATGATATTCAACATACAGAAAGGATTCCAGGGCTCGACCAGCTGGGTAGGTAAGAAATTAGCTCATTAGTTATAAGTTTTCCAAGCAATATTTAGAAAATTCAGATCCATCCATCCATCCACTTATCCATACAGGGCCACAGCGAGATTCCATTTATGAATCTCTTTCACGGACATCCTGTGTATTCAGTTCTCTTTGAAAACCGCTGTAACCTCTGCTCCATTCCATGTCCTTCAGATAGTAGCATGTGCTGGACGTGCTAATGTAAGAGCTCTTCTGGGCTGACCAGAGGGGAAGCTGCGCGAGAACATTTAAAGGAACATCGGCTCTGAAATGCAAAGCCGCTCCTAAATGGGCCCCCCCTGACACGGCAGTCGGGTGCAATTTCGTTAGACGTTTCTCACTTTGGGTTTGATCAAAGTAAGATGATAGTGGATCAAGAGTGAGGAATCGGCCCTCCTCGGGGCCCCGTCGCTGAGACGTGGAGAGACAGGGCAGAGAATAACACCGGCAGTGACCTTGGCGCTCAGATATGCTTTATGCCTGAAACGGTGCCAGTCACGTGATGCACGCACCCCTCGTGACCCACGGCTCTGAGCCATCTCTCCGCTGAGCCCTTTGATTTACCGTCCTCCTGCTGATTGGCTCCATTACTCCTAATAACCATTGACTGTTTCTCAAAACCAATCCAAACCCAAGAGTCACATTCTAGAATGAGAACTCCATTTCCCAGCATCCCCCAAGACTCAACATCTATCTTGCGCTGTATTATTAATGATAAAACTTGTTTTATTATTATTTTTTTTTTTTTGCTTATTCTTGGCTGCGGCAAAGCATCACATCAGCTCAGCCCACTGAGACCGGCGGCTGCCGAGATCTTTTTTAAAATTACATGTATGGGTCAGCAGGCCTGCAGGCTTATTATTTACGGTGGATGGCCTCCGGGAGTCAGGGGACCCGAAGTGCAGACCCAGCCCCCTCACGGGGGACTCTGACGAGCCACTCTGCTCCCTCGGTCGGTCAGAGGCCTGGGCCCCTGCAGCCCCCCAGTCCAGCCCCCGGAGGGCAGCACGGCCCCCGCCTCTATGCCTGGGACGGGTTAACCTTTCAGGTAGCCCCCTGGGGGTGTTGACACAGACACGGTGCTGCTTACCGCTGCTGATTCGTGTAGGATAAATATGCCTCAGGTGGCATTTAATCCCTCATGAAACCAGTGTAGCTTGCAGTGTCAAATCAGAGTAGCTGATCGTACAGGCTGGTGCGTGGGGGGGGGGGGCTGGTGCTAGAGGAAAGGTTATGCGCGCAGGACCCGCTATGGTGGGGGGGACGCGGTTCACGCATTCCGGGGGACTTGGCATGTCGGCAGCCTTCTGACAGAACCTCACAGTGAGGACCGTACAGCGCCAAGACATAGCACCTCACGGCGGACGGATGGCGGGGGTGG
>JAODJW010000046.1:8179456-8191043 GCA_026777045.1 Hyperopisus bebe
GGTGGGAGACAGGGTGTAGGGTACAGAGTGAGTACAGAGTGAGAAGAGACAGGGTGTAGGGTACAGAGTAAGTACAGAGTGGTGGGAGACAGGGTATTGAGTACAGAGCGAGTACAGAGTGGGAGGAGACAGGGTATTGAGTACAGAGCGAGTACCGAGTGAGAGGAGACAGGGTGCAGGACACGCTCAAACACCTCCTCCATGTGGCATGGGTGGGTGGGTGGAGCGGGGGCGGAAGAGCGGTGGGGTGTCAGAGTGTGTACACAGCATGTACAGAGCGAATGTGTGCAACAGCATCTGCTGATTTTTGGTCAGACACTAACATACGTGGTTGTTTGTGATGTGGCACAAACAATCATTCATCTGACATTCATCGCATCAGATAGAGGGTTGAAATTACAAAAAGTCTGCAGGTGCCAGAGAAGGGAGCAGAATTTATATGCTTGCAAAAAGCTAATAAAACATAATGGTTTCATAAATAACGGTTTAACGCCACTAAGCTTTTGTTTAAAACATTTAAACTTGAAGTGGTCGTTATGAGTTCAGCCCTAATTCTGCTTTCTGCATTACATACAGTCACTACAATCCTGCTTCTTTTTGTGTGCGGGAGTCACAGGGAGTGTTACTCACAGAGTGTTGAATTCACAGTGCTGTTTGCACAGACCACATGGCACTCACACCCCCCCCGTCTGAAAGGTTGCCGGGGGTGCCTACCCTGTGTACGTAATGCCCCTGCTGGAAAGGGGGCTGTTTCTATGGCTGCTGCAGAGCCGTGTTGCTTCATATCTGAATGAGCGATCTGCTAAAGGCGATTGATGAAGAGACACGCAAGATGCCATTTACCAGAGTATAACCCGAGCAGCTGTAATTAACGTGATGGGGCAGGAATGTAATGACACAATGATGATCATTATGCTGCGTAATGGTGGATTCGCGGGCAGATAATGAACTTCTTTCATACAGTGTAAATGATCGCTACAAAACGGTTGCCTTTCAGTGGAGCAAAAAAAGAGAATCCCGAACGATGTACGGTGATGTAAGTCCCTGTGGCTGACAGGGTGAGATCATTGCTGAGGCCTTAACCCCAATCGCTCCAAGGACACTGGCTGACTTTGCACTCTGATCCTCACTCGTACATCACTTTGGACAAAACTGTCTGATGTATAAATAAATTTAAAAATGATAAATATAATCGGATAGCAGGGTCACCTGGAGCTGTCCCAGTGCAGGAACATGTGTCCATATCAGATTTCTGCTAAAAATAATTGGGGGAGTCGGGTCCGTCGCGGTCGGTAGGTCGACTCGTCACCCCGATAAACATCTGACGGTAAATGCTGAGGTCACAGATCTGTGACATTGCCAGAGATGTCTGGTTGCGGGGTCGCTACCGCACGGGGCCTGGTTGGAGTCCTTTTTGACCGGACGCCCCAGCAATGAACCCACAGGACAGGCAAAGGACAACTACCCTTCCTCCACGTCTGTGCTCTTCAAATAAAATCAGCCATGCGTCACTCAGAGGACTACGACGCTGTGCTCATGATCACAAGTTCAAATCCCATGGTCGGCAGACTGAATTCACCATTTGACTTTTGAGCAACGCCATTAACCCCCAATGGTTCCAGGATCTGCCCGACCCTGCTCTCTCTGTTGCATGTTGCTTTGGATAAAAGTGAGTGTTCAACAAATAGTGTAAATGTAATATAATCTGATGGTACGCGACCCAGAAATGCAACTTTAAAGGCGGCTGATGTTACGAAACCGTTAACCATACGCAGCACCTTGGGTCAAACCCCAATAACAAAGGTCCCCATAATTATAAAAGGTATTATTTTGGTCCCCCATATATGTGCATATATATCCACATACTGAACATGTATACTCTTTGCAGGCAGGCAATAGGCCAATTGGAGACAGCCTACTTGTGATTGGCTGGTCCCCAGTGACAGCATGAAAATACGGCCAATCCCAGTCCGCAACAAACTCAGACTTAAATCTTACGATGACTGTAGGATGCCAATAAGGAGATTATCCGGATTAACTGGTGGTCCTGCGGTGCCGTTTCCTCAGCACTGTGACACGCTGGCGAGCTGCGGCCGGCCATAGTCACGCTCCTCCGGAAGCTGCGGGCCCCGGCAGGCCTCCTGTTGCAGGTCTTCACCGTGTGAACCGGCTCTCAGACGCCGCTGCTCTGTGTGTGATCAGCGGCCGCCTGACACCAGCTACATCGTGTTTACACAGTGTAAACCCAGGAGACGGCAAACCGCTGTCACGACTGCCCTCCCACACGGCCCTACGAGGGAGGACCAGGGTTTCAGAAGTGTGAAGAAAGATGTTGGCGTTCCTCTCTCTCCATGGCAACGCGGAGCTGTCCGAGGAGTATGACAGACCTGCGTGGAGTGCTGAGAAAAACTACATGCGGATGTGTGTGTGTGTGTGTGTGTGAGTGAGACTGTGAGCGTGTGTGTGAGTGTGTAAGTTAGAGTGTGAGCGTGTGTGTCAGCAAAAGCACCCCATACTGTCTTAATCACTGCAGCACTTTCTGGATAAGAAAACATTGAAGGTGGCTGGATGGACTGATGGATGGATGGATGAAAAATATTTACTTGATTTTGCTCATTTATATATAAAATTCTCTGCAGTGGTCTGTGTCCAGCGCTGTTGACTTTTCCCAGCATACAACCCTAGTGTACTTAACTAGTGATGTAATGCCTGAGCTCCCTTAACAATGAATGGAATGATACTGTACTGAAGTACTTACATGTAATATTAAATCCTATTGCATCTCAATAGCTGCCCACGCGAATCCCTGAGGGCGTCAGGCGGGTCCTCCTGCAGCTGAGCCGTGGGAACGGGTGAGGTCAGAAGGCAGCCAATCAGCATGAGTGTGGCGCTGCGTGATCCAACCTGACTAACGTTTGCAATGTTTCCATGGCGCTGCTCTCACATTTAAAGGGGAGGTTGCTTCAAAGCTTTCTGGGAAACCACGTTCAGTCCCAAACCCTATTGACCTCCTGACTAACATTTTCAATGTTTCCATGGCACTGCCCTCACACTTAAAGGGGAGGTTGCTTCAAAGCCTTCTGGGAAACCACGTTCAGTCCCAAAGCCTATAGACCTCAGTATTAGACATTGTTGTTGTGGAAACCAGCATCCAATGAAATTTTCTGGTTAACATGCCCTCCTACAACAGACTAGTTTAGAAAATATACTTCTCCTTATAATGGTACACACTTCCTAAATTTTATTACTGTATACGCATCCATCTTCCTGATTTTATAAGTGTCTGTTTTGTTTTCCGCTGAGAAAGTACAACACGTGTCCCTCATTTGTGGTACTTGTAATCAATCTCATTGGGTATTAATATTTTACATCCACCCCCGACCCCCCCGCCTCTGAGCTGATGAGTTCAAGCCAAAAATGCACAGGCCAAATGCAGCCCTTACAGGGGTCGATAACAGTGCCCAGTGACTTCACATGGGCATTAATGGCCACGTCTGGACCACTGGACTTTCCCTACGTGCTGAACAGGAAATCAGCTTGACCAGCAAGGAAATCCGAGTCCTCCATGTCACCATGAACCCTTCCTGGCCTCACCTTCAGTCCTCATATCCAGTGACAGGAATGGTAATGAGATACAACAGGGAACGAATGAGAGAGGGAGGGCGCCCCCTGCTGGAGCCAACAGGCAGCATTTCCCATTGCCTGACTGACAAAGTGAAGGAGCGTCATTCAGAAAATGGTTCATGCCACCAGGGACGGGCTGACCCTGGTACCGCCAGACCTGGGTGGCCCTGCGTGCCCAGACCGTGAAGACGGGACATTGACTGGTGCCACAATCGGGTCTCTGATGCCAGGCAGTCTGAGTGTGTTCTGATCAGAGAGCAGCATGGGCCTCGTGCAGCCAGCCTTCTATTCCATTAAGCTGTCAGTGCGGTTTCTGTGCCCATTCACACCGACTGTGACTCAATGACCATTCTGTACTGATCTGAGTTCGCTCCTCATTTTCTGTCCTTCATCATGCGAATTTTGATTTATAAAGTAGAATTAAATAAAGCACATGATCACTGCATTTTTGTTTTATACTTTAAGTGTCTTTTGAGGAAAATACAGACATTGTGTCATTTCGTGTGTTACAAGACACTGGAATAAGAGCCACGATCCTTCAGAGGGGAAGCGTTTTAGAATAGCCGTAGTGAAAAGACCAGTGCTGCCATCTAGTGTTGAATCTATAGGGTTATACCAAACTATGACAAAAGTAGAAGTACGATCATCTATGTAGATTATAATACACACATGCACAAAAATGCACATTTTCTCACAAATAAATTGTGATCATATAATTATTTCATATATTGTGATAACACAATGCAAAAAATATTAATGGTATATTTTTATATGCCAACCAGTCCGAAAATGGTTCAAATATCAGGCTTGTGGTTCTTGTGACACCGTTCTGTTCATATATAACCAAGTACACTGCTGTGGGAACGGAATGCGTGAGAAACGCGACAAAAATAGCCTGGAGTGTAAAGTCCCACGAAACGAACCGAAAACCGGAAAAGGTCCACCACGTTCCCGGAGCAGCCTTGAAGTGTAGCGACCGCAAGCAGCCTGAGGGAGGCAGTGCAGACAGGAGTGTATACTGTAAAGCAGCGCTAACTGACCAAAACGCGCGGTGCATATTATCCAAGGGGACACCCCCGGTCGCCATTTTTCGGAGGAAATTGGAGTTTGTGTTCTGAATGGAATCTTGCCCTCAGAACATAATTCAGGAACCCGGCTGTAAAGCGTTCGCGAGCTCTGAACATAGAGACGCTGTATATAACACATAGACCTGTAATAACAAGTATCCTGCAGGAGATGGCGCAGTGGTGAAAGAATTGAATTTACCACAGATTTGCAGGAAATATCTCTGAAGGGAGAGTCGCTTACACGTGAATTTTCCTAAAGCTGTTCCTGGAATAATCTAACTGTACGATCATGCAGTTGTGAACTGTAATTATCATACTTCTCCAAAAGGTTTTGTTTAAATAAACAAATATGAAGTCCCTAAAGTTAAACATTTTTTCGTGCTTTCAGATGTATTTGGGCTTCAGTCACATTGGGACAAGAAAACAGAGCTATTCTGCTTGGACTACAGGGAGGGATGCACTCCCTTTGAAAGTCTTAGTTTGTACAATATTAACGACGAAAGCCCTGTTTTTAAATGAGGGGGTATAAATAAAACATGCCGGCGGGTACATGACCCACAGCCATAGCGTGCAAACGGGCCTTTTTGCTGTTAAATAAAGTGCGAGCCGCCACCGCACCCCCTCCGGCCCAGAGGAGGGGAGCTCCGCGGTTCGGATGATGAAATGTACGGGCACTGACCTGGAAGAGGGCGTCGCTCTCCGCAAATGCGAAACGCATTATGTCTAAAAGCCTCTTACACTTGCTCAGTTCTTATTTAAACGGGGCCAGTCGCCAGATGCAATTTTATGGCGTGTTCTTTATTTAAAGGCGTCAGTAGGCCTATATAATTTTACAATTTTTTTTTCATATTTTTTGTGTGTTCTTCAAGGGGCCGTGTGTATATTACGTTCTTCGTTTAAAAGGGCAGTGCCCCGAACTAAAGCGTATCCTTTATTTATAGTACAAGGTATGATCATGAAGATGACAGTGATCCTGGGGCTCGCTTCACGAGGGTAAGTGACCCAGTGAGAAGGTGCAATCCCGCAGTCACCACGGGGCAGTCACTGGGCACTGGCTGGAAGCTAAACTGCATGTGTTGTGCCGACTGGGTGCAAATGAAGTATAGCACTGCATGCCGTTCGGCAGTGCTGAAGAATACGCGCGTTCATAATAGTAAAAGGGCTTGATTGGCAGGTCCACGGACGACATTATTATGGGCTCACAGCTTCAGGACCGGGGCTCGAATCTGACGCCAACTTCGTGCGTATGATGAGTTCCCCACGTCCTTGTGTTTTTCAGTTTCAGTGCTCACACTGGGAGATAGTTAGGTACTGTCAAGTCCATGTCGACTCCTGGCAACCATCTAGGCGGCATTCATCCGGAACGTTCTGTGCGGGCCTTTGGGCTTCCCAGCGGCATGTTCATTGTGGTGACGATTGGTTCCATTCATCTTGTTACTGTGCGTCCTCCAAGTAGTACAGTCCTTCGCAGTGCTCCTAGTGTGTGCCCTTCAATGCACTGGCATCTCCTCCCTATCTTGTGCCCCATACTTCCTGTCAGGCTCTAGACTAACACTGAAACTCTATCTTGGATAAGTGGCTATGGGAAATGCATGGATCCACTACGAATAACGCGCAGCCATTGTATTAAAATAAACGTGTCATTAACCCATTAACAGATAGAATGAAAATATTTTGGAGTTGCGTTTGTATAGATTAACTGTGACCACACGTCAGTAAGAATGATTAAGGCATGTGGCAGGTTTGAAAGGGCAGTGACAGCGACAGAAAACAACTTAACGACAGGCTAGAAACTAAAGCGCATCCAGGACGTGAGAATTAAGCCTGGGGCTCCGGATTACATATGATTGACTTGGTCTGGCTTTTCTCCACCACCCCTCAGGAGTTGAGGGAAATATCGTGTAACGTGATCCTATAATTAGTTAAAACTTGTCTTTTGTTGAATTGTCTGCAACCGGAGCGCCTTCGCATCCTCCTTCTGTGTCTTAGCTGATTCGCGATAGTGGTGTATTAGCATAAAGTCAACAGCACTGCAATTCTCATTTTAAAGATTTTAGACGGTACCAGCCCTTGCAAATGGAAACGGGATGAGATTAACAATGCGTTAAAACAGCTGGGCGCGAAATCTGCTCTTTATTCGCAAAGTCAAACGGTGATGAAGAGCCGAAGGAATCCAGTGATTAAGCTCCCCGGAGATTTAATTAGCAGGTAAACAACACCTCGAATCACTCCTCGTTTTAATAAATCATTTGCCAACGCTTACAGGATTACAAATGTTGCTTCTCTTATGCATCTTGATTATTTCTAAAATTACTGGGATGATGGTGCCTCGCGAGACTCGTTTCCATAACGCCGTCATCTCCTTAAATGTGGTAAATGAAAAGGGGGACATCTGTTATTACCCGAGGTGTAAGATTCTCTACCAAAGTCCATTTAAAATGCGTCCCATACAGCTTAGCAACTGAAGAATATACAGGCAGATGCTATGAGCAGGTGGACCGTACACTGAATTCCCTTCGACCTTTTTTTACTTGACTCAGATTTTATTAAAACACTGGTGCCAATGGGTATTTATTGTCATGTTGGCTCAGATCCAAGATTTAAATCTGCAACAGAGGCAGATAAACCATTTATACCTACATCTAGGCACAACTTCCTTCCCAGCCTTTGAAAGGGAGAATCCACTTGTTTGTTCCAGTCCTTCTGGGAATAGAGGTCGACGTGCCACTCGGATGATGCACTGGAGAGGCCTTCCAGTGACTGGCCAGCAGAGGATGTCTTGTTTTGGTTTGGAGACCTGCTGGCTATGAGTCCAGCATGACCCATTTGGCACATAATGGCCAGATCTCCATAAAAGGGGACATACTGAGATATGGGACACGACATCTGAAGCTAAATGCCAGGTAGGAGGCATGAATTATATGCTGACCACCTGCTGAGATCCTTTTCTGTGCCAGACTCTCCGCTGACAGAGATAAATCCCGGATGGAAAACAAAAACAGCACAGTCTTGTGAATAAACATGCATGTTTAAGTCACAGTCATTTCCATTACAGTCCAGCTGAAATTCTACTAATAATAATAAACTGAAATTGCCTATTTTTTTCTCTCCATTTACCTCCTTTTGAGCATTCTGACCATGCATAGAATTAGGTCTGCACCAATAATGCAGACTCTGGGTTTGAAGTGTGTGTGTGTGTTATATTTAAATTACATTGTGGGGACTAAATGTTTCCCACAATGTAATAAAAACCTGTTACTTTGACATTGTGGGGATCATTTTTCAGGTCCCTGAAAAGATCTTTGAATGCAATCAAAAAACTGAAAAAAAAGTATTTTGTTTGGTTACTTGTGGTTAAGGTTAGGGCTGGGTAGGGGTTAAGGTTGTCATGTTGGGATTAGGGTTTTCCCCATAGAAATGAATGGTGAGTCCCCACAAACCTGTGTGTGTGCGTGTGTAATTTGCAGATTTGCATGGGTTTGCCCCTATTGTCCAGGAAAATGTAGATTGGCCTCTATAAAGTGCCCAGTGTATGTAAACTTTGTGAAACCTAGAGTCACAGTAGACAGCAGAGAGTCCTCAGTGCATGTATTTGCTGGAAATCAATGCGGGGAGGCTGGGGGGGGGGGGCATATGTTCCTTATGTGTGTTCAGATAGGCCTTCACAACGGGTCATTTCTGATACTGAAGGGAACTTTTTTTGTTTGGTTGAAGCACATCACAGTTTGTGACATTTATATCTCTGCAAAGACAAAACACCGGCAGGCTGACGTCGGTCTGTGATCACTGTGCATTTCCTGCATGTGTTGTGCGTGACAGGAAGTTCCCCTAGGATACCTACATGATTCACCACCAACTGAAACCTGTATCAGCCTGAAGGGCATCCATTGACAGGATAGGGATTGACTCTCGTTTCTTTTATTTTAGCAGATAATTCTGTAATGCTGCTGGGTCCGACAAAAACCTGTGACCCTGGACCCTTTCAGGCCCGACTCCCACGAAACCGGACTCACAAGTTCACTGACGTCAGAGACTGGGCTGGCTTTGTATGCGTCCATGGATGTCACTCAATAAACCAGAATGAATCCCCTGTCAACGTCCTGAATAAATGAGTTTAGTAAAACCAAGATGTAATCAAAATAACCCTGTATTACATCGCAGTCATGTCAAAGTATCATAAGAACAAAAACCTAAATTGAAATAATTTGGAGCTTGGATTAATTCAATCTATGCTTTAATATTTTTCAGAAGCACAAAGAGAGACCTGCATGCATCATTACTACCTTTCCCACAACACAGGTATAACAGAATGTCACTGCAGTAACTCTGACATGAACAGTACCTTGTACTACACATAAAACATACAGTGAAGGAGTCACTCGGTGACACTTGTTGAAACGTGGTCTGAAAAGGGTAGCTGTCTTCTTTAGCCCTCAGCGCCTAGCAGACCTTTACGGAGACAAAGTCAATGATCCAGACTGGAAAGTGATGTGTGTTGAACTGCAGGTTTGGCAGGGTGGGCAACAAATTCATCTTGGGGGGCGCAAAGGGGTAGGGCATCCTACCCATGATCAGAAGGCTTCTGGTCCAAATCTTGTGGCCAGCAGAGTGCTTTCACTGTTGGGCCCTTGAGTTGTCCCAGGGCCTGGACACAACCTTCCCATGAAACCCAGGGACTGTCTCACCCTGCTGTCTCAATTGCACATCACTTTGGATAAAAGCATCTACTAAATAAATAAATGTAAACCTTTGTGAACGGTAGCGATTCCCTCGTCCCGGCCGCAATATAAGCGGCGTGTGCAGAAAGGCGAGCTGAACGCGGTCAGCTCAGGAGCAGAGGTCAGGTAGAGCTGGATGTCAGACACGAAACAGATACCAAACGTCGCCGAAGGTTTGTACGTCGGAACACATTGAGTGTCTGTGACATCATCGCTTCTCTAACATCGACTGGATTTTTTATGACATCACACAAGCTCAAAGCTTCACTGATACATTCCTTATATAAGATTCAGGGAACTGAATGGGACATAACATACCATGATAATGTTTAAAGACATTTTTCTTCTGGAAGAACACACCATGTTAAATTTTACAGCAGTTTACCTAAAGAGGAGAATTCTATAGGATTAAAAGACTATGTTAATTTAAGTGACATTTGATATGCTGTGGATAAAGAGGAAAAAAAATCACAAATCGCAACATGGTGTCATATTTCATACAGAAGCTAATCTGTATCTCAGGGGCCTCCGAAAGCGATGATGGGAAGTAGGTCTGAGCTGTGCACTCAGTTGGCAGGGGCCACATGAAGGGGGGGGCTTAAGCCAGGCTCTGAACCAATGAGAAAAGAGGTGCAAAGCAGCGGGAAAAACACGGGAGACCGGCCTCTCTAAAATCCCAGGTGTCATCTGCTTGCTTGGTGTTGAGTTCGTACACTTAGCCTGAATTTCCCCAAACTCTTGTCTGGGGGGAAAAAAGACCATGTCTAGCTATTCAAAGTCATGAGTCCTTAACAGCTTTGTGCTAAATGTTGCAGCGGCCCACAAAAGACCAACAATATATCAGGAATAAATCATCCTTTAGCAAGAATGCTAGCACCTTCTAGGATGTTCTCACATTTTTTGAAATGTTAATGCAGTTAGTACTGGTTTTAAAATCAGCTTAAATAATAAATTTATTATGAATATTGCATTAATCTTTGGATATTCATATCATACATGGTATGATAAATGTTTTATAATACACAACAGCAACTAGAATACTGTACTGGTGTGTTGAATAATTAAAACATCAATGTGCAATGGGAGTGCACTTATGTCGGTGAAGTACAGCGGTGCTACACTGCGCCCCCACTGCCGAATAAGCACAATTCGTGAGTTCTGTATTGTCCGGTCATTTAGTAAATGTTAAAAAGCCCAGAGGATGATTTCATAATATGGATACATAATGTTTTGTATCGCCCACTACGTATTTTTTAAGGGAAGAAATATCCTTCGTTTTTTTCCACATGGGGGGCATCATAGGACAAAATAAATGGATTTCTGACTGAGGAAGCATCAGTCATATTTTCCGTCCGGAACAAAATGGGTGCAGCTGTTCGTTGAATTACGAAATAGGAACGTCATCACTTTGAAGATGACTTTGTGAAGGCATGCATGCACAAAGCTGAAGAAACAGTGTGCAATGCAGTTGCACAAAGGAATTTGAGTTTTATTTTCATGCGAATTATTTAATCTTCACTACCTGGTAAAGAACTGCATGATGATTAGTTGCACTGAATGACAGCTAAAGACCCACTTTGCTGTAACTGAGATCAACTGAAGCACTTAAGTGGAAAAAATTACTTGCCTGTCACCTTTTGTTAGCTAAAATTTTTCTGGCATTATATACATGTATACACTGCTCGAAAATATTAAAGGAAGACTTTGATGTCAATGGGAAAAAAATCATGCTGGAAATTCAAACGGTCCCAAAAATCAAAGTGAAAAAATGACGCGGCAGGCTAGTCCATTTTGCCGAAATTTTATTGCAGCAACTCAAAATCGTACTCAGTAGTTTGTATGGCCCCCACATGCTTGTATGCATGCCTGACATCGTCGGGGCTGCTCCTAATGAGACGATGGATAGTGTCCTGGGGGATCTCCTCCCAGATCTGGACAAGGGCATCAGTGAGCTCATGGACAGTCTGAGGTGCAACCTGATGGCGTCAGATGGACCGAAACATAATGTCCCAGAGATGTTGTATTGGATTTAGGTCAGGCGAGTGTGGGGGTCAGTCAATTTTATCAATTCCTTCATCCTCCAGGAACTGCCTGCATACTCTCACCACATGAAGCCAAGCATTGTCATGCACCAGGAGGAACCCAGGACCCACTGCACCAGCGTAGGATCTGACAAGG
>JAODJW010000046.1:8191237-8208634 GCA_026777045.1 Hyperopisus bebe
TGAAAAGCACAGGGTGCCATTGGCAGACCTGCCAATTCTGGTATTCTATGGCAAATGCCAATCGAGCTCCACGGTGCCAGGCAGTGAGTACAGGGCCCACTAGAGGACGTCGGCCCCTCAGGCCACCCTCATGAAATCTGTTTCTGATTGTTTGGTCAGAGACATTCACACCAGAGGCCTCCTGGAGGTCATTTTGTAGGGCTCTGGCAGTGCTCATCCTGTTCCTCCTTGCATAAAGGAGCAGATATTGGTCCTGGTGATGGGCTAAGGACCTTCTATGGCCCTGTCCAGCTCTCATAAAGTAACTGTCTGTCTCCTGGAATCTCTTCCATGCTCTTGAGACTGTGCTGGGAGACACAGCAAACCTTCTGGCAATGGCATGTATTGATCCACCATCCTAGAGGAGTTGGACTACCTGTGCAACCTCTGTAGGGTTCAGGTATCGCCTCATGCTACCAGTAGTGACACTGACCGTAGCCAAATGCAAAACTAGTGAAAGAAGTTAGAAAAGATGAGGAGGAAAATGTCAGTGGCCTCCCCCTGTTAAACCATTCCTGTTTTGGGGGTCGTCTCATTGTTGCCCCTGTTGTTAATTTCATTTACACCAAAGCAGCTGAAACTGATTAACAACCCCCTCTGCTGCTTAACTGACCAGATCAAAATCCCAGAAGTTTAATTGACTTGATGTTATATTAAAAGTGTTCCTTTAATTTGAGCAGTGTATAACATTTTGAAAAGTACAATTAATGGTCTGTGAACTGGGTTACCAGCACCGCCTTCGTATGTCCAAATCGCACCTTGCCTTAGCACAGCTCAGTAAAATATTCAAAGCGATCTGTTTAATAAATAGTCGGTTTTGCGCTAACAATCAATTTTTTCATCAGCTTTAACGTTAATTTTCTTTAGTTGCTCTGATTTCAGAAGTGGGTAAGGTATTCGGTGCGTGCGATTTGATTTCTGTTAACTGTTTTAGTATTTTGACTGATTTCGTTTACCGTACTATACTGCCAAACCGTCAATTACTACCTAGACTGTCAGAGAAAAGGCAAGTGTAAAAAACAATGGGTGAATAACTTGGATATGTTAATATAATAATATTCATCGGGTCATTACGAACGAATGTAACACAGAATGTCAGAAAGTCAGAATATTACTTGTAATGATAAGTCATTTGTATGCATTTTGAAGTTTAATCTAGGCCTGCGTATTCTGTTTTAAATCAAGTGACATATTAGACCTGTTTTTTAGACGTGATATTTGCAATAATCATATCAAATAAAGATAAGTTTTTGATCATAGTTTCTAGTTTGTTTCGTATGACTTTAAAGTAGTAATAGAACATGTTGAGAAAGGAACGTACTGCACCTTAACGACTGTGATCAGAAATGTGATGAACTAAAACTAATGTACAGTGCATCGTTCGTAACCCCCCCCCCCCCCCCCCCCGATTCTATTTTAACTGCTGTCTGTAGGTTAATGTTTTGTGATGCAAAATGGGAAAACCGTTGATACTTTGGAAAATGAAGATTTCTCATAAGCCCTTGCAGTCTTTGTGTCCCTATAATTTGTGTAGGTGATTTATGATCAACCTGCATGTTCCTTTATGATGTACCTTTTTAATCATGATTCTTGGAAATTAAATGTTTTATGAGTTATTAGCCGGCTACATTGATTTTCTTAGTTCGGCCTATTTGAGGTTGGATTGTGCCCAACCGACCTGTTAGCTGAAATGAGTTTTCTACCCCTAATAGCACAAAGGCCAGTAAAAACATGCAGCATGTGTGTTGTCACTGCAGTGGAAGTTGCACTGCTTCAGGGAACCGGCCATGACTAATAATTACATAGCGGATTTGGCATCGGGAACTTGACAGTTTTGAATTGCGAATTTTTCTCTCTCCTTGTCATTGTTTGTTTGCGGATGAGTACTATGCACCCAAAATAATCTATCAGGTTTCAGGCGGACCGCTTTTCCTGAATATTGTGTTGGAATATAACATTTCAGCAGCAGCCCAGCTAGACAGAACGAAGAAAGTAAAATATGACTGTTCCTCCAGTGATTTGGAAAATATCCTGCTGTATGAACCGGACAGGAAATATAAAATAATGCCACGTACGTAGGACGTCCTGTATACAGTCATTAGTTAAATCACTCCGTAACAACCCATTGGTGGTAATGAAAGCTATAGTACTTTTTGGTTTGTCTTCAGGCTGAAAATGGTACCTTATTTAACTCCTCTCTTAAGTACTAAGGATAGAACACCCACAATTACCGTGCTCTAATGACAGTTTTTAAGTCTTTTAACAGATACATAATTTGCTCCGATGTCTGCGAGCAGATTTAGACCATTTGGATTCAGCAGACTTGGGGGGGGGGGCACATATATAGAAATCAAAACTGGCTTGGGATAAATGGCTAGTAAACGAAAATGTGAACATGGACAATGCAGGATGAACCGTACAGATATAAACACAGCATGTCCTCTGGAATTCAGATTAACTTTTCCAGACAGGAATAGACTGGACAAGGTGTTTCGTTCCCCCTTCTTACAACTGATAATATAATAAAATTTGTTCTATGGAAGTAAACGGAGTTTTGGCACCTGGACAGTGGGGAGGGGAAACGCGTTGTGCTTTCAACAATATATTTAGCCCGAAAGACCCAAAGCTCCACTTGTCGGAACGGAAGAGCCACCGCCAGCCTGGGCGGCTTCATTAAACATCAAGGGGGACTCGCTTGAAATGAGCAGTTTCGGAGTCGGCCGGCGGGGGGCGCCACATAGCCGGTGGCCGGCGCGTCGTCATTGGCTGCCGGGTGACGTTATCGGGGGAGGCAGTGAGCTGAAATACAGCTGAGAGCGCAGAGAAGACTGGGTTCCGCGAGTGACTGAAAGCTTCATGTAGGGCGGCGGGAAGAGCGGCTCTGCTGGTTTTTATTTTATGTTTGTTGTTTTTTTCTTTGAAGAAAGACGAGACCAAAGATTCTGCGGCGTCGCCGAAACGGGAAAATGATCTGCCATATTACCCGTCCCGATTCGGTGGTGATGGAGGTGGAGGTTGATACCAAAGCAAACGGCGAAGACTGTCTGAATAAGGTACAGAGATCTGCTATGTGTTTTCATCTTGTTTCGGTGCCCGATTGATGTTATTTGTTGTGCATCCGTTTGCAAGCATGTTGCGGTTTGATTAAGTTTCCGTGTACATCTATAGTAAAGGCTGTGAAGGCTTGTAACTAAGAGGAAGAAAACAAAACATACGGGTTTGTTTATTTGTGTATAATCGTGTTACTCAATGAGAGTGTTACTTAATGAGTGGGATAGCATCATCCTCAGTTGTATTAAAACGGTGCGCTTATGTGCTTGTGTAACTTCACACGAGGAGCGAGAAAGTATAGGGAAAACTCGAGTCTTGCGTGGGGAGCATCAGTTTAAAGTTTGTTCTTTATCAGTTTACTACACTGTAGATAATGCGAAGTTACATATATTTGTGTGATGCGTTAATGATCGCGTAGACTTTCGTTCTCTGTTTCCTTGCGCTTCGTGAAACTTGCTTGAAGAGGTTACTATAGGTCAAACGCTCCCCCGTATGATTCCTTCCCCTTTCTAAGGCAGCCAGCTCGTCTTTATGTGGATCTTATTCTCATTGCGGCGTTAATGTGCTATTTTAACCTACTGAAACGAAATATGTTCAAAAATATCTCGCTGGCGCTGTGTTGCGTGGTCTAAATTTGAGAAATTAATACTTCTATTTGTTAGCTGACTTTCATTCAAGGATTGGTGTTGTGTTTGGCGATCTAAGGACCATTTCGTCGTCTTAGACGACCTTTTAGACCGGCGCATGGTGCTGTGATATATTTCCTGTATAAGGACCGCGTTATGCACTCCCTTAGGAGCAGCTATTCGTTAAGGGGGGGAAGTAAAACATCTCCTAACTATATCACCGCCATTATAAAAGTTACATGCACCCCCCCCCCATTGTGTAACTTGCTTCACGGTGTTGACTCCCTGTATCAGATTTCGTTGACTGCCTTATTAAAATCTTCCTGTAAAAAATGACTCCTGTAACAGAGAAGTGTCAAACGTGCAGCAGTAAGCGCTGTGCTTTGTGCCCCCCCCCCCCAGGTATGTAGGAAACTGGGAATAATAGAAGTGGATTACTTCGGACTGCAGTATTCCGGCTGTAAAGGAGAGAGCCTGTGGCTGAATCTCCGAAACAGAATCTCGCAGCAGGTGGACAGTGTCTCTCCATGCAGACTCAAGCTGCGAGTCAAGTACTTTGTGGAGCCCCATCTCATCCTGCAGGAGCAGACCAGGTGAAGTGCTCTGCTGTGGCTTATTTTCCAAGCACGCACACTTTATTGTCTGACTCTATAGATACCCAATGGGGGGGGGGGTTACTTAAACTTCATGGACTAAAAGAGATATTCGCATACAGCAGAGGTGACATGACAGACGCTTGCACGCTTAAATAGACGACTTTGCAGTGCTGTCTTAGCGGTAACAAGGTGGATGAATCGGCGCTGTCAGAGCGCTGTTATCAGAGCCTCAGACCACTGGGTGTAATTGAATAACAAACTGCTTCCTTGTGAAGCTGAAAGTATCCTTCACAGCACGGCGCCCTATAGTAACCCCGGTCCCTCGGTGTTACTTTAGGTCATTACTGAGCATAAAGGCGTCAGAGCCCCTCCCCCTCCTGTGCTCGGGTTTCTTTGCTCTGCAGCATGCTTGCTTCATGTTTCCTCCTTTTTGTTTTTCCTTTCTTGCCTGAGGCTGTCTTGTTTTGTTTTCAGTTTGTTTTGGGGGGGGGGGGGGGTTTATTCCACAAAACAGGATTTTGTCATTAGCCTAATAACTTAAGCCAAATGTAAGGATTGTCCAATAGGAATGTCACTTATCTCCACTACTATTGGACATTTTTTTTTTTCCCATTTAGCTTAAGTTATGCAGCTGACAGGGAAATTCTGCTTTGTGGAATACCCCTTAGGGAACGTTCAGATCGGACGTGGCTCACAGCCTGACAGGGATATTTTGTATCTGAGATATCTTGGGGGTGTTTTTCCTTCTCTCCTACCTCTGTCCAGCGTCCTGCGATATCCAAATCCTGCATGGGTACCGCGCTCCGTGTCTCGGCGTGGTGGATCACCAGTGTCACAGTGAGCCAGGGGCCACTTTGTGTTGAACCCGTCCCCCCCTCCCTCTGGGGGCCGGCCGCATGCCTTTTGTTCAGTCAGAGTTGGGGGGGGGGGGGGGGGGGGTGTTGCTGAGTAATTCGTTTGGGCGCCCAGCCGTTGGCTGACCCCTGGCAGAACTGAGAGGTCCTAAACAGATGGCAGGGCTGGTGGGGGGGCAGCGTCCGGTTTCTAATTTAGTATGCGTGTGTTACATGGAGCAGGGGGCCGTCCAGCATAAGGAACTCGCACTGCCACTATTAAGACCTTACAGCGACATGCGCATTTAATATGTGTGTTACAAAGCCTGTGTAGGACATGCATTTATTGCGATATGCACATTATGGCAGTCTCTTGCTGACGTGCGCTTTTTTTTTTGGAGTGTTCGTGGTCTTAGTGGTGTCTTATGTCCTTGTTTTTCCACTTGAACTGGGCCTTTTGTGCCCATTCAAGTTTTTAGAGCAAGCTGTTGGTGGCTTAGCAGGAAGTGACGCGTCTGGTGTTGCGAGGGGATGCGGCAGCACGCGGTCGGGTTGGGCCCCTGTGATTCGCCGCTAACCGCTGGCTTCCGCATGTCGCCGGCCTGTTACTCTTCTCCATGTGTCTGCCATGTTCCCTCAGTGCTCTTCCACTGTCGCTTCTGCTGTGCTTCCTGCACTTGTGCGTGGGTTGGTTTCATGCGTGGGGCATGGGCGGCATGGAGTGAGCGCTGTGTGGCGCGTGTTGGCGGCTGCTTGGGCTGCGTTTGTCCTTGGTCAGCCCCGGCACCTGAGGCGGGAGAGTCTAGCTGGAACTCTGGGATGCCTGTTAATTTGCATCTCTCTAAAAAGATTAATTTATCCAGCCTGCTTGGCATTTTGGGGAACTTTTATGTACTGTAAGTGATCCCGCTGATCAGTTCTGACTTGGGGTGGGCATGTCCACTTAAATACCACAGACTTGAGCGAAACCACCCCATCTTTTTATGGTTCAGGCAGCCTTGAACCCTTCAGCCCTGTGTGTCTGTGGGGTACTGGGTCGGCGTGTTGATGAGTACGCTGATTCACCGGAGCAAAACCCACGCCGTTGGTCCGCACGCCATCCTTATGGCGCTTCTAACAACATGCCTCTTGTCTGCCCGGCAGCGATCGTTAACAGTAACTAGGTGAGTGAAATCATCCAGTGTTACTCGAGTTCACTGACTCCTACTACCCTTTGCCAGATAGCCCGGGGCCAGGCCGCCCATCCGCTCTGATGCATCGTTGTTAGCACGCCGCCCACGGATCGCAGAGCTCGCCTTCTGATTGGCCGGCCCGGTCCAGTCACTAGGCATGAGGCTCGGCCCTCGGCGACGGGGGGATTCTGTGTAGTTGAAGAGTGAGGCTTTTGCAGTTCCTGCTTGGGTGCTAACAGGCTGGTATATGTGCTCGGGGCGTTGCGTGGAGATCTACGTCTTCCTGTTGGGAACTCCACACACACACACACCTCGCGTAGCTCGCTGCCAAGGCTGGCCCTGATAAATGGGCACCCCGAGAATCGTTGAAGACGCTCCCCTGTGGTGCCGAGATTCTGTCCCTTCAGCGGATCCCATTGTTCCAAACCACCATATTGTGCCACCTTCTGGTGTGATTAGCGCCCTCCGAGGGTCTATCCAAGCGGCGCTAAGACATTGGGCATGGGGATGGAGCTCAGGACGTCACCGTGTGCCTGAGTCCTCATTAAAAATGTGTTTAATGGTAACGTGTGTGTGTGTGTGTGTGTGTGTGTGTGTGTGTGTGTGTGTGATTTGAATAATGGAACCTTAGTCCTGGGGATGTCACATGGTGCCAATTATGTAAGGACACATCTGGACCACATCCCGCCTTTGCTGGGGCGCCTCAGCCTCCGTTGCCTTTGTGACGTTGCTCTCTCGCTCCCTCTGTATTGAAGTGACCCTGTTTTCCACCCATGAAGCAGCTCGAGCTTGGTAATCGACTTATTCCGGATCTGTGCTCATGGTTGCTGCATTGCCGTTATGTGTGGTAGATTATGACATGCCAGCCTGGAGCCTCTGCTTTGCGTAAACGCCTGCCTGCGTGCCTTTTATTTATCAGTCCCTTTTGTCCAAAGGGACGTGCAATTAAGGCAAATGGTGCATTACAGACATGCATGCTGTCATGGAGTCGACTGGGCATAAGTGCAGATTTACACCCTGTACCCAAGCTGGCCTGCAGCAGGATTAAGTAGAATTAGCAAGTCCGTGTTCCTCATGCTCTGTTGTGTCCCCTTCTTGTCTGCTTTGAACTTCCCGGAAAGCGATAGGACTGGCGTAACCCCCTCAGTGTGTGGGGTGGGCATCTCTCTGCTCCGTCCGGACTTCGCTGTGGTTTTACTCTGTTCCGCGCAGATTGTCTGGCTATGAAGTCGCTCAAGGAGACTTTCTCAGCTCGTTTGACCTGTTTTTTTTTTTTTTTTTTTTTTCGTGCAAGGAATCTTGAATCTTGAGGCAAAGTAACCGTTCTGTGTGTGAGTGCTGTCCCTGACAGAAAGCAGGTATACAGCCTGAGGAATCAGTTGAGGGCAAATCTACGTGTGCTTTATTTTTAATTTAAGAATGTGGCTGTATTCGGTCAGCCTGCCGGTCTCTGTGATCCTAGAGGCATGAAGGTATCACCGATCTTTCATCATATCCATAAAAGCATCTCTGCTCAAAGGTGAGCGTGATGTGGCCATCGGGTTCGGAGCGGCTGTAAACAGGAAGTGCGTGATTGAGAATCTCCATGGTGAGATGATCCTGGTGCAGAGGGGTGTCCACGAGCGGGGGACCAAGCGACAGCTGAACGTTCTGGATCACTGATGGGCCCCAGGAACTCAAATACAGAGTGCCCGGTGTGGAGCCAGGGGGAGCTCTGAGGTGACAGATTAGCCAGCCAATGGCGTTTCTCCACAGCCAAGGCGCAGGATTGGCCAGGCGTCCTACAGAGCCTGCTGCCCCTGCCTGTCTAGATCCTCCCTCCGCCGGCGCCACTGTGTGCCGCTTGTGTCATGACTTGCCGTCAAAGTCATGCATAAACATTCTGTGGCACTGGGGGGGCTGGAAAGGCTGGTTTCGCACGGTGGCGGCTTGTCCGGCAGTAACCCCTGGGCGTGCCCTTTCGTTTACCGGCAGCGCCTTGCGTTTCCCTCCAGACGGCTCTTTGTACAGCGGGGTACTGTTACGCTTAATCTGATTGGCGGAAGTATTCGGTGCATGGGGACAGGGGGTGTCTGTGACCTTATTTGCTGCCTAAAACGGGAGGATATCTGGTTTAATTTGCGGCCCCTGCAGCTGTGGTTTGTGTGCCTGGGAGGGGCCCGGTGGGGGTCTGGACCTGAGGTTCCCCTGTTCGGCTGTGTTTCAGGGCAGCTGTACCCCCCCCCCCCCCACCACCCCCACCAATGGCTGGGATTGCTCAGGCAGTCCAAATGAAACTGGGTCGAAAGCCTGTTTGTGCGGCAAAGCTGAATAATTGATAAGCTGCAGCACCTCCTACAGACCATCTCGTTTCAGGGGGGTATAAGATTCTCCTGCCAGCTTTGGGTGACCGGGCAGTGGCGGGGGCGTCTGTATGAAGCGTGCCACTCTTTCTGACGGGGGCTGTGTCGTCTCCTTGCTGGGTCACACTTGCAGTGAGCTGTCTGCCGATGTTCAGGGGCCACAGCTCTCCCCTTTCTGCGTGATGCGCTCGAACCCAGGACTCCCCGTCTCCCGCCCTTCCCAGTAACATGACCGGACACCCGCCCCCGCCCTCCCTTCAACTCCACCTGGGTGCTGATGGCTCTGGATTCCTCGAGTCGTGACTGTTTATTACTGCCTGCGGTCACACTCTCCCCGTGTTCAGTCCAGCTGTTGGCAGAAACTCTCCATCAGCTGCCAAAAGGCTGCCCCCCCCCTTCAAGGATGGGCTGCTTGACTGGCACAGACGCATGCATATGCTACAGCAGCCCTCCTACCCCTGATTACCCTGTTTACTGACCGCCCCTGTCTCCCCCCCCCCGTCCAGGCACCTGTTCTTCATGCACATCAAGGAAGACCTTCAGAATGGACATCTGCGGATGAGCCCGGAGCAGGCGGAGATGCTGAGCGCGCTGCTGGCCCAGGCCGAGTTCGGGGACTACAACCAGAACACTGCCAAGTACTGGTACTGCGAGCTCAGCGGGCGGGAGCCTGGCGCCGCTGCCATCGAGAGGTGAGGCCGCCCCCGCGGGTCAGTTCTGGGAGAGCCGGAACACCGCAGTCACTCTGCTGCTTATTTCCTATTTGTGCTGGACTTCGGGAATCTGCTGGCGAACTGTGGAAGTTTCCTTTTCGGGGATGTAAATGTTTCATAGGGAAATGAGAGCGGGGTGTTCAGTCAGCCGGCGTCATGAAAGTGTCGACGCTTTGGTCCTGGGCGTAGGCCGACAGTCGGGCTGTGTCAGAAACACGGGGGTGGTGTTCCGGGGGTTCGTGAGGTGTTCGGTACCCACAGGAATACAGTGGGGTGTGTAACAGTCGGACCCTTTATGGAGGGTTTTTGTGTCCTTTTTGGGGTTAGAATGCTCACGTGTTAAACTGCACACTAAAAGCCTAGTTGATCAGTAAGATTATCACTATGCGCCTTGTGTTGTCAGACCCTCTCTGCTTCATGCCTTGACCTCATTCTTTCCATCTGGTGGTACTTCTGGTTCATACACTATATTGCCAAAAGTATCATTGAATTCAGGTTTTCCAATCCCTTCCATTACCACAGGTGTATAAAATCAATCACCTAGGCATGCAGACTGCTTCTACAAACATTTGCGAAAGAAGGGGTCACTCTCAGTAGTTCAGTGAATTCAGGTATTGCACTGTGATGGGATGCCACCTGTGCAGTTCATTCATGAAATTTCCTTGCTAATAAATATTCCGTGGTCAACTGTTTTTTAACAAAGTGGAAGCAATTGGGAACAACAGCAACTCGGCCACGAAGTGGTAGGCCACGTAAAATCACAGAGCGGGGACAACGCATGCTGAGGCGCACAGTGTGCAGAAGTTGCCAACTGTATGCAGAGTCAATAGCAACAGACCTCCAAACTTCATGTGCCCTTCAGATTAGCTCAAGAACAGTGCGTAGAGAACTTCATGGAATGGGTTTCCATGGCCAAGCAGCTGCATCCAAGCCTTACATCACCAAGTCCAATGGAAAGCGTTGGATGCAGTGGTGTAAAGTGATGAATCACGCTTCTCTGTCTGGCAATCTGACGGACAAGTCTGGGTTTGGCAGTTGCCAGGAGAAGGGTACTTGCCTGACTGCTTTGTGCCAAGTGAAAAGATTGATGTGGGGTTGTTTTTCAGGTGTTGGGCTTGGCCCCTTAGTTCCAGTGAAAGGAACTTTTAATGCTGCAGCATTCAAAGCCATTTTGGACAATTTCATGCACAAAGGTCCATAAGGACATTGATGAGCGAGTCTGGTGTAGAGGAACTTGACTGGCCTGCATAGAACCCTGACCTCAACCCAATAGAACACCTTTGGGATGAATCAGAGTGGAGACTGTGAGCCATGCCTTCTAGTCCAACATCAGTACCTGACCTCACAAATGCTCTCCTGGAAGAATGGTCAAAAATTGCCATGGGCCAGTTCTATATTAAGAATGGGATGTCATTTAAAGTTTGTGTATGTAAATGCAAGTGTCCCAAAACCTTTGCCAATATAGTGTATAACTTCTGTTTAAACTGAACTGCTCTTTCACAAGAGGGGGAGGTCCTTGCTGGTCACATGACTGGAGGGGCGGGGCAGGGTGGGCTGCTCCTGCTGTCTCTCATATGCTGACCTTCTCTCCTGTTTTCATGCAGCATCATTTCCAAGCACAAGGCGCTGGCGGGGCTGAGTCCGCAGGCGGTGCAGTACCAGGCCCTGCAGCTAGTCTCCACTCTAGAGCACTACGGGGTGGAGTGGCACTGGGCACGGGATGCCACGGGCCAGAAGCTGGCTGTCGGCATCGGACCAGAGGGCATCTCCGTCTGCAGGGATGACCTGACTCTCATGAACAGGTAGCGCGGCCGTCAGCTTTGTGGATTCTGGGTAATTGCTGCAGTCGGCTTTTTTTTTTGCGCGCTGACCAAACACGCACCCGTCTCTCTCGCCAAAGGATCGCGTATCCGGTCATCCAGATAGCGACCCAGTCAGGAAAGAGCGTCTACCTGACGGTGACCAAGGACACTGGCGACAGCGTGGTGCTGCTCTTCAAGCTGATCAGCAGCCGGGCGGCCAGCGGGCTCTACCGGGCCATCACGGAGACACACGCCTTCTACCGGTCAGTGCGTGTGCGTGTTCACCTCAGCCTGCGCCCGCTTAAGCTCCACTTTCGATAACGACGTGATTTCGGCTTGAATCCCACTGTCTCTCGTCTTCATTGTTTACTTTACTTTGGTTTGGGGTTTCCCTCCGTCCTCTTAATGGTTTTGGTAAATATGGCTGTGGGCTAAGGTCTTGTTTAACAGCCTTTCATGAGCCACTTTGCCATTGGCAGCTGACGTGGAGTAACAGTGACCCATTCAGATGGGTCTGAGCTGTGCATGTTGTTTGTATTCAAAAGCTTACATTGGTTTGTTTGAACTGACTTCTGATGGTCGTTCCAATGTAAACCAGCGCGTCAGTTGTTTGTATACTGTGGCCTGGGACCCCTCCGCCGGGAAGGCCATTTACTGCCCGACTGGGAAAACTCGGCCATTTGAGACAAATGCCCACATACGTTAATCTTTCGTATCTGATGCCCTCTATTATAGAAATTACGGCTTTGCAAAGGGTGTTGCTACAGGGAAATCTGAATGGACCAGTTTGTTTAATCTGTGTCGGGGGGGGGGGTCTTCAGGTGTGACACGGTGACCAACGCTGTCATGATGCAGTACAGCCGCGACTTCAAGGGCCACCTGGCCTCCCTGTTCCTCAACGAGAACGTCAACCTGGGCAAGAAATACGTCTTCGATATCCGGCGCACCTCGAAAGAGGTGTACGACCACGCGCGCCGCGTGCTCTACAATGCAGGCCTGGTGGACCTGGTGGTGCGTGCCGGACAGTACGCGCCCCCCCACTCGCCACTCGGGGCCCCCGCCACTCGGGGTGAGCCCGACTGCGGCAGCTGCCCACAGAGCCGCGCCCTGCTGGAGAAACTGGAGAGACTGCGGGAGGCGCTGTTGTGCACGCTCTGCTGTGAAGGGGAGACTGACACCGCCTTCTGCCCCTGTGGTCACATGGTCTGCTGCCAGGGCTGCGCAGCCCAGCTGCAGGTAAGGCGGGAGTGGTTCTGACTAGTTCTAACTGGGTCTGTGTAGTTCTGACCTGTGGAGAGTGTGTCTAGGGGGTTCCCAGACGCTTCTGGGAATGTCATGGGTCTCTTCAGAAAGTGACTCGTAGACTCGTGAGAAATGTCCATCTGCAATGCACACTTCCTGTAAGCCCGTTTTAGCTGCACGTTAAATGTGTAGTACAAACTGGGAAGAAGTATTTTTAGTTGCTAGTATGTGTATGTGCTACTTCTGTTTTTTTTTTCTTTCGAGTCTCTCCTTCCTGTGTGAGTTGCATAGTTTGCTGTTGCTGCAGAGGCAGATGTTGAGGTTAGGGTAGCGCGTAGCGAGCTGTGGCATCCTGCAATCACAACGGTTGGCATCTTCATGGAGGCTGTGTGCCCGAAAGGGGCGATGGTGAGCTCACCGATCTGTGCCACTGTCTTTGCAGTCATGCCCAGTGTGCCGGGCGAGGGTGGAGCGTGTGCAACATGTCTACCTGCCTACCTGCGCCAGTCTGTTTAGCCTGGTGGGGACGGACGTCACTCCTCCTCCCATCCACCAGGGGGTGCCCCCTCTCGGTTGCTCCAGTGAAATCGACCCCGAGATGTGCCGCACGTGAAGCTCGGCCCTTCCTGGCCAAACACCACAGATTTCAACCAGCCGTCACTGAGATATGTTTTAAGATCCTCTGACAATCTGTATTTTAAATATTTACTTTTTTTTTTTAACCGAAGTGAATCAGTTGACCTGAGGAGCGCCATGTACATGTCTCTGCTGTTTTTTCCTAATCCAGTGAAAGTCAGACAAATGTAAATCCTATGTATTTGCCAGTTTTACTTTATTTTAATGCTTATTTAAATTTAAGTTTTAAATCCTTTTCCAGTTTATTAGAATGAACATGCAATAAGTTCTGGGGTTCTGCTCCCATGCACTTACACTGACGAGCAATGAGCATCCAGTTCCGGCACTGTCTCCGAACCATGTGACCCAGCTATGTCTGGGGGGGCCCCGGTGCCTGATAGGAGCAGCCTATCTCAGACTGGCCTAGCAGGCTGCCGGCGGTATCTCGGTGAAAGGGGGACGCCTTATCACACTGGTGATACGGCGAAAGCGAAACCAGAAGATGCCCAAGTCCGTCGCTGTGCCTCAGCCGATTACCGTCTTACTTGAAAGTATAACTAAGCTGAATATTAATCACGATGTGAGTTTTTGCCTCTTAGTCCCGCCGGCAAGTTTATCCCACTTCTGGTTTGATCAACTAGTTAAATCTTCACAAATCATAGATAACTAGTAGATCTGTGTGCAATACTACGTATTTCTGAAAGCTGAGCTTTTTTTGGGGGGGGGGTTTATTTAAAGACACTGTCACTTTAGCCGGGACGCTCCCTCCACGATATGTTCCTGAGGGTCTGCCTTATCTATACCTTGTCTTCTATATGCATCCTGTTCCTTTGCACGTTGAAACACGGACAGCAGCACCGTTGTCTCGCTGGGGGAGGGCCTCCGTGGGGGGGGGTGGCTGCTCTACACCTCTGTTTCTATTTGTTTGAAGCAAAAAAACTATGCTACGTCCTTAAACTGATTTTATATTTTCTTGAAGATAAAGTATTAATAAAGTTGCCTTTTTTTAAATAAAGCTCTCCAGTCTCCCTCTTTTCTTATCAGACAACCAGACAAACGCTACCCCCGCCCCCCCCGGTACCGTTTATAGCTGTGAAGTTGGGTCACAGGTTAAGGGCTCAGTGTGAATCCAGGCTGAAGATTAACTGGAGCAGCCTGCCCTCGCTGTCTTACGTGAGCGACTTCGCTTTTATCTGTGCCTGGTGGCCGACTGGGACTCTGTGTGGAAGATGACCTGGTGTGTGGCCTGCAGGGGGCGATAGTGGGGAGGCAGGGTACTCCATATGCCTTGTAGGCTGCCAGAAGCACGATTCAGTGTGGTTTGATGACAGTTATTAAGGCTTGTCCTTCTATGATCAGCCTGTTTATTTGCACCCTGTATCGCACAGACAGCTTATCGTCCTTACACTGGTTACCTTTCTGTTTTGATTTCACCGCCTGTCTCCGCAAGAGGAGGCTGACCCAGATGTAGAAGCTG
The DNA here is from genome assembly GCA_026777045.1 of Hyperopisus bebe. Taxonomy (NCBI): domain Eukaryota; kingdom Metazoa; phylum Chordata; class Actinopteri; order Osteoglossiformes; family Mormyridae; genus Hyperopisus; species Hyperopisus bebe. Next base: position 8,205,746 of record JAODJW010000046.1, read on the forward strand.
GAATTTAGGGCTTGGAGTCTGGCTCCTGTAACTCGCACTGAAAAGCTACGCCAGCAGACGACTTCTATACATACGTGGAGGTTTTCTCTAAGAAAAGAAACGTCCTCCGCCGAGCATGACCTAGATCCGATCCCGGTCAGTGTGTCTGTGTGCCTTATCTGCGCTAATGGTATGTGACGCGCTACATGAAGTACATACTGAAGTGTCTCATTAAGATAGAGCGTACTGAGGTACAGTATATGCTGTATTGACACGGAGTTCATCTCCAGGTTCCCAGCAATCTGCTGATTGGTGATCGGGGAGAAACTTAAATTGTCCTTGGTGTCTTTGACACTTAGAATGACCTCTAGTGCCCCCCTGTGGCACCGGCACGGTACTTACGTTTGCTTTCTATCACTTCCGATCGGTTTTTCTGTTATGGACGTTCCTCTGTATTGGGTGCTTGGTCTTCGCATTTGAAGATTTACTGCAGGTATTTCATGAACGCGCGACGCCCATGTTTTGTGTCTATAGAGGAAGTCCTGGAATTCCGCCAGTTCTGAAGACCGATACACACAGTTCTGCTTGACTCAGCGCTGCACTGGCCCTGGTCTCCCTAGTCAACAACATGGTGTTTTCTTATTCCATCACAGACATGCTGGGGAGGGGACTCGACGCTCCTCTTATTAATGCCTGGGAAGGTTTTACGCTGACTGCATGTTTTGCAAACACTTGCCTCGCAGTGCTAATTCCCGAGAGAACTCGGACATGCTGCGATCCTCAGATGTGGCACTGACGCCTTTTTGACAAGGAACGCGTGTTCGGGACGCTCCCGTGCAGCCAGTTCTGTTCCCACAGACCAGAGCGGCCGACAGCACGGGCGGGACGCTCCCACTGGGATCGCGTGCTGTGCGTTTTTACTTTTTCTACATCGCGTGTAGCTGCGATTCTGGCATATGGATGCAAGTCCCCGTCTCCTCCATTCTGTATGACGCGTTACACATTGTCCCAAGGGTCTCTGCAAACTTATTTATCTTGTGCTTATGTAACAAGTAGCTTACGTGGTTATGATTTTCTTTCCATGAGTCGCGAGTACCTCAATTACCAGCCAGTATCTATCTATATGCCAGAGGGAATTGTGTCACCAAGTTTTCTACATTTCAGTTCTGATCTTGAAGGCCTTGATCCAATCCCAGATGAAGCATGGACATACAGCAGATATATGCACATTGCAAATGCCTTGGGGTCTGATGGTTTTTGTCGAAGCTATTTAGAATAATTAACTGGAAGATACTTAACCTCACCTCAGGATTCATGTGGCAGCGAGGTGCTAAGTGCCATAAAGCCAGAAGCAGCTGAAACGCCAGGGATGCAGAGTTAAAAGGAGAGAACACTGTGTGTGCGCGCGCATGACTGAACCTCATTGTGTGTTTAAGGTTGTTCATGATACAATGCTTGCCGTCTGGAAAAAGCAAAGTACGAGAAGCAATCGCAGTATACGCATGTAGATAGATAGATAGATAGATAGATAGATAGATAGACACACGCACACACACATACACCACCTGAGGACATAGTACTTTATATAAAGTAATTAACATTACAGTAATAAGTAGGACATCTTGTACGCAACCTACTAATTAAGGACTAATTAATGATGCATTAAATCAATAATGAATAAAGTCTTTCAGTGGAAATGATTAACATAAACTGAATAAAGTACAAGTACACATGTTTATGTTCTAATTTATGGCCTTTACTCCTGTAACATAAGCTTTTCACCAATTGCCAGGATGATTCCTAGATCTGAAAATTATTAGTGCAGTTATGTGCAGTATCATATGGTTAAATACAGACTATCAGCAAGAGGGTAATGAAATACAAGATAATTAATCATGTCTTCATTGAATTTAATTATGACCTCTAACGATCTGTAGTTGCGTGATATATTTTTAAAATCCTGGCTCTCTGATAGTCTCCATGCAGCCTCTCTAGTTGCGCCCAGCACAAGGCAGCGCAGTTGGGGTCTCTACAGGACACACTGGAAAAAGGTTTGGCAGTAATCGTCTCCGCTGGTACCTCAAGCTCCATCGCCATAGCGACGCAGGGGAAGGACAGGCACAATGCCAGAGATACTAGGGTTATTCAGTAAAATAAAGACTCTTATCTTGAACTTGCTTGCAGTATAAATGTAGTGGCTAACAGGGCAAAGGGCTAATTAAAGCCAACAAGTCAGTTTAGGCTAAAGTACACCATAATTAAATGCTTGTGCTAAATGCTGACTGTCTTATCACCATTGGTATAAGGTCAGGAGTAGTTTTAATGAGCACAACTGATCACAGATAATCTCCCTCCGATCCCTCGTTTTCCAGTTTGTCTGGGTTTAGTTCACTTTTCATTTATTGAACAAAAGCCCAGATGGGTACTAGGAGAATGTACTGTTAGGCTAAACAGACTGGCGAATGTACTGTCATATTTGCCTGTTGTACTATATATCTAATGATATGCCTTTACTACATCTAGTAGCCCACAGCGGTATTGCATTTGCTTTTAAGAAGAAGTCGAATTATTTAATTCATTCTAAAAACGTTGTGAAGCACAAGGCCGAACTAAATTCAGATTAAACTTAAATCAAGCATATATTACGGCACAATGTACGCTTGCATACTGGGACTTAAACGTTTCCTTTGACTTTACTACACCGTGTGGCCAAGTGTTGTATTGCACCAGCCGTAAAATATTTGAAACTTTTCAGCAGGGCGAGTCTATCCCGTAAGGTGTCAAAGGTGGCCACCTAGGGCACTAACTTCTGAGGGTGCGCCAACTTACCAGTTGATTTCACTTTGTCCCAGATGGGGTCGCTGGGGTATCGTGATGCGGGTGGAGCGTAATGCTGTCAAGGACCCTGTT
>JAODJW010000046.1:8233806-8262031 GCA_026777045.1 Hyperopisus bebe
CCGCGCACAAGCCCTAATGCGTGCCAAACTGCCCTACCTTACACACACACACACACACACACACACACACACACACACACACACACAAGAAATGCAGCCCCCTGGGGAATCAGCATAAACACAGATCTACAGCGCTGGGCCATTTAGCAGCCAGGAAGCTCCTTCTGTACAGAGCTGCCGAGCGAGACGTCAACACCTCACCCCACCGAGGGGAGCCCAAAAGGAACCAGCACACTTGCTAAAATGCCCTTTTCTAATGCATATTAAAACTAATCCACCTTTCCAACTGCTCTTGTAGTGGTGGGTGGCAATGAGCCTGGAGCTCATGCCAGGAATCGCCCGGGACAGGATGCCAGTCCGTCAAAGGGCACATGCACACAGAAGCTATGAGCAGCTTCCAATAGCCAGTAGATTATGTATTTGATTAAAAAAAAAATCTGCAAAGTGTGGTGTTTCACGAAAACAAACTGATAATGACACAATTGTTAAAGCGATGGATGCCTGATTGTGGGCGACGTGATTCATTCCACTCTAAGGCTGCTTTTATCTCTGCTGACGCATCACAGGTTCGAAGGTCGGGTCACAGGTGAGACCCACAGCCCCACACAGTAAACAGATTAGTCAGATTTTGCGACCCCCAGTGACCCCATGCAGGATATGGACTATCGAAAATTGTTGGATGGATGGACGGATGGATGGTTTCTGCAGTATAGTGCACAGACTCACACCTGCATCCACTCACTGATACTGGTCTGACTGGGGAGCCCCAGGCTGCAGCCCAGCACAGCGAGAGCGAAGCAGGATTACAGGCGTGGTTAAGGGCGAGGTGAACAGACAAAGCAACACTAAGCCCCTGTGTCAGCGTGTAATCCGAAACAGACACACACACACCTTCAGATCGCACTTTCTTATCTTTGTGGGGACTCTCCATTCATTTCTATGGGCATAACTCTAATCCCAACATGACGACCTTAACCCCTACCCAGCCCTAACCCAAATGACAAGTAACCAAACAAAATATGAGACTTTTTTTAGTTTTTTGATTGCCTGCAGATTTTCATAAAATTGAGGTTCATATTGTGGGGACCTGAAATACATCTCCAAAAGCTAAAAGCCCCACTTGGTCCCCACGATGTTTTAAATACAAACCCCCCCACACACACACACACAAACACACACACCCGGCACAGAGTGACAGGAACAGCAGGCAGGCAAAAGGGAATCAGGCCAGCTCAGCGCCGAGACTCCGGACCATGAATTCGCACACCCCCCCAGTCCAGTGGCCGTCCATATACACCTCGCTGATATAGCGCCTTTCCAGCACTGTTGAAATACCCCATCACATCCAGCCCATTGTGTCCACAGAGGTCACCAGTCACCATGGTCACCGGCTCCATGTGGCGAAGCACAGAGATAATCCAGAAACACAGTGACGTCCCGATAGTGTGAAATGACAATAATCTGTGAAGCAATGCTTCTCTAAAACCCTATGGCTTAGTGAGTGTTCCTGTTACTATTAATACTAACCGGGCTACAAGCAGAAATCTGAGGTGGCGAATGAGAGGGCAGCTCCATGCAGATGAGCCTGTCCCGGGTCACAGCCGTCTGTAGGGCATGTGTGTGCTGGGTACTTAGGGCGCCCCCTACAGGTCATCCACCCACTCGCACTCAGCTCTGGGCAGCACACTAAAAAGATGGGCTCTTGTTGTAGGAAAGTATGTGAGGAATGAGGACTGGCCAGAAACGAGGTATTGAATGCGAAGGGGAGGGGCAATGGACCCTATTGCCGGCTCTGCGGAGGACAGCCTCACCCAATGGGGTGAGGGACTGAGGGACCAGCAGTGCGGGGGCCTCATGGGGGGGCAGGAACAGCACCAGCCCCTTCCCCGCCCACCCGGGTCACATGACCTGATACTCATCCGGTGCACTATGAAGGAGGCGACTGCAAACAGATGCAGAGGAACCCCAGTGCAGCCTGGGGGCTTTCCGGGGGCTTTGGTCATCTGCTGCCAGGCATCTCTGTCTGGGTCAGAACCGTAATCCCATCGTGCCACTTGTCAGCTGGTATCTGCCACGCACACGGGGGTGTCTGGTGGCTCCTAGGAACTTCAGTGCGTGATTCTCAAGCTAGNNNNGGGGGGGGGGCACACTGGGGGCTGGCCGATCCGTTTCCTAAAGGGTGTCAGTTCCATGTGTCACAGCATGAACTCACTGAACTCAGGGAAGGAAACCAGTGGGGTGGGAGCATGCCTGCTGCCATGGTAACAAGCACGGCGGCTCCCCAGTATAGATCACCCCCTAGGAGCACATCGCCCGGTATCACCTCACCCAGGGGGCGCTGCTCTGCAACCAAACAGCGTCTACTAGTCAAATGGCAGAGTGCACTCTATTGCCCTCTGCTGGGGCCTCTGTATACAACTCACCGGCAGAGAAACAAATACAGACACACAGTATAAAGCTACAGATACGAATATATAGCTATATATATCCTGCATAGATGTAGACCAAACAAACAGTGTTATGCAACGTAGCTGCAGCCACTGCAGAAAATGAAAGCTGTCCTGGAGATTTTCACACGTTAAAAGAATATTTTTGAACAAAAGCCACAAAAATCTTGTATTTAAAACTGGCGGCATGAAAAGCCCAGAACTGTCAAGGAAAACAGCATTCCTGGGGTGTGTCAGAAAACAGCTGACAAATACGTGATACCTGCCAGTGTAACTGCGAAATGCTCAGCGCTGTTAATGTCAGGGGATGCTGGAAGCCTTTTCCGACACTGCAAAATTCTCGTTTGAGCTAAAGTATCACTGTTAAAAATCACTCTTATCTATGCATATATGACTATTCAGATTTTCTCAGTTTCAAGTAATCACTCCTGCATTACAAAACAAAAAGTTATTAAATCCCTTTTAAAGACCGAAGTTTAAGGCTTAATCCATCCCTGCATCACCTGTCATCTTTTTTTGAGCAAGTGAGGTGTTGGTTTTCTTCTTGGTTCTGCCACCCCCAATCTGAGGGGGGCGCTGCGGAGACGTCACAAACCAGCTCGGAGCCTCCATAATGGGAGGGGCCACTGGGCTCAGCCCCGTTCGTCAGACCTAATATGAGAGGCGATCGTAGCCGCGGACAGAGAGACGGCCAGTAAAACAGCACGGCCTATAGCACTATAAATACTCATGGTAAGAACACGGTCTACCTGCTGCTAGAGCTGTAGGAGGAGGTGTGGAGAGAACAAAGAACATCTCAGCACCAGAGCCCTGGAAACACAGAGTCTGTTTATACAACTTACATACATGCATGAACACTTACAGCTCAATTTTGGAAACATGTTGGACGTTCTTGAATGCACCCTTGCCCGATTAAGGCTTAACCGATTAACCCCCTATTTAAGACCATGTCCTCACAGACAGGGCTTTGTGTCAGGGACAGACATTGGGCCCTGACACCCACCTCTGTCACCCGCAAAGAGGGTGCCCAGCGACAGCCAATAAGAAGAGCTCCCTGCTGTGACATCATCCTGGGTTCCCTCAAAGGCTGGCGGCACCCTGCAGCTTTAAGGAGGTCAGGAGCCACGGCACAGGAAGCAACTGAAGGGAGCAACTAAAAACAGATTATCAAGAAGTCTACCTTAAGGGGAGCAGGGCGGAGCCCGCAGCCTCCGTGTGGCCCTAGGGACGACACACTGGGGCGTCTGCAGCTTCTACTGAGGGCTGGAGAATGTTAGCGAGACCTGCCACACCTCCACCAAAACCTGGAGGGCACCATAGAGGAGACGGAGGAGGCAGTGCAGGCAGGCGGAGGGTGGCAGGTTCACACTTGCTTCCATTTGGCTCCACAGACATTTCATCTTGACATTTTACCCAGAATGACTTGCAAGCTTGACACATGGATACAGCTGGAGGTTTCACATCCAGAACATCCTGTTTAGCAGCTCCCCTGTGGTACGACAGCAGTGCCCTCCGCTGAGGACCTCAGAGTTAAAACCTCAACTAGGACACCGCCGGCTGCCCGTCCCTGATCACAGCAGAGAGGCATTGTGGGTAGACACTGAATGTCACTCCATCTTAAATGACTCAGTGTCTCTCCCTGTCGGATTTATCGAAGGGCAGCCATCACCAAAGTGAATCGGATTCAGACCCAAAGGGGGGGGGGGCTTCTTTCCTAAGCATGAGCAGCCACCCCCTATATTGTGAACTAACAGGATCAGCAGCAACTTTATGTACCCAATGTAAATAAAGGCACAGTGCACTGGTAGGGGGGTCAGTCCCCAACACGCCACAAAAAAAAACATGCAAATAAGGAGGTGTGAAGAGCTGAAAAAGGAAACACTGAAACGGAAACACTTCTCACACTTACATATGTGGAAACTCGCACTATGTAGGTCACGTTCACCAGGGACACGGGCGCCTCCCACGAGGTTTAACCTGAACACAGCTCTCAGGTGCTCCATTCACTCCCGGACGAAATTCCAGGATCCATAGCGCCTGCACTCAGGGCTGCTCAGGTGACTGAAGCTTGAGCCCTCAGCTGCATGGGGGCGGGGGCGGGGGCGGGGTTGATGGCCCTAGGACATCCTCCGGGACGTCGACACACCGGTGTGCAAACCGAGAGACGAACCTGACACGGGAGGCCCTCAATCTCAAGCCCGGGATTCTGAGCTCAGTGTGTCGCCATGATAGTCTCACGAGGCCCCCATCCCTATAAGCTCACCTAAAGTTCACCTTGGCCCTGCTCAGCTCCAGAAGCACTGGTGTGTGTCTCAGAGAGAATAACCACTTAAGGGGCCAAAGGCTGCATTGTGGTGCAGTATTCATATAGAACCCCACCCTGCTACAGAAATGCAAGAATGTCCGCCACCTTGACGCAGCCGTCGGTCTGTGCAGCTGCAGTACCACACATGACCAGCGGATGGCACTGCAGCAGGGCACAGGCTGAGGTTGTGTGAAACGTGAATGAGCGTGTGAATAGAATGTCTCCATTGTAACGCGGCAGTCATTTAAACGGCACAATGGTCTCCAGATGGTCAATTTACCACAATGGTCAATTTACAGTCACTAAACAGGGGGACAGAGAGACTGACCCAGACTTAAAAGCTGTGAGAACCTGCCAATCAAAGTAAATGTCCCGCCCAACTCCTGTCCCTAGTGGACCTTTTCATAAATCCTGCACTCTAATTGGCTGGAGAAGTTACACACCAGATTCCCAGGGGAAGCAGGGCAGCAGCCATTGGGTTTATCAGCCATGCAGAGAGGGCAGAGTTCTGCGTAGAGCCATCAGGGCCGGGAGGCTGCCCTTGAAAGGCATCCAGATATTGATGTTTCTCTCGATAATGTGAGAAACGCCCAAGTACTCACGCATAATCACTACGAAAGAGCATGTATCCTCAAAGCACCGTAAATCACCATGTGTCACGGGTCAGGGAGAGCTTGGGTGAAGTTAGTGACCGCGAAGGAGTTCACGCCAGCGTTTCCTGGCAGTTCGCCAGGACGATCGTGGAGGGAGTGTCTGTTGTCCGGTAAACAGCTGGTCACTTTCCAAGCAGGTCATTTACTGGAGTCAAAGTCAGACCCCAGATCTGGTCTCCGCTGATTCCAATCAACTCTCACTATGGGAGTTGGTCTACAGTACAACGAAAAACCCAGAGAACCTCACAGCTGTGCTGATTTAAACACAAAAGCCTGACCAAATGCTGGACGAATGGACGGAAAATACGCCTGTCTCATCCAGACGGTGCGTTGATTTTTCACCGACACGCTCAGACCGAACCAATTAGCAGTATGAAACGTTACTCATTTTTTCAGGCTCCCCCCCTCCCACGGTAGAGGGATGGAGTGCCCCGCCGTCGAGCCCAGACGCTGATTCACAAAGCGGCTCCGCTGCCCTGGACAACAGCAGCCCCCGTCTGGAAGAGCCAGCAGCCTAGAGGCCTTTCTGAGAAGGGGGGGGGGGATCCTACCTCATGATTCGTCCCTCCAGAGACACCCGGCACATAGAATGGGGCACTTCTCCTCAGGAACAGCCTCAACCTGGGGACCAGAGAGAGGCAGAGAGTAAAACGGAGGAAGGCCAGCAGCGCAGGCCTGACAATAAGACCCACGTGACCCTCGCTTTGGCCACTGAGACTAATTAGGGGCAGCAGTGCTGGTGAGGAACTGGGCTAATCGCACCCCCAAAGTGTCCCACTGACTCCTGTGTGACCCGGGAAGGGGCGGGGAGACGTGCCGGGCCGCTGGCAAGCAGAACTGTGGACACCGCTATTAGATTTTGTCAGGGGGTGCAGACCGGACCCCCAGAGATAAATGAGTGAAAGGGCCAGAAATGAAACAGATAATACCACCCATGACTTAGATCCTCTGTGAACATTCCGGATTAACTAACTTAACTAATGGCACTGCTTACCACACCGTCCGGAGTCAGCACACTTTCTGACACACGCACCCGATTACAGCCCTTAAAAACTTAGGAACGGGATGACGCAAAATGAGTATCTTGCATGATCCTATCACCCAAGAACGACCCCGCAGGGAGGTGGGGAGATGTGGGGAACACCAGCCGCAGGCCCCATGGGCTGCAGACCCGCAAGCCCGGCTCAGCAAGGATCAGCCTTTCAAGTACCATAAGTCTGGCTCAAGAGATACCGAGATGCAAATGGCTGCACAAACAGCTTCCCCCACACACTCTCACGCATCACCGAGAGCTCCGCCCCTTTACCCCCGTTACGTACACATCTGTTTTGATTTGAAACTAAGCAGAACAAGAAATAAACACAGCATGGAAGACCGCTTCCTTTCCCATGACCATAACCAAAGAAAACAGCAGACAGAGTCCTCCTCTTCTGCTCTGTGTCTCTCTGGCATGCAGAGCCTCTCGTCCAAGGAAAATCCCAGCTGTTCTTCTGACCGTCTTGCTGAGGGTGGGTCTTTCCCGGCAGGTTTACCACATTATCGCAATGCAAACATCCTCATGTTCACCAGTTAGGCGAGGGGTCCCTGACATGCATTTTAGGAAACAAGAGTTTGTTTGTGAGGAACTAGATGCATTACACAGTAGCCTGAAACAAAAGGGACACCCAGCAGAAAAAGGTCAGTCACCCTCCCCGACTTGCCCGTGAGAAACTCACATACTGGCATTTCGAGCCGATGCCAAGCATGGCAGAGAAAATGGATCCACGGAAGAGAAGAAACAGCCAAGATAGCGCTAGCGACTCCAAGCCCGAGGAAAGCTCATCCTGGCAGGGAGACCATTAGCCATTATCCACGTAGCCTGTGAGCTACACTTCCCACCTGGGATGGGAGCATGCTTTGAGAAGGTCGAGCAGCTCTTACAGAAACGCACAGGTTTACCTATCACAATACCTTTGCCACCTCTTGGAGAACCCAAATGTATAACAACAACAGACCCTTGGCCAGCAAATCTACAGGCAGAATGATGTAGGTGGTTCCCACTGTCATCATTCAGGACAGCCATCCTAAGCAAACACGCCGTTCAGTCCTACAGGCAAGGTGACTTCCTAAAAACAAGCTCCCTCAATAACAGCAGCTGCTTCCAAACAGGATTAAGGACAGTGAAGTCAGACATACCTGACAGATACACTGAAAAGGGCTCAGAGCAGGAGGACTAAGCATCCGGATCACCTGTGAGGAAAGCCATCAGCCAGGGGAGATCGGGGAGGTGGAGACGACACGAGGGGGGGCCCTCTCTAATGACGAGGGGGCAGCTCCACCGTGTCACTGTCGCAGATGTCCCTCACGGAGTGAGAACGAAGAGTGCCACAGAAACTCAAGTTAAACCTTCTGGTGCGGGAATGACTCTTACTCATACCTTTCATTTTTAAAAACCCACACAGATACACAATGAACTCCCTCCTTGGGAGAACAACAGCGATCATTCCTCCAGAGCCGTCGTAAGAGAGAAACAAAATGAAGAAGTGCAGCAGACCAGACCATTAGTTCTCAGGCCATGAGCTCTCGACATTCTCGGCTCGCTTCTGGTCTTTTCCTGTAGTGAGCACTGAACATGGGACTTGACCAGGCACCTAACACTAGCTTTAAAGACTTAGGCCATTCAGAATCAGTTACCCTGACCGAGTTCACAGTATCGCTGATGGATGAAGGACTTTATTCCGGTTGACTAGCATTAGCTTGCTGTTTCATGCTAAAATACAAGAGCATGTGTTTTCAGAAAATCCCATGACTCTGCTCGACCCGCATTAATTTACTGCTAAAAGAATGAAAACTAACTGAACAGCACCTGTGATGTACAGGACTGTTTCATCTGTTTATGCATTGTATCTAAATTACCGAGGAGAATACATTCTGTTGCATTCCCTGTCCCTCAGGTACCAAACCAAACATCTCTATGACTAATACAACTGTATTTGCCTGACTCGTTGTTGCCCCCTATAGGGGAGGATCTATTGTAACAAAATCTCATAGGGCTGCCTGGCTCTTCCTGCCACAGACACCATGCCCCGAACCTCGGGGCTCCCAAACACTCACTGTAAGCTTTGAGTCCCTTTCAAAGCTGTTAGAAGAGGAAGGAGGACACAGAGCGAGAAGACAGACAAAGCCATGGAGCTGTGTCTCCCCGGGTGCCTTCAGAATCTGTGTCTGTAGGCGTTTCCTTCCCTCACAAGCCCAAAATCACGGCCAGGTTTCCAGCCTCCGATAATCGGCGTTTTTGTTCCCAAACAAGCTGTGTGCCCTCATTCCTGTCCTCCCCCGATGTGGCTCCCCCCTGTGGGAGACCCCCACGCGCACATTAGGCATGCTTTAATGATTAACGTGGACTCCCACAATGCACCAGGGGGCCTTGGGCTAGCCAGGCAGCTGTCCTTTCATCGGCTGCAAAACGGGATGGACGTCAGCAAACGCACGTTACAGAAATGCACTTCACGGGCCATGTCTGACGTTTGACGTCAGAGTGCTCCTCACAACGAGGGGGGGGGGGGGAGGGGGTCTTTGTAAGAGCCAGCAGTGACCCCCATCCTATGCCCACCGCCTCAGACAACTCTCCCTGTGAAGGCTGCCATCCACAGCAGCATGGCGCTGGCGTGCAAGGGACATGCAAGTGAGTGATCGGCTCTGCCAGGCCGGCCCGGTGCAGAGCTCCGAGACGGATAAGTAGCTCAGTACCAGACGGCTGAGGAGCACCGCTACAACAACAAGGTTAACCAAAGGTAATCAGAAGAACAAGTAGATCTACATTCTTGTTAAAGGCACGTTATGTGACTGGTGCTAGTTATGAAGGACATTAACCCTAACCCTGCCCCTCCCAGAGAATCCTGGGGTCCTACACTGCAGAGCTGCCAGATGCGGTACAAAAACAGACCATAATCAGCACATCTCGGTCTATCCCATCTCCTGAGCCACCAAGGGCAGCGAGCAGAAGCTGAGACGCTGTGTAGTAAGTTCAGGCCTTGAGGGTCAGACGCCGCCTTCAGCCACATGCTTGTGCTTATCTGACCCCGGACCTGTGATTTCGTCGCTGGGTCTGTCACCTTGCGAACGGACGTCAGAACATAAGAAATTTACAAATGAGAGGGGGCCATTCGGCCTATCAAGCTCGTTTGGGGAGAACTCAACTAATAGCTCAGACTTGTTAAAATCTTATCTAGCTCTGATTTAAAGGAACCCAGGGTTTTAGCCTGCGCTACACTAACAGGGAGACTATTCCATACTCTAACTACATGCTGTGCAAAGAAGTACTTTCTCAAATCCAGTTTATAATGTTCTCCCACTAATTTCCACCTATGATCATGAGTTCTTGTATTTGAACCAATATTGAAATAACTATCTGGCTGATCAGCATCCAGACCTGTTAGAATCTTATATACCTGGATCATGACCCGTTTCAGATTCAGCTCAGCTAGCCTCTCCTCCACATCCGGGATTATGGGGGGATTACAAGGCGGGTCTGAGCAGCCCAGTTTCGTTTCAAAGTAGCTAATTCGGACACCAACACATGCGATTTAGAGCAGGAGCCACTCATCTGGACCTTAGTTACACAGATACGGAGCAAGTGTGTCTAACCCAGTGAGTGCTGGGAGGCATTCCTACCAGGGATTCTTAGCACATCCAATGAGAACGATGCTACTGGGTGTGGTCTGTGCCCCTCCATCCCGCCCATCTTGGCAGCCCTAGAGGCCATCTAGTTGTTCCAACCATGATACAAGATGGCAGAGTAGCATATGTGCCGTCTTCAGAGGAGCTTCAGACAATGTGTAGAACAAAGAGCGAACCATCTGCGTTAGGCCCACTGTGGTAATCCAGTTCCGGCGGCTGGGTGCGGCCAGTGCTGGGTGCGGATCCATGTGCTCAATAGGCTGACCACATCTCATAATCAGCCAGCACCCCCACATCCTCCTTCAGTGGGATCACACTCTGCTCCCTGCCTGGTGGTCAGGAGAGTTGCAAAATGTGCAGTGTAGAGACTTAAGACCACAACTGCACGCTGAGGCAGCCTGTGGGTAATTAAGCAGAGATGCGGCCAACAATTAAGAACAGAGGCAGCTAGTAATTACGAGCAGAGGTGGAAGGTAGTTAAGAGAGGAGGCGGCTGGTAATTAAAAGACGAGGCAGCTGGTAATTAAGAGCAGAGGTGAAGGGTAATTAAGAGAAGAGGCAGTCCATAATTAAGTGCAGAGGTGGCTGATAATTAAGAGCAGAGGCAGTCAGTTACTGTAAAATGAGGCAGAGATAGCCAGTAATTAAGAGTAGAGGCAGCCAGTTACTGTAAAATGAGGCAGAGATAGCCAGTAATTAAGAGCAGAGGCAGCCAGTTACTGTAAAATGAGGCAGAGATAGCCAGTAATTATGAGCAGAGGCAGCCAGTGGCTGTGAACTGGAGCAGGGACTCAGATCAGGCTGGGGGACGGGGACGGGGCTGGGGGGCAGGGCTGACGTCACGGTGGAGGCAGAGGCGGGAGTAGAGGCAGGGGTAAGGGCGAGGGCAGAGTCAGTTGCGGTGGCAGGGGTAAAGGCAGAGGCAGGAGTACAGGTGGGGGCAGGGGTAGAGGAAGGAGCAAGGGCAGAGGTGGGAACAGTGGTAGGTGCAGGGGCAGGGATAAAGGTGGGGGCACAGGCAGGGGCAGAGGTGAGGGCAGAGACGGGCTGCTGTAGAGCCATAGAGAGTCCCAGGAGGCTTATTCACATCACTATTTAGCTTCCTGACAGATAAAGAGCCGGGTAAATATCCCCTCTGGCACAGCAGTCCTGTGACCCACAGCCAGCCTTGTCTTTCCAGGAATTCCCGGTTCATGCTGGAAATCGATCGTGCAATAAAAACGTGCGGCTTCATGAGTTAGCAATGCCCCCGCTGGCGAAGCCCCCTCCTGCGTTTGCACAGGGCCTGGGCAAACATGGCATGGGGAGGGGGAATAATCCACCCCACTGACCCCTGTGACTGCGATGACCCAGTTCAGAGCACCAAGGGCAACACTGGACTCGATGGACTGGGCTGGGGGGGGCGCATTGATTGCAGCCATCAAGCTCAGGGTGGTCTGCAGCCATAAGTGATTTAGCTCACAGAATAAGCACTTAGCAGCCAGGCCGCCTACACCGGGCAGCCCCGGCTAATCTATCAGCGCATCCAGCGGCTGCCTGCCAAGCCGAAAGAGGGTCGCCATGGAGACCGAGCGGCTCGCGATGACATCACCGCTACTACAGAGCGGTTATATCACAGATCAATATGGGGCTGTGGCACTCTGAGCCAAAGAGCCTATAACTAGCATCCCGCACACAGAGACATATACAGACACACACAGACATAGACGCACAGAGATAGACACACACAGCCTCAGATACACACAGCCACAGATACACACAGACATAGAGACACGTAGATACACACAGACAGACACAGAGACACACACAGACACAGACATAGAGACATAGACAGACACACACGCACAGTCCATGTATTCATATCATTGTGGGGATCTTCCATTTAATTCTATGGGCAAAACCCTAATGCCATCAAGGACACCCTTAAGCCCTACCTAGTGTTAACCTTAACCAAGTAACCAAACCAAATACAAGACTTTTCGGCATTTTTAGTTTCTTGACTGCATTCCTGGTTTTCCATAAAATTGAGGTTTATATTGTGGGGACCTGAAAAATGTCCCCATAAGCAGGTTTTACCACATTGTGGGGACATTTGGTCCTCACAGTGTGGTAAAAACAAACCTGCACACACACACAGATACACATACACACACATACGGAGGCTCGTGATTAAAGTTCTAATTACTTAGAACTTAAAGGGCCAGTGCATATTCCTGTAGAAAACAAGCAAAAACAGCCTGTAAACTTCCTGTAAAAAGCCTCGTAAAAACATCTTATTTAATGATTCATTTCATTTCCTTAACTTTATACAATTTTGTACTCCTGTCACATCGAATGTTCATTTCAGACCTTCTAATTTCACGGTAACAATGGCTAAAAGGATATCAGGAGGGGTCCTCCATACCTTCCTTTCATGAAAGCCCTGGGTGCCAGTATGGCCGTGGGTGCAGTGGGGCAGTCTCACGCTATTATGTCAGCCATAATTCGCATCTGTGGTCAGGGCGACCTCGTGATAAATGGCATAGCCAGCAGCTCTGAACGTTTCCATAAACGTCTCCCTCTCATCAGTGCTGCTTGCATCGGAACCTTCCGGAAGCTTGGGTTCCTGGGCCAGGGGCTTGGTCCTAGTGGTTCAAGTAATCACTGGCTTAACTAGTTCTGCTCAGTTTAGTCAGGATGGTACAGACGGATGATCTCTAATAGCTTACTGAAAAGAACACTGGCCTCTGAAGCACTGGCCTGCCCCCCCCCCCAACAGAAGCCTTACTGAGACCTCCTCCCCTGGGAACCTTGGGTTACCCTACAGTAGATAAACGAATGAGAGCAGACATGCGTGGGCCTATAACCTATAAATTACATAAGCTGTCGATGGGTTCCTCGCCGGCTGCTACACGGACAGGACCCACCCCCGCTCTGTCACATGACTCAACACGCATTATGCAACACTGCCCCGCTGGCCTACTCGCTCAGTGTCACTTCTCCAAGTCACGTGATGGAGCTCGTGAAGTCACATGACCCGCTGTGAGTGGCTGTGAGTGTAATAGGGTGCGGCACACCGGCGTTCTTGAGGTCACGTGACCCGGCATGCGCTCTGCTTCGGAGTGATCTCTCTTGTTTTTTAGCCCTGCCCATCTCTGCGTCTAGCTATGCCCTGCAAGCCTCGTTGGTTTCCTGTATGAGCACTGAAGATGGCTCCTCTTTTCGTAAACACCGTAACAGGAATCGACCAACAAACAGTATGATAAAATGAAAAGCCTGAGGCCTTTTGAACGGTGCTGTACGATCAAAGACGTATCTGTCCCTTTAAGCCCAGGGCCTTTCGAAAGGTGCGTCTGTCCCTTTAAGAGCGATCTGAATCCATTCAGGCCGCCGTGGCGCATGGCTATTTATAGCCTCTGTAGTCGAGGTCTCCAACAGGCGCGAGGAGCACCACGCTCACTCTGCCCACACCTCATTTGCATATCCAGGGAGGCAGGGGGGTGCTGGGGGGGGCGTGTCATTACTGTCACTACGCTCTGTGTCGCTGGGCGGCTCCGGGATGCTCACTGTTACTCCAGCAAGGCGTGTTTGTACAGCGATGAGTCAGAGCCTGACACAGCAGGTACTGCGGCTACAGTGTCGGGGTGGCGTCTGGTGTGTGTGTGTGAGTGTGTGTGTGTGTGGATTAGGTTTATATTACATTGTGGGGACCAAATGGACCGCACAATGTAATAAAAACCTGTTATTCTGACGTTGTGGGGACCATTTTTCAGGTCCCCAGGAAGATCTGTGACTGCAATCAAAAAAACAAAAATGGTTAAGGTTGGAGCTAGGTAGGGGTTAAGGTCAATCATGTTGGGATTAGAGATTTCCCCGTATAAATGAATGGAGAGTCCCCACAAAGATATGATTATAAACCTGTGTCTGTGTGTGTGTGTGGGTGTCTGGGTTATGTACGTATTAAATTTTGGGGACCAAATGCCCCCACAGTATGATAAAAACCTGTTATTCTGATGCAGGGGCCATTTTTCGGTCCCCACAAGGGGAAATTCAATTTTATAAAAATCTTTGACTGCAATCAAAAAACTTAAAATTGCAAAAGGCTTGTATTTTGTTTGGTTACTTATAGTTAAGCTTAGGACTGGGTAGGGGTTAAGGTGTTCATAGTTGCCATTTTGGTTCTTCCCAAAAAGATATGGATACAAACGTGTGTGTGTCTTTCTGCCTGTGTGTGTTTCCGTGTACAGGCTTAGCCTGTCATTTTCGGGACAATTTTTTACCAACCAACAATTCCTTCTTCCTTATTCTTCCTGGGTAGAAAATACT
This sequence comes from Hyperopisus bebe, assembly GCA_026777045.1. Taxonomy (NCBI): domain Eukaryota; kingdom Metazoa; phylum Chordata; class Actinopteri; order Osteoglossiformes; family Mormyridae; genus Hyperopisus; species Hyperopisus bebe. The sequence goes on from JAODJW010000046.1 coordinate 8,248,176, forward strand.
AATAAATGTGCCAAACACTTTGTGAATTTTCCCCTGTTGTTGACTCTGGGTGGTATGGGAGCACGACCATAGACACACACGTGTTGCTCCGTCGTTGGTAAGACGGCACACCTGATGATTGGCCGGGAGATTCACCGTGCCCTCTGATTGGACGACCGGCACGCCAGGCTGATGTAAAGGAGCAGCTCCCTGCATTTTTAGTTTATTTTTGGATGCCTTTACACAGCCTGCACCAAAAAGAGCGTCATGCCCAGGGCCCCACTGTCCTTGCGGAATATCGAACTGATGCTGACCTAAGGTGGGCGCTGTTCACCCGCAGGTCCACAACACAGGATTTCAGTGATCCGGGACCTTTCTAATCCGCAGGCGCCTGATTCTGTGCCCCCAGTTGGCAGACGGGTCGACTGGGCCGAGATCTGAAGAGCTTCTGTGACAGGAAGCAACTGGTTCTGGAGTGGGCATCGAGAAGGCATGTTCACTTTGGGTCAACAGAATGGGAGGTTCTACCAAAGTGGTCTGAAGCAGACAGGGGCGGGACCATAGAGGGATTGGCTCCAGCTGAAACCCAGAGGCCCCTGCAGCCCCCCTTCCCCTGTCACTCAGCGATCCAAAACATATGATTGGCTAATAACAGCTTGGTCTCTCTGTATGCATTATGATCCTACTGGCATAAAAAAATCCATCAGACCACCGGAAGGCCCATGAGACCCATCTGGACTCATCACTTCTCAATGGAAACTCATCTCTGCTACTTCCTTGATTTCACAGGTTTCAGCTGTGCGGCAATCGACAGGCAACGACTTTGGTGAGAGACCGTTTGGGGAAGTTCAGCTTCTCTGCACGTCATCCCTGGCACAACGTCCTGTTTTCTCCGGAATGAGAGCAGTAAGCCGGGCGACGGCGGCACGGATTGCCACAGCCCCTGGCACGAGGGATCCACGTTTGAGCGTGAAGCGCTCGCTCTGAGAGGTGAACGGATCCATGACTCGTGACCAGCAATGCGCTGGTTCCAAGCCCCCCTGCCTGTCCAGGGCGACATGCACAGGTGGTGCTTACTGAGCTCTCCGCGTGTGATGTCTGACCATTACTCATTTTCCACACATGTGGAGGTTCCTGGGTAATAGCAGGCTATGGAGGCCCACTGGGGGCGGGGCGAGAGAGTAGGCCATGGAGGCCCACGGGGGGCAGGCCGAGAGAGCAGGCCATGGAGGCCCACAAAGCAGGTACGCGCTCCACTGGTGCCAGGAATAATGACAACAATCAGGCCTGGCCGTGCATGTTCTGTCACTGTGAGAAACTCACTCTGAGACAGTCACCACTACAACATCACTATGGTTACAGGCAGAAAGGAGACCTCCAGTGCGGGGGGAGGGGCGGGGGGCTGACAGAAAGCCGGGATCCTCGCGGCGTTCCCCTCACATTTGCTACACATACACACACACACACACACACACACACACACACACACAGACTGGGTTTCTCTCTCTCCTCTCTCTGTGAGCAGGAGCCACGAACAGTGAGGAGCACAGAGACCCAGTAGCCCTTAGGCTCCACACGTGTCCACTGACTCTGACTGGTCACCGGAAGACGGAGCCGTCAGATACATGTGGCTGGGGATTTAACTCCCCCCCCACCCGCTATATCCACGCTATACAGGAGGGTCACAGGGGACAGGAAGACAGGAACCACAACTGCAACCTCACTCCCACGCCGAGCCAGTGTCTGACATGCCAGCCACAGTGACCCCATCACCTACAGAAGGTGTGAGACAGCCACACCTGGAAAGGCTGCACTTCCTGCACTGTGGGAGGCACTGCATGCGGCACCAGACCCAGCCTCCTTACAGATCGACCACCAAGCCCCTGACAAGGGTGCCATCCCCAGTCTGCATATGAAAGTCCTGGCCTTCTTTAAAAACATCCATAGCTGATCTCTACTGACCAGCATGGGGGTCTTACTGCAACAGAAAACATCAGCAAGGAGGAACTAATTCACGCATGGGGGAATCAGCCCCCCATCAGGCCACGGAGCGCGGTATGTTATCTTAACACAAAGGAGCCAATCAGGCGGGAGCGGTGAGAGCCCAGAGAGCGTCCCTCACGTGTACCAGCAGCCTGTAAATCCAGAGGTCTGAGGGAAGCAAACATTTACACTGTTTATTAACGCCTCATTACGGCAAGCATGATGAGACATCTAGAGCGAGACCAAAGCCCACAAACAGGCACTGATGTCATTGCGCACATTTGGACCCTCTCTGTCCTAATCAAAGCTTCATGGGGGAAGCCTAGCCCTGCTCGGCTCTAAGGGGTCTTGGGCCCCCTCACAGCTAGACCCTGCCCTCTCATAGCCAGACCCCGCCCCCTCATAGCCAGACCTGGCCCCCTCACAGCCTGACCCAGTCTCTCTCCCCCCAATAGCTACTGAGACGTGCTCTTCGCCATGCAGCTGCTGGGGAGCTGGTCACCGCGCAGCCGGGAAATCTCATCACCGTGTCACCGCTGACATCACAAGGCGCCACGCGGTGCCACCTCTGAGGCTCCTCTCCGCTATTGTTCTGCGAGTCGTCATGGATACGAGATCAACTAAACAAACACTCAGACCCGGCTTTGATAATGAAGCCACAATAGAAAGAACGCAGCGCTGATGGTCACGTTCTGCTTTCCAGTGCGGCTCTGTGCCCAGCTCTCTGGGGACCTCCACTGGCCTCCTGCCATGCCTATACTTTTTTTCGGACCCCAGGCTTCTCCCCAGTACCCTCAGCCAGGGTCAGCATTCGGCATCCTCAAGCGAGAAGACCTCCATGACAAGGAGACACCGGTATCTCAGAGCCAACAGACTGCCGTCAGAAGTTTTACAGCGGAAGGGTTTTTGCCTCCTCAAGGCATCAGACAAACACCGCAGGGGGCTGGACTGCACTGTGAAACTATCACAAGTTAGCTTTCATCCTTTGTAAATAGACAGTCCTACCTAAGGGCGGGGCTACAGGGGCACTGACCCCTGTCACTCACTGATTCTTATGCTCACCACCTTAAAAAAATCATCATAGAATTACTCTAGTCATACAGAGGGCACCTAAGAGGAGAATTCTCTTCTTCAGATGTGTTTTACCCATGACCATACGGAGTCTTATTGGCTGTCTGTGTGTTTGTGTCAGGAAGGGGGGGCGGGTACAACACTCAGCAAGACTATTCTTTTTCACCAGCACAGACAGAGTCCATCTGTATGAGGCCTTTATACTCCAGTTCAGCCAGTGAACCACAGGGGAGGGGAAAAAAAGTCCAGCCCCCCATAAATAACATCGCATCCGGAGATTGTAATGATAAAAGGAGCAGCAGCTGCCTGAGACTCATTTAAAGGCAGACAATAACTGACAACGCTGTCAGGTATCCTGAGCCACCAGTGGGGCATCCTTCCCAGACTCCGACATGCTCCATTTAGCCACAAACTCCACCGTAAGTGGCAAGCTGTTGTCAACTGAACGTAAACCTGCTCTCAGGTGCAACTCGTAATGTGCTCATGGGCTCTGTAGTCCGTCTGCCATGTTAGTTGTAGTTTTTCATCAACGATCCTTTCCAACATACACACGGAAGAACAGAATGCTTGCTGATCTCTATTTAAAAGTTGCTTGGATAGTGAACTGTCTGCCCCTCTCACAGCAATGACAGACCCTAAAGAATCCTGAAAATGAAGGCCGATCTGTTGTTACCATTGTCACTTCCTGGCCAGACTGCCAGCTGGGGGCTTGTGACCACTGATCAACGTCAGGTCCGAAACAGATCGCTTGCATTCTGAGCCTTTTCACAAGAAGAATAAACACCCCCGTGAGTTTCGAACGGCCGCAGAAAAGATTCAATATGGGACCCCAGAGCGCGGGAGCGCCACCTGCAGCCGGGAGGCCCACAGTGGGATAAGGGAGAGCCAGAATGGCGGGCATCCAGCTTTGAGGAGTACGCACTCCGGCATGCCGCCGTCTCGGGTCTCTCTGGCTGGCTTATCCAGGCTCTCAGCCTGCTCCCTTAATCCTTTCGCTGTCAGGGTACGGCTCAGCGAGGTAACCGTTTTACAAATGGCTTTTCCCGGCAATATAATCCCCTGGTCTGATTTTCACAGCCAGCGTGCTATTTTTCACAGTATATACAAACTCGGCACAAGCGTACGAGCAAACTGTAATCCTTCTCAGACTGGGAGCACAAACCAGCCTGCACACGCCTGAACACGCCCCACCCGTCAAGCTAGGTGCACCTTGCAGAGGGATTTCCCCGATTCAACACGTGTCAGAACTGTCTGCTCCAAAATGCCCTCGTTTAGCGACCCACCCCCTGCCATCCAAAACTCTGTTCAGAGTCGGGACACTTGCCTTTATAAAGTCTCACATCCTCACTGGCCAATTAGGAGCCAGCCTGCGGCCCGTAGAACCAGGAAGTCCAGCAGTGAGTTTGGACCTCTGAGAAGAAGTGACTTCACCAAGCACCCCCTCCCTCTTCAACAGCCACAGTTGCTGTTTTTAGAAAACCCATTAGATAACCGATAATTTTTCATTCTTTCACACTAAGCTTTCAGTCAAAAAGCCCAAGATGGTATGAGCCACATTTCGGCATCGAGGCGAGCGGTACCCAGAGGAGCGCCGGGTCAGGCCGAGCTGGTTCCGCGCCGCCAGCCATTCTGGATCTCTGGCACACGCCCGCTGGATTCCCAAGCCCACGCCTGCTAAAAATACCCAGGCTCCCACGCTGCAGAGCAACGCAGGCGGCGTGATTCACGCGGATATGGGAGGGCAGTCATGGTGCAGGCGGCAGCAGACGGCCGGAGGGGGGGAGGGCTCTCCAGTGCGTGTGGGTCACGTGTGCCGTGTGCATGTGCCATGTGGAGGGTTTGCCTTACGTGTGTCTGAGGGTCAGCATCACGCGTGGGCTAGGCGCATGTACCAGGACCGTACTGCTGTCAGTCAACAATGGGAGTTCTTCTCTGACGATGGGCTTCTTCATAGGTGGGGGGGGCTGCACTGCTACTGTAACTCAACCCGCCTAAAAGGAAACTCACAATTCACTGCAGGAATCTCTGCCAGGGACCAGAGAATGAGCCCAGGGTGAGTGTCACGGCATGCCACCCCAAAGCGTGGGGGTGCGGGGGGACGGCTACTGCGCACGGGCCTGGGGGGGGAACCAGGGTTAAGCTGTGCCCCCAAATCAGGTCAACAAAACCAGGAGCCGGATGGAGCGGCTACAGCACCCGCCCCGTAACCGCAGCATGCCTCGGCACGGCGTCTACGTCAGCCGAGAGACGGCAGAGCCTATCTGTGGCCTCTCAGGGCAGCCGGGCGGTAAATCAGGGAAAACCCACTGGTCGGGCATTTCCATAAAAGGAAGTTTGGAAGAATCCGTTCGAAAGAAAGTCACACTTAAACCAGGAAACAGTGAGTGGAAGCCCTGCGCAGAAAGCCTACCTGCCCGGTGGCCGGGGCAGCTGCTATTTTTGCTTGGTTGGCATGGCGATTCAGCGCGTATGGGCCCCCCCGCGTGTGGCTGGAGAGGGCCGGGGCACGGCATGTTCGCGGCATCCCTCAGGCACGCGCCGGAGCAGGGGGTGTACGCGGCGGGGGGGGGCCGGACAGAGATGTGCTTACAGAGCATATGGTGTTTATACACAGGAGAACATAGCGAGGACGCCTGGTCGGGCACCACACTCGAGAGGCCAGGGGCATTGTGGGATTGCAGATTGCAGCGGCCAGTGCGTATGGCAATGTTATACATTAGGTACTTAATTACAGACGTAAGCTTCCCAAGAGGCACTGGGGGGGGTGTCTGTGTGGGGCTCCCAGGCACTGAATGTCACATTACCACCAGAAACGCCGTGTCAGGACCACCAATCCTGTCGAGATTTGCTGTCACCTTGGGGGCCGGGTGCCATGGGGTCAGACCCCCACTGTTAAACACGGACATGGAAACCCGGCTGCACTCCCCTCCCAACCGAGGCCGGGCCTGATCTTTGCTTAGGGGATTAATATATAAATTAGAAAAAAATGGCGTCCTGTATCTGGCATTCATTCAAAGGAAGCAGTGGCGGATCAGGAGTCAGTCCAATGGGACAGCCGGCAAGCTCCTTTGGTCCCCACAAATTCAATATAACAGGGTTTTAATCACGTTGTGGGGACATTTCGTCCTTACAATGTTATACACACACACACACACACACACACACACAAACAAATGCCCCCACAACACACCCTGTGTGGCAGTTTTAAAGCAAATCGCCGTCCTGTTATACCCTGACAGTGTTGGAACTGGAAGACAGTCAAGAATGAGGGAGGGGGATAGGGAGTGGGGGGGGGCATCGTCTCCCTTCAGGGTCAGAGATAAAGGGCTTCTTTTCAAAGGATTTCTACTCAATTACAGACAAGTGCTCTAAGTGGTCTGAAGGGCTGTCTGTGGCGGGTTTGGTGCGTCGCCAGGATGCCAGTACCCAGCCAGCTGTGGCTTCTGGGGGCACCAGACACACGCACTCCCCGCCCCCCCCACAGCTCGGCCACACCGGAGACGTTCCAGATACCTGGGGGGTCTAGGCCACCATCTGTCTGTTTGGTGGGAGAATTATTTTACAATTAGAAGCCGGAAAACTTCTTTTATGTGTGCCGAGGGCTCCGGCGCTGTCACGGAGGTCAGCTCCAGTGCTACCGGGAGACGAATAGACCCACGTCACGTGACAGGGGTTAAGTGAGGGGGGCGGGGCTGAGGACGGGTCTTTCTTCGGGGGGCTGGGCGATGGAGCCCTCTGAGATCTCAAAGCGACTGTCAGAGTGCGTCTTGCGCCCCAACTAGTCCCTGAGCCTCTACACAGGTCGATACGGATGAGTACGTCATAGTGATGTTTATCTCAAAGCGACACCACACCAAAGGTAGGAGGTCTGCAAGCCTAAGCCCTCGTTAGGCTCGTTAAGCTCATTAAGCTTGTTAGGCTTGAAGGTCTTCCCCCACACCCAAGGGACCCTGTCAGCATCAGCACTTGTAAGGATTTTTGCAAGCATATATAGTGAGTCAGCGAGGTGGGGGGAGGGCAGACTAGGAGTTCATTTTCACAGAGGAAAGGGCTTCTAAGTGCATGGGGATCCTGTCAACCTTATGGGAGACAAGCGGAAGGTACCCCCGGGGGACAGGTGACGTTTAGGGGCGACGCTGTGACGACGTCAACCAGAAGGCTCCTGGGCCTTCACTACCACGCCTCGACCACTCACCTGAGTTACTCACTGGCATCGTGACCCTGACCGTCTCTGTCACGGTGCGACTGATTCGTGAGACGCCATGAAGCAGTCAGCACCTGGTGGCAACTTGGAGAAGCTCTACGTTTACTCTGAAGACCATCTAAGTCATTCCCCGTATCAAAACCCTTGATTTCTCATGCATCTTCACTGCACATGTCACCCAAAGATGCCCAAAAGATGCATCTGCTGTGTTAGGGAGTGGATGGCACATCTAAGAGGCCTATTCAGTCCAGCCTTGCCTGTATCTGTGTCTGTGTGTGTGCATCCCCCATTGAATGACATCGTGAGAGAAAGACTTTTGGTTGGAAGCAGAGAATGCTGGGTAATCGCTTTCAAGGTCAGAGGGAATTCCGGCAGAGCGGGGAATCCTTTGGGGGTGCACTCACCTGTGTGGAGGTGCAGAAAGGCCAGCTGGGCGTGGGGGCTGGGGTGAGCTCAGGGGTAGGCGGGGGTCCAGCCAGCCTGCCTGGAGATGTCCGCCAGTGGGGTAGGGGGGCAGCGCGAGGCTCCCACTCCGTCTGTCCACGTTCGTGTGTCTCTGGGCACTCTCACCATTCCCTGGGGAAGGGGAGGGGGGGCACAGAGACAGGAAGGCTCTCAGAATAATATTAACCCCAGAGCAAACCCCCTTGCCCCCCTGCAGGGAGCACACATTCAAAAAACCAGAGCTGCCCCCGCTATTTATAAATGGGTGCTGCCATAGCAACTGCTCTGTTTGTTTGCCTCGCTAACCATTTCCTGATGCTCTGAGTTGCAGCGTGCCACCTTCCCCCCGCCCGAGAATCGAGCCTGGCAGCAGGCAGACAGAGTAGCATGAGGTAAGGGGTCGGGGGGCACCCCTTCGCCAGCACCCCTCTCTCTGTGTACCAGGGAATTCTGGGTATGCACCTCGGGCCGGCTTTCAGGAACCAGAGATGGATTTGTGGGGACATTACCACTCCCCCTCCCCGGCTGTGAAGACGGACGAACAGCTTTCTGGGTAGGCGAACCAGTAGAAGTCGCTCAGATATTTTACAGAGGAGGTGATGAAAACCTACTCTGGGTGTACATGCACGCGGGGGGGACCCACACCCACAGGGGTTTCAGTTTGACTAACACATTATAACACACGCGGCAGCGTGGTCTGTCACCAGCACACGGCTGCACATCGCAGCCTGACAGTGAGCCACTGCGGGCGATCCAGCGGCCAAGTGTGACTTTTCACAAAACAACTGCAGTGTTTGTGAGTGTTTCCTGTCCCTCTGCACAGCACAGACACACACAGAAACACGTACAGACGCTCACCCAGACAAACAGTATACATTTCTTTGTGGGGACTGTCCATTCATTTCTATGCGCAAAACCCAAATCCCAGCTATGACGACCTTAACTCCTACCCAGCCCTAGCCTGCACAAGTAGCCAACCAAAATACGAGACCATTTTTACTTTTTTGATTGCATTCACAGATTTCCAAAAAATTGGGGTTGAAAAATGTCCCCAAAAGTAAGGAAGTTTCAGGTTTTACCACACTTTGATCCCCAGATGTGATCTATGCAATCACACACACACACACACACACACACACACACACACACACGCGCGCGCAGACATACACACACAGGCTGTTCCCTGACTCAGCAAGGCCTCAGTTTCACTTCTCCATCAGACAGGAAGCCGGGTACTACTGCAGAGTTACAACCCCCCGCCCCGTGTGTGAAGTATGTTTCGGCATGACGCTCTCATAAGGGGGGTGTGAAGAGGAGGGACAAGGAACCCAGGTAGAGGATAGAGCCGCTCCAATCTGCCATTGTTCCCCTTTCCAGAGCTGGGGGGCACAGTGAGTGGCCCCCGTCCACCTCAAACAAGTATGTGACAGTCACAACCACAGTTAATGTCCTTCTAGGAACAATGTGGGAGCCAATTCGGATTGGTCAACTGCATGAATCAAGAAGCTAGGCATCCTTCCAAAAGTCCTCCCACAATCCTACACCCCCGCCCATCAACCCACACATTCCTCAGGGAAGCCCCGGGTTCCAGGTCATGCAAAGCTCACCCCCCCACGGTGCACAAGATGAATAAATGAATAGATGAGGCCCCAGAGCAGATGGTTTGCTCAGCTACAGGCATAGAGGACGAACCAAGACCCTTTTCCCAGAATCCCCAGCTTCAGAGACACCGCTCGCCACTATCATCCACCCGCCCCTAAATCGGACCTGGAGGGAGGGCAGGTCCGCTTCTGAAGGCCACGGATCAAACGTCAGGAACCTGAGGAATGTGTGTCTGTCGGTAGGGAATCTACACGGCTTCCGCAGGGCAGGGGAGGAGTCTTCACTGATTGGCATTTCCCGTTTTCCCATAAGGCCACAGGCTCGTCAGGCACCCAGGCTCAGGCCAGGGGGACGGGAGAGGGGTCGGCCCCCGCTGATGCCGGCAGCTGTGTTTATGCCGGCGTGGGAAACCAGAACTGTTTGTGTCTGTATTCCTCACCAAACTGCAACTTGGAGTAGCTTTTGGCAGGATCTGGCAACCCATGGCCAGGCTTGTCTCTGCACAGACCTCAAACACACCATCTCAAGGCCCAGCTCCGGATTCTCGCTACAGGGGCACCTGCAGCCAGCGGTACCAGCTGTGTCACCGTGGGAACTAGTGCACCACAGCTGGCAGCTCCAAAACCAAGGTCAGGCACGCGATTTACCGCAGTGTGAAAGGGGAAAAACCCAGCCAGCAAGCGTCTGCTCCCACAGCCACCCACATCTGACTGCTGCAGGGTCCAGATGCATTCTGGGAATCTGACACGGACATGGACAGACGCTCCTTTTTTTAATAATAGCATCATATGGATCATGGTGATTCCTGAAGCCCTGTCCCCCAGAACCTTAAGGCCTGAGATCATCAATCTCACCATGTGAATGGTCACATACACCAACCCCCCCAATCAACAATTATTAAAAACCACATTCTAACAGTCAGCTGTACTGTACAGTATGTGGAACTGTCCAGAACTTTAAAATCGTATTTTATTCTTTTTATCATTATTAAACACTGGGTATTCGGTAAATGCTTTCAGGACTGCTGGAAGGTCATGGCTGTCCCACATAGGTCACAGCTTCCCAGCTAGAGACATTCTGCATTGTGCGTGGAGGAATCCAAGTGCTACACTGATGGATCCCCATAGCTGCATGTGCACAAACTCATGGGAATGAAGCACGGCCCGTTTGCTGACAGACCAGAACCAGTGGCATCGAAAGCGAATTAAAACCATAATCTGTACTCCTTGTGATTACATTTTTCAAATGAAGCCACCAGAAATGGCCAATGACCCGGTCCATTTGATCAAGGCCTCGAGAAACAACCAGTGGTATGTTGAACAGGGCCAACAAAAATAATCAAAAGTGCCTGGCCCTTTAACTAATGTCACAAAAATGGCCAATGGCACATGGACCTTCACACAGGGCCACGAAAAACGACCAATGGCACGTGGGCTTTCACACAAGGCCATGAAAAACAGCCAATAGCACTTAAAATGGAATCACATGCTACTGACAGCAATACGTGTCAAGGCTGACGCTGTCCAGTATTTTCCATCTTTAAATCATAGATTAAAGGTTATCTACTTCCGGTTCGGCACAAGGTAGAAAGACAAACGGCGTCGATGTCGTCGTGGCCCCGAAAGGGACCGGCAGTGCAGCTTGGTCCTCAGCTGACTTCCGGTGCCTTACGGCTTGAGCCAATCACAGGCAGCCTTTAACCGAACCCAGAGTCCTGGGTAATGGGCATCAGAGCCCAGAGTGCGGCCTGAGAGTAGCCCATGTGTGTGGGGGCTGCCATGCCGTCCCGGGTGCAGCCAACCCGGCATCTCGGCTTCATCTGTTTGCCACGGCAACGCCATATACGGGGGGGTTATTACTGAGTGATCAGTCCTGTGGAAGTAGTAGTCCTTAAATGGGGCATTTGTGGGGGAGGAGGGTTAATCTTCAGCAGAGGCACGTGGGGTGGGGGTAGTGGGGGATGACCTGTCTGTTCAGTGGGGAAAATCAGGGGGTGGGGGTGCTCTCTCTCTCTTTCTCTCTTTCTCACTCTCTCTTTCTCTCTCTCTCTCACACACACACACACACACGCACGCACACACGCACACACACACACACACACACATCTCTGTGATGGAAACGGGGACATATTTACATATTTTCACTCTGCAGGACAGCTTATTAAAAACATTTTCTGGATACATGCTCCTATACACCAGGAAAAGGAAATCAGAGGTACCTGCCCCAATGCATCCATCTTTTTAGACTTTAGAAAGACACTAGTTTTATCCCGCCTGTCATATCTGCAGCTAATCAAGAGAAAAATAAGAAAGCACTGCTGATAAGCATGAGGCAGGAGCATGGAATGGTACCCCCCAAGAGCATGGGGCCAGCCATCCAGTTACAAAGCACTCTGTCAGCACAGAGAAGACCCCAGGAGAGCACAGGCCGTGCTCAGCACAGAGCCAGAGCCGATCAGGTCTAGAATGGCACAGGCCGTGCTCAGCACAGACCCAGTCCCGATCAGGCCCAGGGTGGCACAGGTTGTGCTCAGCACAGAGCCAGACCCGATCAGGCCTGGGGCGGCACAGGCCGTGTTCAGTACAGAGGGAGACCAGGTCAGGTGCATTCCAGAATGGGGCATATGCAGTACAGGGAAAAACACGTAAGTGCAGTTGGCCGATTATGGTCTCAATGACCAGGACATGTATGAGCTGTGCTCAATCCACTGATCCACCCATCCATTCACAGGATCAGTTGAACTGAATTGAATTGAATTGAATCCACCCATCCATTCACAGGATCAGTTGAATTGAATTGAATTTAATTTAATTGAATCTATCCATCCATTCACCTTCCAACCACTTGGGTTCTGGGGGTCCTGGAGCCCTTCCTAGTAGCACAGTACAGAGGCACACGCTCATAAACTCTGGGCAAATCAGGCACTCGGCATTCGCCACACACCATGACCCCGAAAGACTGAGGGCCACACTGACCCACAGGGGCCCACCAAGCCTAGGATTCTGGGTAGGCAGGTCTAGCTGCATGTGTGCTGGGGCCATCGGGGTGCATCAGGATGCAGTTTCACGAGCCTTCATGGTCGCTCACCAGCTCTGCCTTCATCAGTGTCCTTTCGAACAGCATAGTCTGGTTGGAACATGCACTGGCATACAGTGTGGAGATCTGTGACTAAACATGGACACTGTCCCACGAGCTACCACACCGATGACACGGCAAACCAAAGCTCAACCTCAGCAGTCAGTCCGGGCATCTCCACAGTCTCTCAGCCCCAAAACACACACACCTTCCCCCAAGTTTGAAGGTAGAGGCATCAGATGAGGCTGGAGGTCCCAGAAGTAAGAGACGTCAGCGTCGACCAGACGGTGCCAGACCCAGACTCACCACCTGGAGGCGCTGAACGAACCATAACATGTGTAGGCACAGACACACCCCAACCAGACCCCACACATAAAATGGGACGAGTGAAGCTTTCCGCCTGATAGGAGGAAAAGCCGCTGTCAGTTCTGGGGGCCTCAGTTAGATCAGTAAAGTAAGAGCAGGGAGCTGGATTGCACAACTTCCTACAGCATTAATGCCTCAGGCCAGAACCTGCTCATTTGGTTTGACGATGACGTCCGCAGGGACTTTTCCTATAGCAGGCATCCAGTTCCTTCTACGTCGACAAATGAATGAAATTTCCACCAGGAAGCGTTATTTTTTCTTAGATCTCAGATCCAGAGGAAGGGAGTGTGGGACACGGCGGGCGGGCTGAAGAGGGACATGGCCCAGAGGGAGCACTGGCCCCCGGGTCGGGCCTCTGGAGGGTCAGTAATCATCTAAACTTTTACATTTACATTTTATTTAGCAGATGTTTTTATGCAACACGGCATACATTTTGTTAAAGTAGGGTCAGCCAGTGTCTGCAGCAATTGAGGTTAAAGGTCTTGCTCAAGAGACATAACCATAAAATCACTGTGTCGACCCTGGGATTTAAACCGATGACCTTGTCATCACATCCCAACCCTAAAATTCAAAAAATAAAACTTTTCACATTCCTGGTTTGTACTCACATCAAACATGCCCCCCACTCAAGAAACTCAGCTGCCTTACATAAAGTACACACTCCTTCGCTCCTCCCGGGGGACTCAAACCAAATGGGTCGCCTGTCACCGGCACATGAGGATGGACCCGAGTGCCAGCTTCTGGGGCGCCCCCCGGTGGCGAGCTGGAAGCGGAGCGCCGCGCCCAATAACAGCGCCCATACGTCGGCATAATGAGGGCACTGGTGGCCCAGGTGGCCCCTCGGCGACGCCCACCAATCCCATCTGCGTGCAGCTCACGGAACGGCCAGGGATGAATAATGGAGGCCGTTTAATGCGCCAAGAATAACATGGACTGGGTGGGTTTTTCTTTGCCATTTTGGGACTGTTTGTGTCCGTGCTTTTTCCTGTTATTGAATTCCTCTCCCTGCACGCGCCTGTCCTCCCAGAGCACGCAGGTGGATGCCCGTGCCGGGCTCCACCAAAGGCAGGACGTGCACGTCTGCTGATGTCATTTCCCCCCCCCCCCCCCCCCCCCCCCCCGCCCCCCCCCC
>JAODJW010000046.1:8262131-8278722 GCA_026777045.1 Hyperopisus bebe
CCAGTCGCAAACCGGCCCCTTCCCCCCTTTTCCCAGGCATGAACCTGTCACCCCCAGCATGTGTCACTGTTTAACCTCAGCGCGTACGCAGGCCCTGAATCACAGGAATGTTGCCCAGGGCAACTTAAGGTGACGGGAAAAGGAGTGGAATATGAGGGAGGGGGTGGCAAGGTCATGTGCCAAGGCTGCTCCCCCAGGGCATTTTTTTAAGGCCCAGATCCTGATGTGTGACCTCGACAGTGACCCCTTTCCATGCCTGCATGCCCACTTTGTCTTTCTGTGTCTGTGTGTTTGGGGCAGATCTCATCTAATTCCGCCTCCTGAACCTTTACAGGACCTGGAAACGGGCTGCGATACACCCTCCACCTCCCTACTCACTGACGGCGGCAAAAAGGTCCAATTATAAATGAGCCAGGGACCCACCGCGGGCCGTTAAGGCCTCCCGCACCATGCCTACGGAGTGTCGATCCCCAGGCATTGTGCGTACTGGGTAAACACGGCTTGTGTTTTCATACCCAATTCAGGCATTGCCTGGAAGGCCACCTAACACGAAACCAGACCCCCCTCGGGGCTGGCAGGAGGGGGTGAGAGCACATGTCTTACGATTTGGATGCTGCCGGCACGATTAGATTACAAAAAAGCCCTGGTGTTTCAAAGGGTGACATGCCTCACGGCGGTTTTAATAATTCACTCACGCGGAGCGCCGCCTGATGGGAATGGCAGGGTTTCCATTCCAATCAGCGGCAGGTCACAGTCTACTAACACCGTAGTGCTTTTTTTTTTCTGAATGGAAAAACACCGAGCCGAGACAGTCACGTTAAGCGAGGCTGAAAATCGATCCAATCACAGCGTCAGGGGCTTCGGGGCGGGGTCACCTGGGTCCACGACACAGCCAAGACGTGGAGCATGCACCTTCACATGTAAACGCAGCCCCGAGTCTGATGCAGAGATGCGGGCCTTCCGATTGGCCCGTCCCACCACTAAAAGAGTAAAGCCCCGCCTTTTAAACCAGTTAGACGGCAACGATCGCATTTGTGAGCCACTCACAAAGTTCGGTGTGGAGTTTGTGTGGTTTGGGACAACAGTGCTCCAGTCACCCAACCGGACAACGTGGCCAGATCCACTCTCGGTACCTAATTAAGGACCCAGCTCAGCTGGTCCCAGGGCAGTGACACTGAGCCAAAGGTGAGCTGGTCGAGGCCTCTGACGCACCTGAAACACAGCTCTGCTGGCCCGGTTATGCACAAAACCGCAGAACGGAGCTAGCGTGATGCCCTTCAGCTTGTTTCATGAGAAATATACCCTGCCATCGAGGAACAGATTAACAGGGCGCTGCAGTGTCCCTCCCCAGCTGCACGCAAACTGGCGGAGGCCTGAGGGCCGGGCCGGCGCCCCTGGGTCACCTTTCATTGTACTGGTTCTGATCTGTCTCACAGACATTAATAATGGGCAGAATATCAGACAGGTAGGACATAAGTAAAACTCCATAAAGCCCAAAAGTAAAGCCATTCTGTAATAATATATTCTGTAATAATATAACGATCAAAGGCAGCGGAACAAAACGACCAACCCTGCTGATCAGGCTGTGTATCCGATGTACCGGGGTAAATTTCCTGGGCCACAGGGAACTTGCTTTGAGAAAAGAAAATTAAAAACATAAGAACAATATTCATTGAGTTCAGTTGCCCAGAAGCCTTTCTCTTTCTCTCTCTCTCTCTCTCTCTCTCTCTCTCTCTCATACACACACACACACACACATATACTGTATAAAGTGTATACAGCTGAAATGACAACAAAGCCAACTTGACTTGAATTGATACACACACACACACACATCTCTGCACGAGACGAACCCCCCCCCCCCCCTCAGTGGGCGGGGCAGGGGAATGTCTCCCGTGACGGAGCTGGAATGCACGCGCTCCATCCTCCAGGTGAGGGTGCGCCACTGCGCTCTCAGCCAAGCGAAAAAGGACGAGCCGCCTACCTGGCAAGCTGACACCCTACGCTTTTGCTGTTTTTGAAAGTCAGACATAGGAAAAAAAGGCAAGAGTGCCAGCTGACTCCACTGCTTATGAAAATGTTCCACTTTGCACCAATGTGCTGCTAGTTAGTGCGATACCACTAAGCAATAATTAATAAATGAATAGGTCACCCTGTGTCTGACAACGCAAATGCTGATCAGCCTATATCAACATAGGTTGATCAAGTTTTGCGGTGTGACGGGTAACGGCTCAAATCTGGTCAATAACAAATAAATGCAGTATGAGGATTAAAAAAACACATACACACAATTAAAAATAGAATCTCGATAACGTTGACAGGCATCCCAAACCAGCAGTCTGCACAGAAGCACTTCGAAGCTGAAGACGATTTGTGCACTACGGCGTCAGTTCTGAATATAAGTAAAGCATGACTAACTTTCCATGCGCCCCCACCCGTCATTAAGCAATCAAAAGACGCAGAGAATCTTGGAAGTTTATTCCATTCACAGTTGATAAAGGACCGAGGACGTGTTTAGATGTGACGGGCCGGCAAAGGCGTCCCCCGACGAGGTCTATGCAGGCAATCGGACGCAGGCTGACCCGGCAATACGGCTGATATACCATGGCAACGGAAATGCATTAGCTACTTATATATTACACTGCAGACGTAAAAAGGTCATTAACGTACGGGAAATGGGCCACTTGTTTTTGTTTTCCTTCGTTCCTTTCAGGAGCAGCAGCTCGTTATATAACAAATCATTTATTTAACATGGACGATAAACATTTATCAACTGCTTAATCGAACAGCTAAAGCAACGTTAAAACAAACAAACCGGATGATTTTTACAGGTAAATCACAAAAAAAATGTTGTGAAACAATTAAATCTTAAGTCTAATAAAGACAATGTGACAATATAGTAATTTATTAATTTATAACTTAATTACTCAAAATTTTTAAAGAACTATAATACTCATTGTTGCAGAATTATAAATTCACTCAACACAAACAACAGAAATCATTGTTACCAGTTATACTATAGAATAGGCCTAAACATCATAATTCATTGGGACAATTAATATATTTTTTACTACTCATTTCTTGTATCATCCAAGGGCCGGTCAAATTAAACCGTTAATCAATGTGACAACCCTGTCAGCGTTTTCCAAGAAATTATAAAGCCTAATAAATAACAATCATTAATTGTAATGACAGGCTATAAATAGCCATCAGCGCAAATACCTGACGTTAGTCCCGTTTTGTGCGTAAATCTTTGTCTACCTAGCCCTACAGCTTGAGCTTGTAATGAAACCGTTACCACCGCACAAAACTGCGTTTGCACCACTCAACCTATACCATGTATTAATTATGTCATTATAATCTGCTATAATCAAATTCCGCAGTTGAAAACCCAAAATCATATGGCACCTAAAACTTGCCTAACAGGATGACAACTCGTAAAAGAACATCCAAGACTGTAGCCAATAGTTAATTATAATATGGTGTTGTGAGTAGGTCCATTGTTTAATCAATAATTCAATCCAGAAACAAATTCGACTATACATGCGAGTACAACGTCTGAGTATTGAGCGTCTTTAACAACTTTTTATATAATCATCTCTGTTCAACAGATCGGCCGTACTTTGGAAGACCTTTCAACGTGCATCACATCTCTCGACTGTAAACAAAGTAAAAAAAAAAAAAACATCTGTAATCACCGGGATCCCCAGTAGCCCATTATATAACCGGAGCTGGGCTGTGTGACACCTTGGAGCCCAACCGCCAGCTGTACAGAGGAGCTGTCATCGGATACTTCAGCTTCAATGTAATAGTGCAACTCATTTGCAAACGTAAAACTATCCACCTTTTACGCTGGGTATAAAGATCCGGGAATCATATATGTTTTTAGATTGTTTCAAATGCAATGTCCGTATTTTAGGCATTCCTCGCGCAATAAAAGAAACAGTTTGCAATCCGTGTGCTCGGATATTTGTGAAACCTAGTAAGTTAAATGTGTTCTAGCGAACTGTCAGGCATTCCTCCATGGCGTGAAATATTACTCAAACTGCGACAGTGCGGACGCGTCCAGCCCCAAGCACAACGTGAGCCATTTTATAGTAACGATAGTAGCCATAGTAGAGCGCAGCCCCGTACTACGGAATCGGGCTTGCGAGAAAGTGCTGTCAGTAGTGCAATGTGAAACCGGGGGAAGGAAAAGTGGCGCAGTTTTACTGCGAGATCGCCGTACGCCACGGCTGGCCGTATGCGCTCCTCGGCCGGCTCTAATTCCCCGAAACGCCCGCTCGCTACTTTGGCACCACGGTTCATAGTACAACCTTACGACCGCGAAGCGACGCAGCCGTACTACGGTGCTTGACAGTCCGGCAACGAGATCCATGCTCCGATCGCCGTGCGATCCTTCTTGTTTTCTAAAAACTACTACTAATGACAATAATAAAAAAAAAACAGCTGCAATAAACAGTTACGGTGATCCCTGCAGACTTACAGCCATCATCCTTACTTGTGCTAGGTGAGAAAAGTGGCCGCGCTTCAGAAAGGACAGAGTAAATAACACTAGGTATAACACGACTTACTGTACGGTGCAATGCTCTGGGAAGGCAGTCCTTTTCCTCGTTGCCAGCACTCTTTCCTGTACTGATCGTCTCCCCGTACTATCAGAATGATGTCTGCAGCAGTTAAGCTAATAGCTCTCTTGCACTCTGCCCCCTCCTTTCTGTGTATGCGTGCGTGCGTGAGTGCGTGTGTGAATGTGTAAGCCAAATATGGAACAGTTATCCACCTCTGCAATAGCCCGAGGTTGCTGCTCTGTGCAAGCAAAAAGGAGGGGGGAGACAGCGACAATCCACTGGCAGGCGTCCAGCACCATTATCTTCTACGAGATACTGAGCATTCCAGCTCTTAACCCGGAGAAACTCCGGATTGTTTCATTATTACTATTATTTATAACTCCCTCATCTTTTTTTTCAAGCATACGCGGATAAGACTGGAACTGAAACTTTAATTCCCCTGGAACAACAAAACAAAGGACCAGGAAAGCACATAGACAGACGCGCACACACACAAGCTGCATCATTCATGAGACGGTCACCTGAGTGTGTGTTGTGTCACGTCACCATCTGCAGTGCAGCCAGGATGAAACGAAACTCGAGTCTTTTGAATATGAATTGCATACGTCAAGCCGGGGACTACTATACAATTTACTACGTGGACTCCCTCCTTCGAAGAGCGATCACTTAAGTAATCTTCTACTGTTTTAAAGCAACACAAATACATGCAAAAACATTTTCAACGATCAAAATGTTAGTTTATGCAACTTCCTAGCATTGTAGCCCTGTAACATTGCCGTTTTATGAAATTACTGTAAAGAATGGGGTTTCTCTGGGAATGTTTTTAAAGCGTTAAGGCAGCAGACAAAACAGAATATAGGCGACTTCTTCTGTTTTATAATGTACCTGTACTGTTATAGAGTACACCTGCACTTTAACTGAATAAACAAATGAACTGATACAGAAGGGAACAACAATGGCCATTCTTATCAAGGCACTTGGTTCATGTTGATTTACTCATGCATATGCACTCTGATATTTCTGATTCACTTCTGCGTGACGAAATCAAAACTCAACCAAAGCTGGCGGAAACATGGTCAAGCTGAAGTTTTAGAAAGCCTACAAACACACATTGTAAATAGATTCTGATACTTTACTCATAAGCTTTCTCTAGACAAGTCTGGCCAGTGAGTAAACAATAAACTGTTATTTGCTTAGCCAAAGTGTAAATGTTGCAATTCTTCATTTTACCCATCATGCACCTGGACTTTTGGACAGAGCCATTTCTGCTCTAGGAAAAAGTAAAAGTGCAAGTCCCAAAATTAAACCATAAAACCTTTGGCGACACCTCAATCCACCATGTTTAAACACAGCGATACTTGCTGCCACAATCAATGGAGGGCATATAATGGAGGGCATCTTGTATCTACGCAGTCCAGAAAATCTACAGTATGATCCTTCATGCATAAATAACTCAAGGTAATCCCTGGATTCGGAATCCGTATCCACCCTCCACTTAAATTCCCTTTCACCCTCATGCCTCTCCGCATGTGAATGTCCAATTGCTCTGTGAATTTAAAAAGCGTCAAATCTTTCGCGAGCCAAGCCTTGTTTAACGTGACTGGTATGAGGCTGCATCTGTGGCGAGCTCGCATGCAACGCTCCGTGAGGACCGTGAAACAAGTTCCTCGGCAGGCTGGAAACGAAAACAATTGTCATCAGACATTTTTCCCGACACGAGAGGCGTACGTTCGCTCGTTTTTTTTGTGCTCTAGTTTTTCCCCTCCAAACAGAGCCAAGTGCGCCGTAACTGTGAAAGAATTTCAAAGGATGTGTTAAAACCCACTGCGTTTTTTTTTAAAAAAAATCAATTAAAACACCGTGCAACTCAAAGGCAGCAATGCATCTAGCATTGCAACGATTGGGACCTCTGCTGGGAAAAGCAAAGGAAGCGGAGAGAAGTCAGGAAATGCCTGTCAGGCCCTACTGCCCTTCTGGCTCGGCATCTACAGTACGAGATGCAGCCTGGCAGGGCTGCACGAGCCGTCAGCCGTGACTTAGCGGCAGCGAGGTACCGGCGGGACCCGCACGTTCGGAAGGCAGCGGTGCACGCCGATGCAAAGGAGATGCATTCGACAAATGAGAAACCTTCGACTTGTTAAATCTGGAGACTGACCACGTCGGTGACATGTCTTAGGTCAAAGCAGCGAGCTCCACAGTCTGTGATAGTGCTTTTTTAATGCAAGATGTACAGATTTCCGCATCCTTACATCGTTACCTCTTAGGGCGTCGCTAATTGGACGGCAGATGTGCATCATGCTTATGACTGAATGATACACTCTGTAACATTTCTGCAAAAGCAAGGGGGTGTGACATTTAAATCCCTGGTAGTGTTCCTGCCACCAGTGTAATGTATTCGCAATTTGCAAAAGCTTATAAAATGGATCCACTTATTTAAGAAGCTTATTAAACGTACCATATGAGCTCAAATGCAACATTTTAAAATTATTTTGTACTAAAGTTACAGCAAGCTAGATCAAACTGCATTGAACTAATATTACACTTACGCCATAAAATAATCAACCATGACTGAAATATTAATATTAAAGCATTAATGAGTGCTTTTAAAGTCTTTGTACGCCTAAATCAATCGTGAGTTTTTATATTGTAGTGCGCCGCCTGTTCAAGTGCTCACTACTTCACCTACTGGTAGTACTGGAGAATCGCTACAAAAGAACAGCGAGCATTCAGCGCTGATACCACATTGAATCTCTCAATAAAACAATAAAACTAAATCACTAAAATATCCAAGTGCTAACTTTCCATTTCGTGAATTCGTGAACAGAAGCATAACCAGGAGACATCATTAATAGGTATAGAAAAGGAGATATGTAAGTCACCAGTAAACATATTCCTTTTGAAAGGTGATTAGTTGGCTTCATGGTTTACTGGTTAGCTGGCTGCACCAGGTACCAGCTTCATCACTGCTGAAATATGTTAAGACAGAACTTCACCTCACCTCGAAATTCACTTAGTATGTATATCTTGTCCACGGTGTCCCCTGACTTCTGTCCCGTCCATCTCTGGTCTGACTCCAGTACTGAAAAACGGATGGACGGTTCACTTATTTATCAAGCTTCCCAGACCAGGGGGAAAACAAAAAGTTAAAGTCGAGAGGTGTTTATGTTCTTGTACTGCAAACACCTGTTTTCCGTTGTGAGAGAAAGCCTCTACGTCCGAGCAACGCTGCTGAAAATAATACCCATAACACCCCACGTTAACACCCACCTACAGAACGGACAGTACCGACAGCTGTGATCGCTCCAGAAGGTGTCACTGACAATTAGGTGCAAACACAGTTATTCTCTATAAATATGTTCTATCATAGCGAAAACATTAGCAAGTGGGAATATCATTCATCCTCCCGTTTGTCGGGCTGTTTATTTTGCTATTTTTCTGCCTGTCCTCGGTTGAATACTAATTTTGCAGAGAAGAAAAAAGAGTGGAAATTTTTGGAGGCCTATGTTGGAAAACTGACACACTCCCCCAAAGACGGGAATTAGTAGTGTTTTGTTTTATTTTTTTTGATAAAGTGCCTTTTATATCCAGTATTGAAATAAACAGAAGTCTGACATTATGGCGATGCTCATTAATCGTATTGCATTTCTTATCTTGTTCTTGTTTTACTTGGGTATTTTATTGTCTGTTAAGCAATGAAATCCACAGCTAAATGCATGTCAACTGAACATCAAGTGAGCAAATTCTACAAAAGCAAAATTCATCATTTGAAAGACCAGCCCATAATACCCATCTGTCATGGCAACAGGGAAATAAGTTATCCAGATCAGATGCATCAAGTTCATAATCTTTGTACTAAGAAGACCCAATTTAATCAACTCATTCAATTCGGGGCAGATTAGTGGTAATCTCGAGGCACCTCCTGGGATCATTGAGAAGTTGAGTCCTCAGTAGGCGAAGAACCCAACAGGATAAACATGGGGGGTGATTACCCATCCCTGTAATATGAATAATAAACCTGGGGCTGTCGCGAACATGAATGTGGCTCAGTTTGTGAGTGACGCAGCATAAAATAGACCCCGCAAAGTGTGGGCTATGTTACAGCAATGAAGCCATGAAATAGACCCCGCAAAGTGTGGGCTATGTTACAGCAATGAAGCCATGAATATGTTACAGCAATGAAGCCATGAAATACTGTTATCATGTGGAAACCCAGCACAGCAGCCATCCATCATCCACTTGTAGCCTCACACAGCGCACAAGGCCTGGGTCCATCCTGGACGGGATGCCAGTCCCCCATAGGGCAATGTGACCTCATACTACCATGCATGTTCCTATAGTCCAAAGCATGCGGTTAGATGAAATGGCATCTCTAAATTGCTCATAGTATACAATCGTGTTTGTGCCCTACAATGGATTCGCGTCCATCCCTACTCTCTCCTGCCTAGTTCTCCTAAGCGTTCTAGGGTTAGGGTCCAGGTATAACCTAATGGTATGGAGGATGGATTCATATTCTCATAAATATTATTTTATAATCATTGTGTACATTTGAGAAATAGCCAGAACTTTCTTAACTGAAAAGAGCACAGTTATTGTTGCCCCCATTGAAAGGTCTAATCATGAAACCTTCGATCTGCTGTTTGTTCAAGTCTATGTCAATACAGTAGCCCGACAGCCCAACTGTGAATCCTCCCCTCTTTTAATATGTGCCAAAATCAATACTTTCCTCGAAGCTAAACACCTCCAACAGCCAGATGCCCTACTTAAGCCTTTCTTTTCCACCGGCGTTGTTAATTGCTGGGTAGATTCCCGCTTGCTCGTTTCCTTCACAACGAAGCCCATGGTGCAGACGTGTGAGTGTGCCGCTCCCTCCTCAGATGTGGGTTAATTGCTTTCTTCTCTAGTTTCTCTACTATTTTACTGCCTAGAGCAGTGTTTCCCAATCTGGTCCTCGGGGACCCGCAGACAGTCCACGTTTTTGTTCCCTCTCGACTCTCTGCCAGAGTTGGGAGGGAGCAAAAACGTGGACTGACTGGCAGGGAGTTGGGAGGGAGCAAACACATGGACTGACTGGCAGGGAGTTGGGAGGGAGCAAAAACGTGGACTGACTGGAAGGGAGTTGGGAGGGAGCAAAAACGTGGACTGACTGGCAGGGAGTTGGGAGGGAGCAAAAACATGGACTGACTGGAAGGGAGTTGGGAGGGAGCAAAAACGTGGACTGGCTGTGGTCCCCCAAGGACCAGGTTGGGAAACATTGGCACAGAGACTGTGAAGATTTTCTTAACGTTGAAATGTACATTATAAGAAGGCAAATTGAAGAAATGATTCAGGAAAAAGAATAAAGAAGCATAATTATTTTAAGAGACAGCATGCAAAATTGCATACATTCCCTATATCAGATGGTTGTCCCTGATCCTTTCACAGGGTCTTCCTTATCTAATGACTGTACCTTTAAATCCATGCAAGAAAAACCTCTTGCTATACTTTCTTACAGTACTACAGATAAAGCTCTCACAGCTCCCTGCTATGTGCCGAGAACCACAGTCCCCCACAAATTCACCATCCAGTGAAGAGCACAGTACCAGCCTCCCAGGAGAGTAACAGCTACTCACTTCTGATTCTTGTCCTCAACAAGGCAGATAAGATTTTTTTAAAAAATACTCCCTGTGTTGGGGGGGGGGGGGGCAGCCATAAAATCTGAATCAGCTTTTTCAAAATGACAAATCAAACCAATTTATGGTTTAAATGACACTCACAGCAGGGAGCTGGTTGGCTCAGTGGAGTAAGCTTCTGTGGCTGTACGCAAAAGGTCACTGGTTCAAATCCAGCTATAGCAGGATAGTCACCTGTGTGGCCCCTTGAGCAAGGCCCTACATGCTGGCTGACCCTGTGCTGTAACCCCACCCAAACTTGCTCTCACCTCTCTGTGTGTCTCATAGTGAACAAAATACAGCAAGAATAAGGAGATAATTCCCCACAAGGGGATTAATGAAGGGTCTCTAATGCAAACTGCTAACTACAGAGTCTTCTTAAGTATGAATAAAGGCAGCCTGTATCCATCATGAACTTCAATCAGTGAAATACACTCATGAAACTAAAGACTAAATCTGACGATGCATTGCCATTTATTTTATAACCACAGGCCGATTCCACACTTTCTCTCTGTCTGTCTTCGGCCATTCAGATTATAAAGGTTTACCGTCAAGTCACTCTATTGTCATTTCACACACAACTTGCGATTCTACGGAGATTCGGCAGCCAGCACAAGAACAGCTGAGCAATAAATCACGGATAAATAAAATAAAACAGCACACAACAACACACTTGGACGTGTGAGTTATTTTTCTGTGTCTCTTTCTCTTTGAGCACCATCCTCCAGCGGGGCGTAAATGAAGCCCCCGCTTTCTCGCGTTCGCAATCGCGGGGAGAGCGGCACTCGCGTAGCGCGCACCGTCATACATCTCGCCGCCGCTTTCTGTTCGTGGCTGCGGCTGATGAGGGACTTACTGCAGTTAAATCCCCGTGTCCGTCCGCACCGGCACCTCCCACTGTTAATTTAAGTTCACCTTTCGTTCTTTTTTTTTTTTGTGGTGGAGCGACGATAAGAAGTGCGAGCATGGGAGGGCGTGGCAGCAGCGCAGAGCCGCCGAGGGCTGTGCAGTCTGCCATCGGAACCGGCTCCCTTTTCTAGGTCAAGGGCTCTCCCTGTGGCAGCGGGCCAGCATCCGCGCTCTCAGCATCCAGCGAAATGAATCAAGTTCCCATTGAAGCTCCAGGCTCGGACTCTGAAAGGGACAAGTGGGCCAGAGTTCAGTGTATCGTCCCGGAGGGGGACAGAGCCTGCGTGTGAGTGTGTATGTGTGTGTGTGTCCTTCTGTTACTGAGCCAGCATCTGTGCTTGTGCTATGCCTCTACGTGTGTCTGTAAATGTGTGCGCGTGGGTAGACGCTTGTCCCTGTATCTGCGTGTGCGTGTGTGTGTGTGTGTGTGTGTGGAGTCAGCAAAGGAGGAGGGAATATAGCGTACGAGCAGGCAGAGGAGAGGTGACCTCTCAGGGTATCTGTGGCTCCCTGGAGAGGGTTTACTGTACACAGAGGGCTCCAGTGAGGAGTCCTGTCAAGCTGAGAACAAAATCTGATATAAACCGGATCCTGGGGGGGCTGGGGGCCATTCTGGGAACTGTTTGGACAAGCTTTTCGTCCCATGTGTAAAGCCCGAGTTGCTTGTCCAAGGACCAAGTTTTTACAGATGGTCGACAGGGAGTCCATGCTGGCCACTGCCTTCCCAGCTGCCCCTCTGCTTCGTGGAAGTTTCCAGAAGGACAACAGAATCAATCAATCAATCAACCAATCAACCAATCTAATTTATCTATCGTGGGCTGTCTATCTTAGCTTGTTGGGACTCAGTCATGAGTCCAGGCCCCTTGGGGGCGCTGCAGGCTGCATTGGGGCTCACACCCCGGTCCGGATCACGATTCTCTCCTCACTGTGTGTGTGTTCAGGGCCGGTTTCCCTCCAGGCCTTCGGGCGCAGGGTCCAGCTCTTCTGTGTCGAGTTCAATGCCGACAGTTATTTTTAACATGCCCCGGAACGGCAGAGTGCGCTGCGAGTTAGTAAAGCCCTCAGCAGTCGTGGAATGCGTTACGTTTCGTGACTCACGTCTTATCGGGCCAGACACAGACCGTGGCTGGACACCACGTCTATTTCTCTCTGTCTCTTTTTGCTGATCAATAAAAGGCCATCAGAGTCATCGAGCGAAGACAGCGAGGCCTGAAACGCTATCAAACCCAGCTCCCCCCCCACCCAAGGTCAAATTCCACCAGGGGGCCGTGTCTTTACGCTGTTTCATAGCGTGCACATGAGCGTCACACGGACACCTAAGCCGTCTCAGAAACTCACACAGATACACACTGCCCCATGTGTGATTATTTTTGACGCTAGTGCTGTAGACTCCTACCATACAGTACATACCTTAACCAGCCTCAATAGCTTCCATGTCTGCAGGGGCCCCAATGTGGGGAGGGGGGGCCTGGATGCCACCTCCTCCAGACCGGACTGTTGTTATTGAGAAGACCAACCTGTGCTGATAAGCCTATCCTCACAGCTCAAAGAGATTAATCTTTCCACCTTCCAGCAGGTGCCTTGAAACCACGGAGTGGTCCTGTCGTTTGTTATGGTGGAATAATTAATTCCCGTGGTCTTCCAAGGTTAGGTGTTCCTCACCGTTCCGTCATCAGAGGGCAGCGTGCGAGTCCCTGCCGTACCTTGAAACAGGATTCACGACGATCACGTTCTCCCTGGGGGCGTCACCTGGTGCGCCCAGGCCAGCTGGAACACGCCCTTGTTTTCCCGTCAAGACTCGCAGGTGGCGTGAAGAGCGTTGGCACCGATTGTCACGGGGAGAATTCCTGACTCCGTATCGTCTGTAGCTCATCCCGAAAAGCCTGTCATGCCTGACTGGAAATTCGAACCCACCTGTAATCGTAAATCACGGGGCTTGTGTTTTTTTTGCCTGGGAGGCATGCTTGTGGTCCGCATCGCTTTGTAGTAACGTGAGGATCAAAGCCTGCGTTTAATTAGGCTGCGTATATTTGGCATTGAGCGGGGGCAGTGTGTAATTAATGGCGGGGGTTTGTGGCACATTCATCTGGGCTGTGGAATCTAAGGTAATAATGAGTGGTGGAATCCCCTGCCTCAGCCCCCCCACATGTACGCAGCTCTGTCATCGAGTGCTTAGCCCCCCCCCCCCCCAGCTTGGTAGTACTACACGCCACAGCTGACAGCCCCGGCGAGGCAGCACATTCCACAAGATTACTACTTTGCATACTCTGTGGGCCCCGAGCTCCCCGATTGGTCAGCTGGGCTCGGGCACAAGGGACAGAAGCAGCCAATAGGGAGTCGGCTCATGAGAACAGGGAGACAAGCTCGTAGTAAAACACAGCGGATTTCTTTCAGTTGGGATTTTGCCAACGGGATGAATTCAGGCCGTCTGTAACTGGGAATCGCGGTCAGAATGCTTGATAGTATTAAATTACTCAAGTCCCTCAGGCGTTCACTCTCTCCCCGTCGTTATTTACGCCCAGCCAGAGTTACGCTGCATCTTGTCCAGGGGGGAAGTACACAGTCAGCGGGCCCACAGCTGTGGCCAGTCATGGTGTGGCTTAGGATTAATAGCACAGGTATTAAAAAGTGCTGTGGCACTCCCTCCGCTCTGGGGTGAAATCCCCAGTGAATCGAAACAGCTGACAGACAAGTCTGGGCAAACCCCCCCCCCCGCCTTACTCAGCTGTTTAAAGTGTTTCACAAACAGCAGTTGTTCAGGAATCAGTATATTTAATGCTTTAGATAATATCTCAGGTGAAACCCCAAAGCTTTTCGACAAAGATGCAGAGACAGGAATCTTATCAGGCCCATGGGATGTTAAGTAGGATGTATATCTGTAGCTTTTATTCCCTGAAAATAAATTCCAGGTTAGTCTGTAAATGGGAGAATCTGATACATATTCTCTGAGCCTGGAAAAACAGCTCATTTTCTGTGTCTTTCCTGGGTGTCTATCAACAGGCTTTTAAGGTAATTCTATATGCACAAACAGCGCACAGTAAACACAGTAATCCCACCTGGGCCACTTAAAATACTATCAGTTATATTCTGCGGTAATAATATCCACAAGTTAGCAAATCTGCTGTCTTCCGGATAGTGTGAAGCGTGGGTTTAATTATAACCCGGTTCCCCAATTCCGTGAGGCTTTATCACGTGCCTGCTATTTCTGCTTCTCAGTTCCGTGGTGCGTACTAGTGAACATATTGTCTCCTAAAATCATCTTGAACACGTTTTACTGTGAAACAAACACACAGCTTTGGAAGACCGGCCAGTAGGTATTTGATGGCTGAGCGTACGCTCTGTCTGACAAATCAGGCCATCTCTGCGGTTGTCGTAACAGCGTGTGCAGTGAGGAAGGTGTCACTTCTGACATGCTACGATCTGCTTCCAGTCAGAAACCCCGAAACCGTGATGTGTCACTTCCTCTGAACATGAACACAAATCTGGCTTCCATCTTTGATACCTGTTTATATTAAAACTAGGCACAGTTCAAGCTGGGTTAGGGCAAGATCACAGGCTTACAGCTTGCTGGTGCTGTGTTTCGGGGAATGACAGACAGCACTGCTGGGTCTTACTGCTATGATGTGAATTTGTGTGGCTTGTGAGACTGGGAGCTTAGAAAATGTGGATGATACAGGTTAGTGATAGGGAGACAAGAATGTGAAGGTAGAGGAGTGATAGTGGGGGGTGAGGAGGTGGGGGAGTGAAGGGGCAGAGAGTGAGAACAGAGGAAGTAAGATAAGGGGAAGTGACAGTAAGGAGAGACTGGGGGCGGGAGTGTGAGTGAGACTAGGGGGGCAGGAAGGGAGAGTGAGAGTGCCAGGTGGGTCGTGCTGATTGTAATCCACAGTTAGGCCCGTTCCTGGCATTTATATTTATATATAAATCCTATATAAAAAAATATATATGTTCTGTGGGAAGGAGAGCGTTGCTATGGTGACGGGAATAATGAACGTGTAGGTGTCATTTGAATTACCAGAACGTTCAGAGACTGACGCGAGGTGTAGCGCCTCGACATGGCTCAGTTCAGTCCGGCACGGCGGCGTTCTAGGCCTGGGGATCAGGCACGGAACTCGCCGGTCAGCCACGGTGCAAGGTGACAGCCGATGGTGGTTCCTGTTATTAACCACATACACAAGGCTGACAGATGTTATATAAGTAAAGGCTGCAGGCAGTTCCTGCACCTGAGTGTGACCCTATGTTTACCACAGCGCCCCCTGCCTGGTGTGGCTGCCTCACACCCCACTGATAACCAGCCTGCTAGACACCTAGACAGGTGTGGCTGTACAGAATCGTAAACATCATGTCCTGGGGACCGTATATGAAATACGATCATTCCCAACCTGACAGGATAGTTAGTCCTCGCTACTTAATGTCTGTGTAAACACTATGCATTTACATTAATGCTAAATCACTGGCGTGACTTAGCTCACTCGAGCTTGAGAGACACATGCTCGCTCTGATCGGAGCTCAAGTGCAGGAATAAACGTGTCCTTCTGTGATCTGACAGGAGGCTGCCTTGTGAAACAAATGACAAAAGACGCAGCTACACTCTCGTTCGGTTACAGGCTGCGCTGTTCTTACAGGTGTCCGCAGTACGTTTCAGAGGTATTAGACACTGATCCCTGCACGACTGGCAATAATATTACATTAATCAAAGTACGTTGATGGCACTTCTATTTAAGAATGTTACTGTTCACTTGATATAATCCCCCAGGCCGACCCCCCCCCCCATCTCAATCGTACGTAGCTTTGGATAAAAGCATCTGCTAATTATGTAAATGTAAGATGGACGGACACCCCTTCCACCCACAACGTCTACCAGCCTTTCGCTTCTTTTTTTAGTTCGTAAGGTAGCCCTGGCGAGAGGGAGAGTCTGTTCGCACTTCGCCGTATCACAGCATGCAGACACGCTGTTTTCCGGGCCGCTTGTCGGCAGCCTTCGCACCTTCCTCCGCCTGTTCCGAGGTAGGGGCCCCACCCGTCGCGATACCCACTCTTCGCAGATACCCCTCAGAGGTACAGCCTATGGCCGATCAGGGGCAGCCCTGCCTGTACGGTATTTAGGCGGCGTGCTTAAAGCATTCGGCCCCCAAACAGAGGCAGGCCTGTTCCACGCGCTGTCAGATACCGAGCGCCCGCCTAACGGGCCGAGGGGCGGTTGCTGATTCATCCCACATGGGCGCAGCGATGCCAGCAGCCTGGCACGGCTGCCACACGTGCCCCCCCCGCAGGGTGCAGCATCTGCCACACAGGCAGTAGGTCCAGACGCCGCCGTCTTGCTCCAGGGTGGATATTAGTCAGCGGGGATCTGGCGTAGCCTGCAGGAGCCATGGGGGGAGGGATCGTCCCACTAATGGGCGGGGTCAGAGGTCAATGGGGGGGGGGACACGGCGGCGGAGTTTATCACCACTCAAATCATGCATC
>JAODJW010000046.1:8280619-8291390 GCA_026777045.1 Hyperopisus bebe
TCCCCAAAAAAAAAACCATGGCCATACCCCCCCCCCCCCCCCCGGTGAGTGAGCAGCAGCATTACTGGGGACGGCGACGGAAAAGCGTCCCGCGCGTTTACCTCGACGCCAGTGTCCTCAGAGAACCCACAGTCACGTATTTATTTATTTGCGGTGTTTTTGTTACCAGGAATTTCCTCCACGCTGCGAGCAGCTCCAGGGACGACAGGGTGGAGCAGAGGAACGGGAGAGTCTGCACGTCAAGGCGGAGAACAGGCAAAGCGGCGGAGAATCCCATTCAGAATAAAGCATCCGACAGGGAAAGAAACAGAGATCCTGGTGAAGCTCCCTCCATCCCACCAGTCATTTAGTGCGTAGTTTCACAGCCCAGTCCTCTGGGACCCCAGACGGTCCACATTTTTGTTCCCTCCCAGCTCCCAGCACACCCTGCACCAGGTGTTGTGTCGGGAGGAAGCGTGTGGATGGTCTGGAGGTCCACCAGGACTGGGCTGTAGTGGTTTCTTCGTTGTCTTCCGGGGAAGGTCAGGCAGGTCACTATGGTGGGGACTTCCTGTATCTATGGTGGTAAACTGGGACATTTGGTCAGGTGACCCAGCGACAAAATTCACCCAAGTCTGAGTTTGCAAAATGTCCACAGAAAATGAAAACCAGAGACCACAGGAAATGACACCTGGTCAGAAAATCCAGACAGTAAACTACACATTCCATCAATCAAATGCTGTTTTTTTTGGGGGTTGGTGTTAAGTTTTTTAATTGTTTTTTAGACCTCATTCACAGCGTTTCTCTTTTGATATGGAGGATACCAACCCCTCCTGGATTTACACAGGAACAGGAAAGACACAGGACCCCCCCCCTCGCTTTTCTGTCTCTGCGGGGTTCTGGACGTTTCCCGTTAGACCCATGACCGCACCGCGCTTCCAGAACCGGGCCCTCTGGCACCAACACATGCACGTGTCATTTCCAAAGCACATACAGAACCTGCCTATAACACAGATTTATAACACTTCTCTGAAAAAGCCAGCAAATTAGAAAAAGAAAAAGAAAAAACGGCGGAATCAGCAAAGCCTCATTAACAAGAATATCACACGATGGAAATGTTAGTGACAGTACTGTGGCAGATGTCATGAAGCAGTGCACGGAGGAGCAAAGCCAAGGCCATTACGATGATGAATAATAACCTTAGTTAAGATGCAAGCAGAATGCAGGGAATAATAAACAGAGGACGTAAGGGCATTGATCGGAGGAGATGGGAGGCACGTGGTGCTTGCAGCTATGCACCAGCGAGCAGCCGCTTCCGGGCCGCGCGCTGACGCCAATCTGGTCGTCTGACCTCAGCCGGGTGCGAGAAGCACACCACACAAACTGCCCACTTCCCCTACAGATCACAAAACATTTTTTTGGTGACATTTGTCCCCAGTTTCTTCTCTGACATTACACACTTAAATAAAACCAAGTCTGTCTGGGTCTACCGAGGTCAGCTGGGGACTAGAGCACATCGCCCGCTTGCAAATAATCCCACCGGTTAATGGACCAAGAATCACTGGTGCTTTGTTGCCCTCTAGTGACGATTTGTTATTCCTGCAAACAGTCAAGCTTATTGGTCTGAGAAAATCAACAAAACTGTAATATGAATATGTAATGCTTGTATGCGTGAAATGTACTCTACTTAGATTACCACAGGAGAAGGAAATGGCATTTTGTCTCAAAATCAACTTGAATTTTAGGCATTTTCACAGCAGACTGTTTACGATCACAGCCGGGAATATATGCAATTGTTGCAAGAATGTTTATTGGTGCAGTCTCATTGAATAATACAAAACAAAAATACTGAAAATTGTATCAATATTTATTTGGAAGGGATATAATTACAGAAAAGAAATTACAGGAAAGCAGATCATGTGAATGGAATGAATCAGCAGTTAATGCTGAAAATCACTCATCTTGTTTTCCTCCACACACACACACACACACACACACACACATAAATTAAGTTAGTGATGTATAAAGAGAAACAATGGCGACCATTCAAAGCACCCGTATCCCGGCATTAAATCCACCATTAACGGCAGATGCCCCAAGTGTCGGCAGGTGACTGACCCTCATTAGGGACAGTAACCCCCCCCCAACA
The DNA here is from genome assembly GCA_026777045.1 of Hyperopisus bebe. Lineage (NCBI taxonomy): Eukaryota > Metazoa > Chordata > Actinopteri > Osteoglossiformes > Mormyridae > Hyperopisus > Hyperopisus bebe. Next base: position 8,282,748 of record JAODJW010000046.1, read on the forward strand.
CTACAGACCCCCCCACAGATCTCAGTTCCATTCCCTTTTCAGCTGAGTCCACTTAGCCCTGTGTAAGACACCCTGCGGGTCTGGAGAGGGTCAGCGCTCTGGCGCCACCCCTGAACCTCTTTCAAAGCTCTCAGAAATGCACACATAACAAACACCACATGCCGACCAGGCCAGACCGCGTGGCTATAAAGCCCCCCGAAGCCACCAAACTAAATCACCCGAAAAGGAGTTTGAGCAAACAGCCCATTTTCCTCATCAGAGGAGCACAAACGTTTCCAAGTTAAAACATTTGTTTAACGAGCGGCGCTTTCCCTCCGGCGACACACGTGGCTTTGAGACGAGAAACTCTGGATGTGGTTCAGGGCAAAGATCCACAGTGATGAGGGTCGCTCACACAGACCAGCTTAATGATGCACGTCAAGTACAAACCAGCACACTCCAGCCACCACCAAAAACACCCACACATTCATCGTACGGCCACATTTCCAGTAAGGAGCTGGAGGAGGCCGAGAGCCTTCCCTACACAGGCAGGGGAACAGTTCGGACGGGGCTCCATGCATTACCAATACCTTACCTTACCATCCATCACCATCCATCCATCCATCCATATATCCTACAAGTGCAAGGCAGGAATAACCCAGGACAGGACGCCAACCCATCGCAGGGCACACTAACCATTCCAAAACCTTGCATATCAATACAAAATAATAAATAAAACTCAAATAAGCACTCAATCCAAAATACTATACGCAGCATACATAATAGCATAAGCACAGTATTATATTAGCAAGAAATACCAGTAATGGCTTTTTAAATAATTCATAAACATTTTAAAATGCTTTTAAAACACAAATCTGTTGACCATTTCCTGGCCAAATAGTGAAATGTTAAATATAAATGCTGAGATACTGAAATTTCATAATAACATTTTATTAACAGGTTAATTTTAAGCTTCTGCAGAAAATGCACAGGCCCTAACCCACCCCATCTCCCTGATTTATTTAATTGCAGCTTATGAGGCGCCTGACGGGAAAGCAGCACCAAGCCATCCCACCACAGGGCTGGAACCTCTGCACAACACATGGCTATTTCACAGAAACATTACAGAAACGCCGGGTGCATGTCGACCACAGGCTTGGCCGGCGGGGCCCATAAAGACAGGGGTCAGCTAAGGAACGGCCCAATTAACGGGCGACACTATGAGCCAATCCTGCACAACCACACAAGGGAGTTGGTAGAGTGCCGTTCAACGCCGCAGCCGCTCGACGCGCTCGCTCCCAGCAAGGCTGGCCAGCGGCCATTTCCAGCGCTGCAGCCGACGTGATAAAACTCCTTTGAGCTCTTTGAGGTCTCTGTGGAAAATGCAAACCTTCTGGCCAATTAAGTCAAGACTGAAAAATGCCATTTGCCTTAAACGGATCACAGAGGTTCCCTACAAGTGAACCCTAAACATGACCGCTCAGAAATGCCTTTGCCGTTTACATTTCGGGAGGTTCGACTACGTGCCGGGAACCTCGGGAATCTCGTCTCGGATACTGCGAGGTACCTTCCCACAAACCACTTAAAGCCTGAACTCCACATTCCTTGGGCAATTAATATCCTTAACAATGAGAAATTTACAACTATAACCAGGCTAACAATCATACAGCGAAAGAAATCCTCTAAAAAACAAGAAGAAGAAGCAAAAAGAAAAGCCTCAAATTGTGAAAGTGTCCCTGAAATGGTCGGTAGGTGTAGGGAGAACCTCATGATGAGAAGCAGTCCTCAGGCACTCAGGCAAGCCCCCCCCCCCCCCCCCCCCCCCCCCCCCCCCCCCCCCCCCCCCCCCCCCCAACCCAATGGTTTGTCCCAGTCCTGTGTCTAAGGTAATGGGCAGTGCAGGGGCACCAAGCAGCCATCACCTGGCCCCGCTGCGTTTGACCACGATGGTGCCGGCCACAATGTCATACACCGTCCTGTTGTGCTGAAAGAGGAGCAACGTGATGAAGGCCGGGAAGAAGAAAGCGATGGAGAAGTTCTTGTTCAGAGCTCGAACCATGGACCTGGAAGGGTGGGCAGGGTTCTTATCAGAGAATCCAACAGATGTCACATGACAACTAAGGGTTCCACAATAAGCCAATAATATTCAACGTTGGGGCCCCAATTACTCACGCGGAGAGGGAGACATTGGACGCGGGGACCACCCGAACACGGCTGGGCCGAACCAGGACTGCAGAGTCGCACGTGACCACACGAAGATCCAGGAGAAACTTCCCTGGGGTGGCTCCCCCTGCCCCCCATATACAAATAATCTGTAGCAAGGAAAGACACAGACAGAGGAGACAGATGGGCTTTCAAGGCACTATTATGGCTGACATGATTAGCCAATTAGCTTTTCTAATAACAGCATGTTATTCTAAGGACAGAGATTTCAAACACTGGGAATTCTGGAACCTTGTGAAGATGAATCATTAACATATCCACGATCAAACCTTTAATTTAGGCTGCTCTCATTTCATTAAAACATCATTAAAACACTGCTGTTAGACACCGATTTTACACTGTGGACAGACCTTTCTACTGCTACATTATATTGGAAAACAGACTCTCCCTGTGTTTTCTGTAACATGCGCAAAACACCAAGTTAAAAATAGAGTCAATCGCAGAAGTACCCGACTGTTTGACCTAAACCTGTTGAGCGAGCCTGACATTTCCAGGAATGACAATTCTAATTAGCACAGGTTTTGTGAGAGATGCATACTGTAGAGACCGGAGGTTTCTGAAAATCTCACCTCGTAAAAGCAAACCAGGACCCGGTAGACCAAAGCCACTACCATCATTTTCTGGAGTTCCTCCATAGATGTGTCCTCGTTGATCTCTTCTACGATGAAATGCAGGGCCAACTTGGAGACGTCCCTGGGAGGAAATCAGCACAAAGATTTTTATGTGAGGCACAGCTGTTCCAGCATGTCAGCCAGAGGCCATTCAAACATCGAAAAAAACAATAGTAAAGAAATAATCATGAGCGTTTTAGGGATATGGCTGGTCTTTTAACGACTCATACTAGCAGAGGAAGAGAGTGAAACTGCATTTGTCTGAAAACCTGCATGGGGCTATAGGGACAAGAAATACTGGGGTCGTCATAGCTGCCTGATATTAACCCGTCTCATAGTCATATTAAGGGCGTGTACTACCTCACTCAAGGCATCTGCCCTGAATCCTTGCTCTTATTTACACTCTCTGTTGCTAAATAAATGTACTATATCAAAAAAAGTTCGCTATGCAGTACGGTAAATATTTTCACATCGGACAACCTCGGGACCAAGGAAGTGCCAGATAGCTGAATTTATGATTAATGATTTAATGTGTGTATAAGAATTTTCATGACCACTGTTATTTGTACTGTTGTTCTTAGGCAAGTATGTATTTTGCTTGTATCTTCTCTTCTGACCAATAGTTTCAGTCCAGATTAATCTCCAGATAAGAATGGACTGTTTAAAAATATAGCATGCTCAGGCCGAATACTTTCTGTTTCGAGTAAAACAGGAATCCATAGACACTTCCCTGTGGCGAATCAAGCAAATTATTATTACTATTAAAATGGAGCAAGTATGACCTTTAGAGAGTGGAAACAACAAAATAAAGTGTCAGTCAGAGGACTGCAAAATAATCGAAATCGGCAGACTTCGAAAACGTGATCGCTGTACAATCATGTGTTTTGTGACAAACCAAGAGCCAAAGAAAATGGAAGGATGTAGTGAGAAGATGATTCAAATTAAGATCTGTGTCAAATTAAAGGGGAGACTTTCAGAAACTCTTTAGAATTAAATGCCATAATTTTTTTTAAACTGCAATCTGAATGGAATCTCCGGAAATACTACACGCGATGTACTATATGACACTGCTAAGGTCACAAGGGCTGAAACATGATCTCAACTCAGTAAGACATACAAGCTAGAACATGAAGAATAGGCAAGGACACACTGAAGCCAGATTTTACAGAGGTTTTGTGGATGGATGAGATGAGAGTGCTTCTTGATGGACCAAGCAGATGGTCTGTTGATGGACACCTTCTTCAAGCACCTACAGGGTTGTGGAGGAGTGATGATGTGGGCAGCAGTTACCAGTGATGAACTTGTAGACCCTTTCTGACTTGCAAATTGTGTAAAAATTAAATACAAGATCTACTGCCAATTTCTACAAGATACCTTCTTCAAACATTGGTACAAGAAAAAGTCAGCAGCTTTCAAAAATGTTATATTTATGCAGCTCAATGCCTCTTCCCATGCAACAAAGTATTCCACAGATTGCCCAAGAAAGGCTTGAAAGGTGATTGAATTATGACCAGGCCGCCTTTCTTGCCAGGCTTAACCCCCAGTGATACCTTATTAAAGTATGAAATTTACCCAGGTAGTAGGCAGTACACTTCTCAGAGCAGCGTCTGGGAGGCACTGCCAGCTGCCTCGGCTAATACAGGACAGGATCAAATCAAAAACGTAACTGGTTCAATGGACCACAGGCTCCTAATGGTCATTGAGAAGAATGGTGGTTATTTCACCATTGTGAGAACATCATAGACTGTACTTATACAAACCTAGACAGCATGGCATAACACACACCTAGGGTATATGGTATAACCTAATAAAGATAAAAAGTACAGTATAGTAAATACATAAACTAGTAGAATAGTTTTTTATCACCATTTCAAATATTACGTACTGTACATAACTGTATGTGCTATTCTTATTTACGACTGGTAGCCACAGCAGGTTTGATTACACCAGCATAACCACAAACACGAGTAATGCTTTATGCTCTGACGTTACGACGGCTACAACATCACTAGTCGATGGGAGTTTTTCAGCTCCATTATAATCTTATGGGACTGACATCATAAATGCAGTCCGTCATTAACCGAAAAACGTTGTATATCTATACTGTATATCTATAGTTGGCTTGCTAATAGACAAATCCTAAATGCTATTTTTGCCTTTCTCCTTTTTTGGTAAATGCAAAAATACAGTAAATTTTAATAGAATAGTCCATGCATCCCTCCATCTTCTAGACCTGTCCTATGGAGGGCTTAGGAACTCTTGTTATAAATTTTTATATTGAGATTGTAATTGTGCCAGTTACTTCAGCATACAAGTGACCCAAATGCTGTATATGGGAGCATTTACTTAGATTTAAACTTAGGGTACAACCCAAGAAACTTTTGAGCATCAGTATAAGAGTGATGCTCAAGCACTACATGTTAGATAACCATTACTGAGTGACTGTGACCCCTGGAAAGGCCCATGTGCACCATGTTGATCTCATTCACCCCCCAGGCAACCCTGAGACTGCGGACGGGTTGTAAAATTCACAGCTGTGCGACTCACTTCATACCACTTAGGTGCATGATGGTGAGGATAACAGCAGCCTTCATGCAGAAGAGGATAATAAAATCCAGGGCCTCGGCACAGAAGCGGTGCAGGGGCGTGGGGATGGTGAACTCGTGACCTGAAAGAGAAAGGGGGAGGGGCCTGGAGCTGAGAACTACATGGATGGTCATCATCACCCAGAAGGGGCGTGCCCTCCCACAGAAAAGGAGCAATATCACAGAGTCACATTCCAAGTAATGCAGAAATAACACAAAGGACCATCCAGACATCAACAAAAGCTAGTAATGTGACTCAGGATTAAAAAACAACTTCTTTCTTTGTGGGCAGTGGTGCTTAATGGTTAGGGACGCACACTTGTAATTGAAAGACTGCTGGTTCGAATCTCCAACCAGCAAAGCACCACTGGGGTACCCTGAGCAAGGTACCGCCCCCAAGCACTGCTCCCCGGGCGGTGAATTAGCTGCCTCCTGTTATGTCACATATGGGTTAAATGCAGAGGACACATTTCGTTTTTTGTGCACTGTGACCTGTTTATTTTAAGCACAGGGTCCATTAATCCCACCACCTACACATGTGACAGGAAACTGGGCAGCACTGCATCTCACACTTCCAAGGCTGTGGGTTTGATTCCCACCCCAACTATGTAGGTGGAGTCTGCGCATTCTCTTAGTAGACTCAAGATGGACTGGTATTATATCCAGGATGTCGCCAGTCCTGTGCGTCCTGGAACAGGCTAACGGGTCACCGCGACCCTCTCTAAACATGGAAGATGGGTGTGTATTTACTAAAACCATAATCAGGTCGGTCAAGTTTAACTATGACTTTTACTTGTAAACAATGGTGGTGTATTATCTATCATACTAAGCTTCCGGCTCATAGTTCAAGGTGAGGACACCCAGCGTTGCTACAAACAAGTCAAATCTAATACGTCAATACTGTTGGAAAAGTAATTATGGAAACTTATTTCTTACACAAATATTCTCTTTCTAATCATGCTCTGATATGAATTTGGCTGTATAACCAGTTTTGGAAAGTTATGTGGGATATTCATGAACGTTAACATTATATTAGAGAATCAGCAAATGAGCACATGCAAAATCTACCTAGGGGAACAATACAAATATACATTTCCTATGGGCAAGCTTCTAAGGCGGTTTAATGCACCACCCTGTTACTGTGTCATGCAGCCCAACTGAGTTACCTGCTTGCGGAACGTTGCCGTTCTGCTGCTGCACCGGCCTGTCGGGGGAAGCCGGGGAACCCGGGGCCGGGGAGGCAGCGCGATCAGAGGGCACTGTGGCGAGAAACTGAGCATAATACCAGCTGCGACCGTCCAAAGCCGGTTGCCCCTGAGCCTCCGTCTGCGGGCTGCAGCAGGGAGGCAAAGGGGCCGCAAACGCTGCCATCCAGCTCTGCCAGTTCAGATAGCCGCAGTAATACTGCCACATCCATTCCTGCAGTCTGGCGCAGTACTCAGAGGTCTCGCTGTGCACCGGGCTCTGAATGCTGCCCAAGCTCTCTCGTGCCTCTGAATCCTTCGGTGTTGCCATATTTCATTATCTGCTTAACCCTTTCACATTACCCAACTCTCTTCACCTGCGTCCAAAACAGGAAACGACGCGATGACGCGATGAGTGTGGCGAACGTCCCATAAATATGTGACTTCGTTGGCACAATAATGGAATTATCACACAATATGTAAGTATATGCCTATACATAAAATGTACTGTTGCGTCTTAAAATAATCAATTATAAAGTACGCCCGCAAAAAATGGGTTTGTTAAATTTAAACCCCCCCTATAATTTAGCAGTAATGGTATGAACCACCATGCCAATGTAGTCAAAGTGGGCGAGGTGTATGCGGTGGGAGCTCCGCCTTCAAATAGTCGCGATTGTCAGTATGACTGTGGGAAATATTTGCATCGAGTAGGCAGCAAAACCAGTCAAGCCATCAGCAGTGCGCATTCTTACAATTAATATATATATATATAAAAGCATCACCTTAAATATCATACGAAACGGTTACACCAAAATAAAAAAAATGTATTCTTACTAATAAATACTCACTACTATAAAACAGCAGGTCTATAATACAAAAAAAAAAACAAAAAAAAACAGGCAACAGAGCGCATTTAGCTTGGAATTGTGTTTTGATACAGAAAATTAGCCCAAATGTTGGGATTTTCTCACAATATCATACAAGCACTCTTCTACGGTAACATGTGACAAGCAAATATATTTTTTATTGAGTTCCAGAAAGCTTTATGTTGATTTGGACATACTTGCAAATGCAATTATATAATTGTTCAGAGGGAATGTTCAATCTATTGCTAAATAAAGAGGAAACAGATACACAAGAACAAGATTTCTGTACAATATTGGACTAGTTTGTACTGCATAACCAGATAAAAATCGCCTTAAGTAAACAGCATGCAGATATCAATGTCTCTACCTATAATTATTGAACATGAACCCCAGAGTCTTGTGTATTTATCAACCAAACTTGTTTTTATGCTTCTATTTTAATAAATCGTGTTAGTTACACTTTTTATTGTATGCCTCCTCTTTGGGATACATTATCCTTTTAAATCTCCTTAGATCCTAGGCACACTAATACTTTAATCTTTCTTTTCTCATAGTATTTCTTTCAGAAACCTACACGTAAAATTCAAATTGTCAAATTTTAAAGTTAAGGTGCCATTAAAATCTTTAGATTCCACAAACTCTAGTTCTTACATAACTGCGTAAATTAAAAAAAATCTCTTACGCCAGCGAAAACACTGCAACCAGACATAAAATAATCAGCCAAATCATTTAAATATTAAGTGCTGTGACAAAGTGCTTTTTATCCATTTCTTGACTGATATATTTCAGTAACGTTCTTTCTCATGTCTTCAGGAAGTTCTTTTGATCGCAGCATGGTGTGCTATTGCTTGAGGCCCCCTATCCAACTCTACATTGTTGGAATGGTTCTGTTTCAGTGACGTGTAGATTCAACAGGGCTGTCAGTAATCAAGTTTGAGTGTGTCTGATTTAATTTAACCTGTTATTTAGATTTTGTTCACTGATTGATCGAGTAGCTATAATATTGTCACATGGTGATACAGGTGCTGGTGAATTATTTTCCTTCAATAAATCAAATGGTCATTTAAAAATTGTGTTATGCTAAATTTGTATGAAGATCAGACACCAGGATTAAAAGGTGGATGGATGGATGGATGGATGGGTAAAATGCTGTATGCGCATCATAATAACAGTTATCTTATACTGAACACTGTAA
>JAODJW010000046.1:8298386-8314641 GCA_026777045.1 Hyperopisus bebe
GGGGGGGCGGTATTATAACGCTGGCATTGTACCTGGTAAGCGCTGTCCTATCGACCCGGATGTGGTCAAAGTCCGTGCAGGGTCAAGACTACGTTTCGGTAATCATATCGGAGAGTGAAAGTTGATAGCTGATGGGTGTTTGTCACGTCTGCATGCCACGATGGCATACCATCCAGAACGTTTTTCGCGACATGAGTCGGACTTGTGATCGCTATCTGTACTACCCATTCGTTTTAGGACACTGAATACCGTGATATCCAGCTGTCAGGGGAAAATAGCCATATTGCTTCCCGATTTACTGTACTTGTAATCAATCGGATTGTTTTTAAAATGCAGTTGTAGCTTGAAGTTTCAGTGCAGCTAAACAAGGTGGGATATTTCTGGAGGTTAACATCTGCGACTGAGTTTGTTTCACATAAAGCACTATCGTTTTCCCGGAAGTTGCTGTGAGGTGTGTTAGAGACTTTCCTCCTGCTGTTGGCCATATGGTGTTGATATGGTTAGGGTCCAAACCTCTGCTTCTCTGTGTCTCAGAAGAAAGTCTAGGTGGGGAGGAGCCAGATTCCGTTACCATAGAGACTGTGCAGCAGGGAGCTGTTACCATAGAAACGGTCCAGCAGGCTGCCGCGTTTTCGGATCATAATGTCCAGTATCAGTTCCGCACAGAGAACAGCGGCGGACAGGTAAGTTATACAGGTGATCAGGCTGCAGCCTCATTAACTTGCACAGAATTCATTAACTCTGCGTTGCTTAGAGATTAAACCGTGTGACGTGAAAGTATTGAGACGACGCTAATGGGCCCCTTTACCATAGTCTGTCCTGCCAAATGTGGAGTGGAGTTAGCAACATTTTTGCTTAAGCAAGAGGCCACAACACAGTTGTCAAAAGACAAATGAAAATTTCAGTACTACTTAATAAATAGGCAAGAATAAGCAAACAGTCAGAACTAGAGATGCATTATAGACAAGCAGGAAAAGATTAATGTGTATAAGATACCTAAGGCTGAGTAAAATTTTTATTTTTTTATCTTAAGACAACGACCCAAATCAGCAGATCAGAAACCTAGGAGGTGGATTCAGAGCAGGGGAACCTTATTAGGGAAAGACCACCCTTCTTTTGTTTCAAGTCATGTCTTTGTGGAGACCTTTACTGAAAAGATCAAGTATCAGTATATCAGTAGGTCTTTTTTTTACATTGGTAAGGTTGTAACAGCTTAGTTATATAATTTGTAATATCTGCTATAATCTGAAGGCTTACCATAACAAGCTTTAAAAGTATGAAATGAAAAATTTTAATTCAGATTCAAAGGCAGCCGAATATGACAACAATGATTATTTTTAGTCAGAGTTCAGTACCAAGTACTGCAGTCAGAACTGCTTAGGCGAGCATACAGAGAGGTAAGATGATTCACTTATTCCCAATTCCAAGTACTGCCTCATTTTTGCAGTATTTCTGAGGTACACCTTACTTAATTTGACATTTGAAACTTAGGTAAGGATCAAATGCATGTTTAACACCAGAGGCAGGTGAGATCAGTGATGTGCTACATTTAGTCTGAAGTTTCATTGTATGTTTTATAGACTCCAAGCCATCCAGCTATTTGGATTTATGGCCTTTCATTGAGTTTGCATGAGAAATGTGTCTGAGGGGCGTGACATATTTGTGGATGATATGGTCCTGGAATTTTTTATGGATTGAAAATAAAATTAATGGAGCATGTGAAGAAGGGAACTATAGTGTCACTGAGAATGTTTGTACAGGGAAGCGTGTCTGTGTTTCGAGATGCACTCAGCTTTAGGTTTCAGAGTGATGCTCTCTCTAGCCTGTATATGTGTGTGGATTAGGTTTTTATTACTTTGTGAGGACCAAAGGTCCCCCACAATATATTATGTTGTGAGGACCATTTTTCGGGTCCCCACAAAGATCTGTGAATGCAATCAAAAAAATAAAAATGCCAAAAGTCTCGCATTTTGCTTGGTTACTTATGGTTATGGTTAGGGCTGGGTAGGGGTTAAGGTTGTCATGTTGGGATTAGAGTTTTCCCCATGGAAATTAATGGAGAGTCCCCACAAAGATATAATTACAAACCTGTGTGTGCATGCGCGTACACACATGTGTGTTTGTATTTGTTCTGTAAACACAGACATATCTGTGCACGGAACCTGCTGTACTATTTTGGCCCTTCCCCTTTCCAGGTGACGTATCGAGTTGTCCAGGTAACAAACGAGCAGTTAGAAGCCGGAGGGGAGGGAGGTGGGACAATCAGTGTGGTCTCCACTGCCGCTTTTCCTGGTAACCCGCAGGCAGCTGCCCAGGTGAGAGCATCTGGGAGCCTGTGTCCGTGTGTCCGGCGGTGGGCGGGTTCCCGCTCGCGTGCCTCTATGTGCACGTCCATATTGTGGCTGCGCCTCTGTCCTTTCTCACTACTTAAATATGAGCCTGTTGTTTATAATTATATTTCCTTAATTTCTTCCAAGGCCGTGGCCCAGAACACCTTCAGTAACGGTGGCAGTCCCGCTGCAGAGTCAGCAGGGGGTGAGACTCGCTTCACCTACTTCCCTGCAGCGGCCGTGAGTGACGGGTCAGCTCTCTCTATACAGACAGACCAGGCAGCCACACAGGCAGGAAGTGAGTCATTCATCTGGAATTTTTGCTCGACACAGACAGGATTGTTACATCACAGCAGTTCAATTGAGAAGGACCTCATCAAGCTAATTGACAGATTGCCTTTAAGCTACTCTGGGTGCTGGTGTGCTAAGCAGCCATCTTGATCTCTTCACTCAGGTCAGTTCTATGTCATGATGACTCCGTCCGACGTCTTGCAGTCTAACACGCCGCGTACCATCGCACCGCGCACGCATCCCTACTCCACGTAAGTGTCACCCACATACCTGCATATGTTCATTAAGGTAGTGTGAGGGGAAGCTGGGTGGCGGAGTGGACCCAGCACAGTGAGTGGGAGCTTGCCGTGCAATTGCAGTGCTGCACTGCAAAGTACTGCACAGTAAATTCAGCACTCAATAAAAAGAAAATGTCTGTGCGGAAGATATGTGCAGATATGTTAAACATTGCTTGTCAATGGACTTCTGTTATGAATCCAATAAATTTCCAGCGTTTTTACAGAATTTAGCAAGCGTCCAAAGTAGGGCTGCCACTAACTGTTTTTCGATGGATTAAATTGTACACAATTTCACCAATTGGTTAATTAATTTAAACATTTAATTTTCCTTCAGAAAATCATATTGACCATTTCAGTTCATTTTATTTTGATAACAACATACTGTATGTAATTGCAGGGCTTTAGATTATGGACGCTGGCTTTTTGGCACCATACAGACTTTATTTTCACCCACAGTTCAATAAGAAGATTAGTAGTATGTCTAAAATATTAATGATATGCGTATTATGATGCCCAAAAGTTAATAACCTGTATAAATTCGGCATATGTTTATGCTTATTAAATTCAGTTAGTGGAACACCCCATGCTACTGTTTTGGTAAATCACAGAAGCAATAAGCAGTGAAGTGGCAGTGAAGAAATGGACAGCTTAGCAACCGTAACATCTTTTAAAAGAGAAGATATTGTGGATAAACAAGGTAAAAAGACATTGGTGGTGTGGTGGTACATTTTGCTGATTGAACTCCGACACGTTTTTTGGTAAATATAGTTTTTATTTTTATTTCTGTTCACAAATTATTTTCTTGTATTTAGTGTCCATTTCCATTTCAGTTTTTGTTTTACGACAATATCACTGGTCCCAAGAAGCCCGATGCGCACGAACACACGCACTGGTCCCGTCAGTCAACGTAGAATAACCCCAGATTTTAGCCTAAATGTTTTCTTAAAACACTTATTCAATGGAGATTCTAAGGTAGCAGGCAGACGACTTTATGGCTTTAATAATGAAGGTATTTAGCAGCTACAAGGACAAAGGATATTAAAGGGTCTCCTTACTAATTTAATAAATATGAATAGACAACACTGTGATTTTGACTGCTCTGGCAGTCAGTCATTCAGAATGGCGTCTGTATGTTTCCTCTTCAGGTGCTCATGCATGGTGCTAGTACTGCGTAATATACCTTCGAGACTTAACAGTGTAAAACCACCCTTTTGTTTAGTGATCATTTGAACTAGTCCCGTATTTACATAGTGATATTAAAGGAAAACAGTTGTTATGAATTTCAGAAACCACAAAGCTAATTTTGCTGATGTCGACGCATTTCCCGCGTCAATTTCATTGACTACGTCAACTAATTGTGGCAGCTCTAGTCCAAAGACTTTCTGTCCGAAAGAATTTTGGGTTCCCTGTCTGTTCTGCCTGGGAGTTTTTGCAGTGTGTAGGTGGGATGTAGCAGTGAAGGCTTTGAGCACTTGTAGTTATGAATGAACGAGCTGATCACTCTTAGCATACAGGAAAAATGAGAAGTTCATTAGGTTGGTGTAAGTTCTACACGGTAGCTTCAGGTTACCCCAGGTGGATCGGGTTGGTCATAGCCGATAGTGACATGTATGTTTGCTCTCCTGTGCATGTATCTGAGTGTGTGCCTGACTCTTGCTTGTGAACGGTGTCTCGCTCTCCTTCTTTTCTGCAGAAAGTTGGAGGGACCCCGAGCTCCCAGAGATGAAAGGAGGAGAGCACAGCACAATGAAGGTGAAGAGACCATTACAGTTTTCCAACCTGATCCTCGGTGACCCACAGACAGTCCAGGTTTTTGCTCCCTCCCAGCTCCCAGCCAAAACGTGGACTGTCTGTGGCCTCCAGGTCGCTGAGGACCGGCTTGGAAAACACTGGACTAGAAAATCTTGGTGCATGATCATTTTAGTGCATGATACTTTATAAAAGATCTGGACCTTTGATGTAAAAAAAAAACTGTTCAGATTAGCTGTGATCTGGGTCATTCTGGCTTTCCGCAACCTGCTCTGCATCCTGGCTTTTGGCCCAGATGTGTTAGTTGGCCTCAGTTGGGCTGTTGATTGAATGAATTTCATGAAGAATCATCATCAGTAACAAAAGAAAAAAATCATAATGTGACCTTTGTCATTGGCAGTCGAAAGGCGGAGACGGGATAAGATCAACAACTGGATAGTTACACTGTCCAAGATCATCCCCGACTGCAACGTGGACAGCAGCAAGACTGGAGCGGTATGGTCTCAGTGTGCCTGCTGTGTGATGTTGAGATGTTCCGAGTCTCCGGCTGCGTGCAGTGCAGGCTGTGTTGTTCTGTGGGTGACACAAGTTCAGGCATTGGGATAAATTTAACAGCAAACAGTTTTGGATGTAAAAGCACTTCAATGCCCCAGGCAAAATAGCACCGGTGATTAATTTGATTGGCCTTGATTTAGGTGGTAGGTGCTCCAAAGAGATTTAATTATTTCAGGTTAGACTTTTTGAATTCAATGTCAGATTAATTTCAGGGTCAAATTAATTAATTTATTTATTACTGATGATAATTTCTTAATGCTATACCTGACCTTTGCATCGTTCCATGGGGTAGATCTGAGATTCAGTATGAATTCTGTCTATGAGCATATAGGATGCTGCTTCACTGTGTCAGTCCTTTCTGTGCGTCTGTGTGTATGTGTGCGTGCGCCAGCCTCTGAAGCACCCTTCTCTGCCCCAGAGTAAGGGTGGCATTCTTTCGAAAGCCTGTGACTACATCCGGGAGCTGCGGCAGGACCATCAGCAGCTACAGGAGGGCTGCAAGGAGGTGGAACGGCTACAGGTGGAGAATGAGGTGCTTCGGCAACAGGTATCCGCCACTGGCAGCTGATCCGAAACATCACAGCTCTGGGATCGTCAGTGTTGTCTGTCGTCACTCGGTATTATTAGCGTAGTGTTGCTTTAGCAAAGGAAGAACATGATCTCTGAAATCTCCGCCATTCCCTGGTGATTCCCGGCTCTCCTCCTGGGCTTCAGATCGAGGAGCTGAAGAATGAGAACGCCCTTCTGCGAGCTCAGCTACAGCAGCACGGGATCGACGGCGTCGGCGACATGGCTGCCCACTGAGCGGGGCGCCGCCTCGCGCCCAAACACGCGCCCCCTGTTGGACGACTAAGAGGACATCGCTGCTGAGGAAGGGGACGCCCGTGCTTTTCTTCACGCAGGACAGAGGCGTGGGAGGCGGCGAGCGCGGCACCCCCTCAGCCGTTACCCCCTCTTTCACTCTGGGGAGCGGGCAGCGGCCAACCAGTTGTTATCCATGGGTATGTTCACCCATCAATGAACTATGGAGGGTTTTTTGTATAATTGTCTTCGTTTATTATAACAATGCTTTTTTTTTTGTATTTTTCGTCCTGTGACTATTAATGTAATTGTTGCTAATATCTTTTTTTTTTTTTTTTTCGTTTGTTTTTAATTTATTGGTGTTGCGGGGTAAGATGAAAGGCTCATGATAGGAAATAGCTTGCAAGTCATTTAATAATCACTGGGCCCTACAGTTTTCCTTTGTGCAGAATTATGAACCATTGGCCCCTAACAATATCTGGCATATTCGCTATAAAATGCTGAGGCCTGAATATTTGTTTTCAGTTTATTATAAACCACTGGGGTCTAGTCTGCTTTTGACCTGATTTTGGCCTGGGCTGGTCAGTCCCTGGCCTCACTTGTCTCTTGTTTTACGTGCTTTTGGCCTGGCCTGGCCTGGCCTGGCTTACCTCCTGTTTGGCATACTTCTGCCCTGCTCAGCCTCTGGTCTGGGCTGCCGCTCTTCTACTTTGCTCAGCCTTTGTAAAACAATGTGTTAGCACTTCAGAGCTAATAAATCTTTAGTGAAATTTACTCTGAATCGTTAATATGTACTTTTTATATAAAAAAAAACTTATAAAAATAACGTTTTCCTCTGAGAATTAATTTAGACATTCTATTTAATAAACATCCTCCACTTAGCCATGTATTAAGGTCACATTGTATTGCAGATCCCTAATGACCCTAACAACTGGACAGTTTGGTTCTGTATCAGTTGTACAATGCAGTTCACTAGAGAACCAGAGGGAAAGAGAAATACACCCTCCTTCATTTCAGGACCTGAATAATTGCTTGGTCCTCAGAATTTCTGTAAACAAACGTAACCTGGGATGAGAAAACACAACAAATTCCAATATGTTGTCATTTTTTGTCCATTTATCTCTCCTAAAAGTAAGAATTGTGTTACATGACAGAAAGGCCTCAGCTACCATGTTAGATATTCTTGACAGCACAATCGGAAAATGTTTCCTAAATGAATATGGCGGCATGTCTTAGCTTTGCAAAATTACACCCCAGTAAGGCACTAAAGTTCCGGAACAGTATTCTTCGGACCATTGAGACCAAGCTGGAGATCATAAACACACTAGCCAATCAATACCTCAATGGCTGAAGATGAAAAAATCAAGGTGTTTAAACTGCCAAGTCAAAGTCTAGACCTCAACCCTAATAAAATGCTGTGGTGGGACCTAAAGAGAGCCATGCATAGATGAATGCCCTCAAATATCAATGAGCTGAAGCAATGTTGTGAATAAGAATGGGGCACTCATTCTTATTCACAGCATTGCTTCAGCTCATTGATATTTGAGGGCATTCATCTATGCATGGCTTCAAAATGATACAAGATGCTGATAAACTCCTGCAGAAAATGTTATTGTTGCTGAAGGTACTGTAGGTCTGAATGTTATTGAATTATTGGGTGTATAGTGTATGTTTGTTCCCGCGTGGTTTCTGAATGATGGCTTACTTTTTGGAAAAAATAGCAACATATTGAAATCTGTTTTGTTTTTTTGGATTGTTCGTTTTGGAAGTTAGTGTGGAAGTTAGTGAGAACCATACAATTGTTATTTTGGCCCTGATGAATAAAAATATATAATTGAAGGAGGACGTACTTAATATTTTTCATGACTGTACAGCTGTATATCTTACTGGTAAGACAGGGTAGTTCTGGGTAAGCGTGTGGTCTTTGTGTGGGTGTGTCGGTGAGATGGAGTGTTGCGGCCTCGTCCCATGGTCCGTCTTCTGTCCTTGATCACCTGCTACCTCTGTGCCTTCTCACTTCCACTCTGCACTGAACCTGTCCTACCTCTTCAGCCATCTGCATCTCCTCTATCGCAATAAGGTTCCCTGTAATCGTCTCCCATGCTGGTGATAAATGTCCCCCGCGAAAAACCAATTAATTGCCAAGCCCAGTACTACTTTATAAGTCAGTAAGTTATAAAGTTAAACTGGATACTTAGTTATAAATTGTATATCAACACTTACAGTGAAGATTATTTGTCTTTTATACAGATATCTGTTATCACTGGATGACATCACTGTCTGGTTTATGATGTAATCAATGTTTAATAACCAATAAGAATCACTGATAGAAGTTTGACATCAATTGTCGTTACAGCATGAATAATTATTTAAGCTCTTCATTTTGCCAGTAATTGTAACCATTAGTAGCTGATTTTATTATTTTTTATATATTTTTTGTTAATATAAACTGAGTAGTCTGCATCCAAGCAATACAGCTTCATTTTTGGTGTCTTCAGAAATGTGCACACATTGTCAGAATAGTGGCTTGTATTGGGAATTGGAAAACACTGTGGTGTATCCAAGGACCGTCTGTTACCCAAGGTAATAGAAGAAAATATACCAACAAATCTACAAATTGATGACTGGTGTGCTTAATGTGTTAGCCTGGAAGAAGAAGACATATTTTTGATTTTGGTAAACTAGATTAAATTAGGTAATTTAAGTCATGTGATTATTATTAGTTTTTGTTTGTTTGGTTGGTTAGACTTCAAAAATTATACAGTGAAACAACTTGATGCAGCCAGGTAAGAACAAATCAAAAGCAAGCGGTAAAATGGAGGGGAAATTTTAAAAGTCAGTTATACTTTGTTTTTGTAATTTTAAGGCAATATAAAATATAATAGATTAAATGCCAGTAAAACAATCTAATAAACTGTATGATGTCATTTGATCTGACTACAAACAGCAGGTGATTATAAGCTATAGCACATTTCTTTAATCGTGTCAGTTTTAATTGGGTATTGTGTAAGTTCCGTACTGAATATACAGAGATTATGGCAGCGCAATATGGTTGTGTATGTGATGAAACATCAAGGCGTGTTCTGGGCGCTCTGGCACTGTGGTGCAGTGGTTAGCGTTGTTGTCTCACACCTCTGGAACCAATGTTAAAGTCTCTACCATGGTTCCCTGTGTGTGGAGTTTGCATGTTCTCTAAGTTACAGAAAGAATAAGAAGTTACAGAAAATGGATGGATGGATGGATGGTCATGCTGTGCTATCTTCTTGGGGACCTTCCATAGCATAGCTATTCGGCATGGCTGTAGAGGGCGCCAGTATTCCTAGAGGTTCAAGCAAGCCGGTTTCACCTTGTCTTGTTTAGTGTGTGCCAACGCACAAGTGAAATCAGTTGGCAAAAGCAGCGCCCCTCAGAAATTGTTGCCCTAGGCCAGCTGCCTGGTCAATTATTGGATTAACTGGCAATGAACAAAATATGACGAGATGATATAATCCTACTCATCCATCTGAATGCTGAAGTGTACTTTGTGTTGCTGTCACACGGCTTATCAAATGCTAATCTTTTAAACAAAAAAAGTCAAATTTTAAAAAGCTGAATCGCCAAGCTTTTATTTTGAACAGATGAAAAACAGATACAATAATATACATGACAGGCACAAATCATTCAAGTATCAAAACAGGGACTGTCGGTAAATTTCCGATGTACAATATCCTCATTCCACGTTGATGCTATGAACGCTACTGGCCAGTAGGTGGCAACGACTGCATTGTAGAGGCTTCGCTATATTAAGGCGATCTATCCCCCAGAAAACTCTTGCAAATTGTATAGCAATACTATCTGTTTACTCTTTGTTTTTCCGAAATTAAGAGTATTTTTGATTAACCAGGGGGCTGATTTTGTGCAGCAGGTGTTCATATTACGAGGTGCTGAACTGGATTCTTATTTTGTAAAGCTAAATAACAGGAAAAATCAGCAACAAGCGAAAAACATGTCACATTATCTTATATTATATGATTCAAACAATACAATTTGTTCAGATTTTTTTGTATTAAACTGACAAGATGATGAACAAATGGGAACATCAAATCAATGTTATTGTGAATCTTTTTTAGCTAGAGCCATTCTTAAAACAGGGAAGAGTGAATGAGAATCGACAAGAGCCACAGAGCTAGAGACCCCTCTGCTCCTATTGTGTTATTTTCCAAGTACTGTGACCAAAAGTGAAGCACTTTGGTGGCCTTTCATATTTCTAGCTTCTGATGGGCTTTTTGCTGCAGAGATGTCCCCAGTAGCTAACTGCATGCATTGTACACAAGAGTATCGACGATGTCTTTTGTCAAGTTTTACAAAACCTTTTTGCATACCTCAGGGAACCCCATGTAGAAGACCCCAGCGCTAGAGGGAAATAAAGATGAATAAAACCGATGTCATAAAAACCGGAACGTTGCTGACTGCTAATGAGGACTCTCCCCAGAGAGGCAGGATCCACTTAAAAGGAGCATTAGCAATTAGCAAATTAGCATCCCAAACACTTTTGGCTCCCTGTGTTAAAACCTGAGTAAGTACCTTAGCAGGGCCAGCATTCAGCTCACCTGAAACACAAACAGCAGAATCAGAGTGATGTCCATCTGAAGCCAGACCCCAGAGGGAAACCAGAGTCATAAATCTCAGGTCACCGTTGATGTGCCGCATTCTTCTTGATCTGATCTCTGCTGTGATGTCCGTCCTCCGCTTCAGGTTTGTTTGTCGCTGCTGCTGCACAGTCTCTGCTGTGAGATCAGTGTCTGGCAGAACAAGGCAAGCCCTGGTGCCCGGCGGCCACATAGCCTGGCTCTCAGGCCCCTGGGGGGCCCCGGGGACAGCAGGAGCATGACCACAGGCTGAAGGAAGACATTACAGGAGCTGGAGAGCATGGCCTCCTGTCTCCAGCTCACGTTACGGCCCTGCACGAATCCAACCACGTGGGACAGGTTGTAGGGGCTGTAGCATACCACGAACACCACGAAGGTGGACAGGGCCACGCCGAGGACGCGCTTCTTCCGGCCCAGAGACAGGCTGGACCGCTGGACCAGCATCAGGCAGCGCAGAGTGCAGGTGGCAGTGATGATCAGGGGCAGCAGGAAAAGCAGGATGGCCATCTCCAGACGTAGGGGCAGGAGCACCTTCAGCTGCTCCGGGGTGAAGTTCTCATAGCAGGCCGAGCTGTTGTCATGGGGGCGGGTGGAGACAAAGTAGATGTTTTCCTCGGCGACCAGTGCTAGACTTAGATGCAAGAGGACCAGGGCCCAGAGCCCGGCACTGATGCAGCAGGAGAGCTGGGCACGACGGTACATCTTGTAGCTGATGGGGAAGGCGATGCTGAGGTAGCGGCCCACCGACATGGCGGTCAGCATGAGGCAGCTGCCATAGAGTGAGGCGAACAGGAAGAAGCTGTAGGCAGGGCAGAGCGGCCCCGGCAGGACCCAGGTCTCCAGCAGGATCTCCGCAGCCTTCACCGGCAGCCACACCACCAGTACCAGGTTGGCAGTGCACAAGTTGAGTGCGTACACCACGTTGGGCGTGGCACCGCGCTTCTGCACCTTCCGCACGAACACGGCCAGCACCAGCAGGTTGGCCGGCAGGCCCAGCAGGAAGGTGACGGCGTAGACGACCAGAAAGACAGAGTCACGCGGAGCCACTCCGGAGGTCATCGCTCACCGCAATTGGCCGGCCTCCAAGACACCTGCATCCCACTGCCTCCCAGTCAAACGTTAGCGTCTGGGTGCTAAGCCCTGCTGCGACAACGCTAAGGAATCCTCTAAACATCCACAGGTGCACTTGCACTTCTTCCGCAGCAAAATATTCAAACGTGACCTCTTCAAGTGGGTAAGCGTCTCATTACCGGGAGTCCTAATTCCAGTCAGATACCATCACCATGTTAAAGCAATTGAAGTCCTGATCCTGATGGAGAGACAGGTCCTCTGCTCCACCAACGTGCAGCTGGACTGAGATAGGGAAGGAATGCAGGACATGTAGTATGGACTGGGTGGGGAGGGGGGGGGCAGTCACCCAGAAGTAATCCACCTGGGGGCATCCGGCCGGAAATGATCTCGCCAGATGGCATTTAGCAGACACCTGGCCAACAGCTGCGGCCGCCTCCGAGTCCTTTAGTGAAATGATTCAGAATAATTGTGCTTTTTACGCAA
Source organism: Hyperopisus bebe (assembly GCA_026777045.1). Classification (NCBI taxonomy): domain Eukaryota; kingdom Metazoa; phylum Chordata; class Actinopteri; order Osteoglossiformes; family Mormyridae; genus Hyperopisus; species Hyperopisus bebe. Next base: position 8,310,573 of record JAODJW010000046.1, read on the forward strand.
ATAGTGTAAATAAATAACATGTACCTTCGGGAAGACGTGCAGACCGTATCCAGCCAAGCATGCGTAAATTAATCTTATGGTCGTGCAATTAGGCTATAAAGGCTCCTGCTGTTGGCTGTGTGGGCGGGGTCATCTTAGCGGTGGCTATGTGGGCGGGGCTAAGCCACCTGTCACCAACCGAGGGTGGAGCTCAGTCTCTTTAAAGTTAACCATAGCAAAATCCCCATATTACACCCTGCAATCCCGATCTCAAGGTACACCTACACATTAACTATAGTGAACTGTATGTTTTATAAAAGGTAAGTTTAGAGCTATTGTACTGTGTGTAGGAGCCATGACTAGGTTTAGTCTGTAACATATTTACCATATGTCTAGTAAACATTTGAACGGACATCCGGTATATGTGCTGAACTCCATACCTAGTGAGAAATGAAATGCTTCTTCTGTGCTGTTCACTAACGCCTTACTTGAAAGGAACTTCATGAAATCCTTAAGTCTCATTTAGACAAATATGAAGCTCAGAATTCTTTAAGTCTATTGCCACTCTTACCGTACTGTTCAATACTGTTTTTTTTTATGATTCCTTGTGTTTTCCTTTCATGAGACATCTTCTCAAACACACAGGTCCATGTTTACAATTTGAAAGACATTCAGGCAATCAGTGAGACAGCTAAATGGTTTATTACCGATAAAATCCCATCCAGATAAGTGTTTATTGCAGGTTATTTCTCTCTACATCCTAATAAACATTTCCATTCTGCAATCAAAATTTTTTCCCTCTGTTAACCCTTTAATAACAGGTGGTTTTAAAAGTAGTACTGCAAACAGCAAAATAGCCTCAAAGATTAATCCCATTCTGTATTCTGTACTATAATACCTACATTCTCCCAAAGTACCTCAATCGTTTACTAAACTTCCACACATTTAACAATTATATGTTTTCAAAAAAGGTTTGATTTCTTCATTCTGAACAAAATTTAAACTCATCTTACCACCTTATTTAGCAATCTAGTCGATCGACGGTACATATTTACTCTTACAATTTGACTTCAAATCCTAGAATAAGAAGGGGTTAAAGTGAACAGAATTAATGAAGGAGGATCAGGGCTGTAGCTCTCCATCCCTGGTGGACTTGGTGAGCGAGGTGACGGTGCCAGAGGCCAGCTGGTCCCGGCTCACGTTTGCCAGGTGTTTTCTAGTTTCCAAGCTCTGCTGCTCCAGCGAGAGGGCGTCCGACTTACAAGAAAGGTCCTCCTCCATACAGGCTTCATGCTGCTTCAGAATCTGCAAGGAGTGCCTGGGAGGAGATGGGGCACAGAACCCGGGTCAAATAAGCAAGAGCCAATCCGCAAAGAGTCACATGGATATAAGCCAATCCCCCATCAGGACGTGGCAAACTCTTACATCATATCAACCATGATGAAGCCTGACTTTCTCACTTGTCTCATAACATATAACAAAGCGTAATGAACAGAGACTTACTGGGCTTGGGAAAGTTTTTGCTTCAGAGATGTGACAGTGCTTTCGAGCTGTTTAGCCTCATCCAGCAGCCCAAACTGCACCTACACAACCACAGAGTCAGTAATAGTCAATGGTAACCCACTGACACGTAATGGGAGTGCGTGTCCTACAATGGGATGACTTCAGGTCCAGCATGTTCCCTGCTCTTTGCCCTCTGTAAGCGAGCAAAAAATGGATTTATGAATGGATGGATGGATCTACCTGGTCCTGGCAGAGGTCAACCCCTGGCCTCATGGTTCTGTTCTCCAAGCGAGTATGGACCAACTTCAGAGGAGCTTCTTTTGCCCGAAGATCTTCTTCCAGCCCATAGATGTCATGCTCCAGCTCGGCAATCTCTTCCTTGGTCTGACAGACAAGATTAAACAAACACAGAGTCACCCTATCCATCCCTACAGGAACAATGGACATTCATCTAATCTCCAGGCTCTCATATTACAGTACAAAGGAGACGATGTAAAAAGGAAGGTGATGGCGTTGAAGACGCCCAGAACTAACAGTCTTTTGTTGCCAGAGCAACTCGTCGTACGCCTGCTGCAGATGGTGAGCCTGTTTGCGCAGAGCAAAATTGGTGGAGATGTACTGGGCCTGGAGTTCATTCTGAACCTGATGGAAGCAGAGTGAGGACAACATAGGACCATAGTCACATACATCTCCCTGTAATGGAGTTCACAGTAAGCATAGTATAAATCTACCTGAGTCATGATCTTGCTGAGGGTCTCCTCTAACTAACCTACAATCACAGTCAAGTCCGTCTGGTCTTGGACAACATTCACAATAATTAATCAGGTTTAACTGAAAGTTCCCCCGAATCATTGTTAAAGCCATGTGCTCCTCTACCCAGTGTAAAGGCAGGAACTGGTGGCTCTTCACCTGGGCAATGGTCAGAATTATATCCTCCCTCAGCTGCAGAGAGGCCAACATCTCCTCCTCTGCCCGGCTCACATTGTACCGGCTGAACTGCTCCCACTGCTGGGGAGTCGTGGAACTGCAGCAGAAATTTCCTCATGAAATCAAAGAAGCCTACTGAGGGATTGCAAATGCATATAAATGGATAAATGAAACAGAATTTTATTTAAGCACAGAAAGCATATTCTCTGGTGCAGGGATGGCCTCGGATGGATTCGTTATATCATTATCCATCCATCCATCCATCCACCCATTTTCTATATCTGCTTGTCCTATGCAGGATCACAGGGGCCCAGGGATGGGGGGCCAACCCATCACAGATAATAACATTATATTTGAACAAATTTAAATATCCGATTTATGACAATAATAATTCATAATAAATTAAAGCCTATTATAGCTTAATCCTTAAATAAACAATGACAGTAAAATGAATAGCAGACACAAGCACAATGCTATCCAATATAATCCAGGTACTATATATTGCATACAGTGAGTGTATTATCTAGAGCAGTGTTTCCCAACCCAGTCCGCATGGACCTACAGACAGTCCCCGAGACTAGGTGGAGAAACACTGCATGATATAACACTGAAAAATGTGAGCTGTATATTTGCACACATTTACATGCTGTGTGTATTACAGTAGCTGCTGGTGCCTTGTAAGCTTCTGCTCTGCGCAGAGGAACATGCCTGCCGCATGTCTTACCCTGGAGGCACACGCAGAGGGTCGGATTTCAGCGAGATGTCAGCTGATGTGACAGTGAGCGACAGGCATGTTCTGTCAACATCCAGGGCCTCTGTCTTGCTGTTCAGGTCAGATATAACCTGCTGTCTAGCCTCCTGTAAGAAGCTTGTAGATCAATTGAAAAAAAAAACAGAAAAAACATGTAATCAGTTCCCATTACATTTATTTAACTGGCACTTTTGCTAAAAGCACGGAAAGGCAGACGGTGCATTATAAATGTACAGCTGTCAATTATGCATATATGTGCAGCTAGGCTGAGCTTCCAGTGAGTGACCACTTATGTTTTTACTGCTTTTGCTAATGATGGTGTCACCTCTTTGGTGGGGGAATGCTGATTAACACTGACAGCACATCAAAGTTGTACCACATCCTTGTTCCCTGTGTTATGTGGTAAGGATGGATGGATGGATGGATGGATGGATGGATGGACGGACGGACAGACAGTCATCTGTGTGGGTTGTGGACAGTCTTTAAAACATATGGTCAGTTTGCGTAGCCCTTGATCACTGTATATTCCTCTGTCACCATGGGCTAGCATGCATTATTTGTTGCTAGGCAACCAGTCATGTTTGGTTGCATTCAATGATTCGAAAGGATGCGGTGAGGCGAGCGTGTTTTTGCCACATTGCAGAGGCTGCTGCCCCCTGACCCTCAGCACCTGCAGCCGTTAGACTTATGGTGGGGAAGCTCGGCTAAACCACACATTGCTACCAGCAGAGATGTTTCATAGCTCTAACCCTGGGTGTTGAGACACCTTCACACAAGGTCCATAAAACCATAGACCTGAGCTGATGATATATTAATCCATGACCAATAAAGAACCCATATGTTCATGGGCATAAATTATGGATGGGTGTGGGTGGGAGAGGGGTGGGGGGGGGGTTGTAACCTCCCTAA
>JAODJW010000046.1:8314741-8333216 GCA_026777045.1 Hyperopisus bebe
ATGGGTGTGGGTGGGATAGGGGTGGGGGGGGGGTTGTAACCTCCCTAATAATCAAACCTGGCCAATACAACTCCTTCCAAATAATCTCAAACTGGGTGGAGACTTCAACCTCTCCAATGGTCAACCCAGAGTTCCTCCCTTGCATATGTTAAGTAGACCACTATGACTTGCTACAGGGTACAGCTCTCTGGAGGGATAAGTCTGTGCTGTAATCTTGTAGGATAAGCAGCAGCCTCCTATCTGCACAGCCTCCCCCTCAGCAGTCTCTCACCACAGCCGCTGGAAGGCCTTGCTGATTCTCTGCTGCAGGCTCCTCTGCGTCCTGCCGATCGCCTCCACCTCCTTCCTCAGCTCGGCCTCCACGGGATCCACGAGGAGCTCCCTGCCCCGGCGTCGCTCCCTGATGGTCAGGCACTCTGTGCTCACCTCCAGGGGCACCACTGTGGCAGACAGGGCCCGTTCTGCGTCCTCCTTAATCTGGGGGTGGGACGGTGAGATGATCCCAATCTAACAGTAACACCAATGCAGCTCTTCCACAGCCTGGACTCATACGCTTATTTATTTGTCAAAAACAAAAATAGTGAAAGTTAGATAAAAGCCACCTTTGCAAATATTAAACGTGACAGATTCACCTTTGTAAGCACCTTGATCTCCTGGTCTACATCCTGTGCACATGACTCCAATCTGCCCTTCCAGTTGGACACCTCCTGGATCCTCTCACTCAGTCTGCGACTGCTGTCACTCTTGTCCCACTGAGTCTAAAAGGTGTATTATCCAGATCATGCAGGAACCACAACGTCTCGGACTAGCTGTAGTTGCCATTGTGCTTGTGGTTCTCCTCGTACCAGTTCTGCGCTAGTACTCATATATGCTCTTTATATCAAGCGGAGATACCTGCCTTTTCTTTCGTACCTTCGCGTGGTTCACTAGCCCCATTTTTATTACTTAGTTTGTCTACCTTATTAGCTGTCTCATCCCGCAGAGCTCTTCCTTCCTGCCGGATCCGCTGAGATGCCAGTCGGCTCTGGGCAGCCGTGTTAAACATCAGCCTGTTGCTGCTCTCCCATTCCGCCACGCTGCATCGCTGCCCCGGCTTTCCGTTCAGAACGGACATCCCGACCGCGATCCCTCGGCTGACAAGGCAAACCAGCCCCTTTAGCAAAGAAATAGGCTTATAGCGGACAGAATGCACATGCTTTTTTTTTTTATCAGTGAACGTTTCCCTAACTTCAACATGGTAACTGTGCGGCGACAAATATAAAAATAAGAAGTAATACGTAAAACACTAATGGACTCTGTAATGTCCTAACAGCTTACCTGTAAGTTTTTCTGCTCAAATTTTATGTGACTTATCTGGAGACTCGAGCAGGGACTGTTTCACCAAAGCAAACACGCCGTTTCTAGGTAACGCGTACATCCAATAGTAATGCTGCGATCGCAGCTTAATAATTAAATACTATCGTAAAATACCAACAAATCTGTCAAATGGCACTTAAAATAACGCTATAAACGTTGTGTATTTACTTTATTGACTTAAAATAATCTATAGCGAAAATAATTTATATGACAATACCAAAACAGAGATGAATGTCTGAACAGTAAATCGATTCTGGAGAAAATTCTCTTCTCATGCAATTAGTGATTGCATAATTTCAAATAATCATTTCCTTCACCTCAAGCTTACGTGTCTTTTCGAAGTATTTTTCAAAATAGCAATGGTTTGATTTTAACATTTTATTTTCCATAAATGTTTTAAGTTATCCTTTTGCAGTCATACAGAACTCGATTAAAAACAACCGCCTGGAAGTCCATCCATTCATCCATTCATCCATCCATGCACCTATTTTAATTGTATTTATATAGCGAACGGCAAGTCTGTGATGTAATGCGCCACCAGACCCGTAGGTGTCGCTGGAACCCCGTGCACCTTCCGTCATACACATCACGCCGGCGCTGCCTTTTAAAACGCGGCTGTAGGATACTTGATAAACCGTTGTGTGATAAAGTTAGACAGAGTCAGCCAGAGACAGTCATGGAGACGTACACCAACGTGCCGGAGTCTTTATAGGGATGTTGTTTTTGCAACAAAATTATTTTCCTTTCAATTTTCTCAGGGTGTATTGTAAGTACTTAACTGTCAAATTATAGCGGCATGCTGTTCGGTATATGCACGGGTGCAGTATTGTGCTGGCCGCCCACACTTGCGCATTTATTGAAGAATGCGTTTTAAGAACTAGTTTGGGTGCCTAAATTTGGATTTGTCTTATATACGAGTTTCACGAACAGATTGTAGTCTCGGAAATATGTATCGGTGGCAGTGGGACGTGGGATTAGTAATACTTTTGGTGATGAGTAACGCACTGCCAACTTGCGGTGGTGGCACTACGGCCGTTGCCCTGAATGGGACACAAAAGCAGTGGAATGGGACCGAAAAGACACCTTTCCAACATGATCATGCCAATAACAGCCAAAAGACTTTTCCTGTCCTCAGTTTCAATTACGCCCACGTCCGGACACACTTCCAGATCTCACTCTGGATCCTGCTGGCTTTCCTGATGAAACTGGGTGAGTCAAGTCGTTTCCATCTTGGTTCACCGAGCAGATTTGGTCTCCGTAACGCCGACAATCTGCACGGCTTACTGCTGCAGACTGGTAAACGTGAAAAAATTCTAGATTGTTACCTAAAACTTAAAATATGTAAAGTTTGCGTTGAACTGGCGTCAGTCTGCTGTCCTGCGTTATCTTCCGGGGCAGGTGAGACATTTCAGCATCTGTGTCAGGCCAGATAAGACCTAGCAGCAACAGCACCCATTATCGATTTCTGTGAAAGCTGATGGCCCTTAATCGCGGGCCTTGTGTTGGGGCCAAATCTATAGTGAGTTCGCATTGCCAGGCTAAAATGCCGCATCATCAGACTTCGCATAGCTCATGCGTTCCGCAGGAAGTGCCCAGATGGGTTTTGTTTATCAGGGAGGGAATAATGTAACTCAGGTTTCCATGCAGATGTGGGGCAGTAATTAAAGAAAGTACATGATGCTCACTACATTATGTCAGACTAATGAAGGTAATTACTCATTGATTAGTGCCAGGTCATTCAGACCCTGTGTTGACCAAGGGTAGACTTAGCTTGGTGTGTTCTTCCAAGGGACTTTGTATTCATTTGCATGTTTGTTTCTGCTCAGGTCTCCAGCTGATCCCACGGCTGTCCAGCATCGTGCCCGAGAGCTGCCTGCTTATTGTAGTGGGACTCCTCGTGGGTCTGGTCATCCAGGTGGTGGGGAAGGAGCCTCAGGTGCTGGACTCAGAGTTCTTCTTCCTGTGCCTGCTGCCACCCATCATCCTGGATGCCGGGTATTTCCTGCCCTTGCGGCCCTTAATGGAGAACCTGGGCACCATCCTGATGTTTGCGGTGGTGGGCACCCTGTGGAACGCCTTCTTCGTGGGCGGGCTCTTATATGGCGTGTGCCAGGTGGACGGTGCGCATCTGGCCGGCGTGGACCTGCTGGCTTGCCTGCTCTTCGGCTCCATGGTGTCGGCTGTGGACCCCGTGGCCGTGCTGGCCGTGTTCGAGGAGATTCACATCAACGAGCTCCTGTTCATCCTGGTGTTCGGGGAATCGCTGCTGAATGACGCCGTGACCGTGGTGAGGCTTCTGGCTACGTGGCCGAGTTGAGTCCAGCGCAGGTCTGGAGCAGAAATTAGAACCCAGGAAGACAAATGTTTCCCTTGAATTCTATCAGTCTGACCGTGTTACATTTCAATTAGGTGTTCAGGTAGCCAACATCCTGACATACAGCTCTGGAAAAAAAATTGAGTCGATGTCTCGTAATTTATGTTTCACCCAATTCTCAGTTTATGGGTGTGTGTCTGTAAATAATATATATTTTTTTTGCAAACTGCAGCCTGGTTCTTCTGTTTCTCATTAATGAAGGGCTTCTTCCTTGGTTTATGGGACTTCAGTCCTGCTTCTAGGAGCCTGATTATGAACAGTGCGCTTCCCACCTGCACCTAATGTTTCTCATTCCCTTTGAAGGTCACTTGATAACATCCTCCAATTCCTGAGAAATTGTGCGATAAGTGAACAGCCATCTCTGGCATTAGAAAGTCGCTTCTCCTGTTTCACTTTATTCTTGTGTAGTGCTGTCTTAGAAATGTTGTGCCTGGAAGCAGCCTGCCTCGCAGTGCAGCCTTCTGCCGCCGGAACCAGGATTTAAAAATGCAGATTTAAAAATAAAATATGGAGTGGTCTGTTGTTTTTTCCAGAGCTCTCCCTAATGGATTATGCCTGAAAATATTATCAAACTGCGACCCAACACTCACAGTCCATATCAGTTGCATGTTCGTTGTTCTGATTTTTAAGGCTCACGTATGTGTGTTGTGAGCCCCACGTGACATTTCATATCTGCACAGGTTCTGTACCACCTTCTTGAGGAGTATGCAGGTGTGGGTTCTGTCAGCGCGCAGGATGTAGGCCTAGGCGTGCTCAGCTTCCTGGTGGTGTCACTGGGAGGGGTTCTGGTCGGTGCCATTTTTGGCGTCATGGCCGCCTTCACCTCCCGCTTCACCCTGCACAACCGTGTCATCGAGCCGCTCTTCGTCTTCCTATACAGCTACATGGCCTACCTCTCTGCGGAGGTCTTCCATCTGAGTGGCATCATGGCGTGAGTGAGCTGTGTCCTGCAGTCCTATAGTTGTCAATATTTGTCATTCGGTTTATTTATAAGTTGAGATGCGTTCCAAATGGCCGTTCATAAGTTGAATTACGCAAGTATGAAGAGCTACTAGAGATACTGGGGGTACACATGTTACACTGCTGCGGCCAGAAGTCGTACTAGGCGGAATTGGTGGGCAGAAAATAAAATTGATGTTGCGGACAGGAAACGGGAGCCCAGTGAACACAATTTGGACCTACAGTCCTCTTCGTTCGTATGTCTGAAAGTTCGTAAGTTGAAAGTTCATTAGCAGAGGAATTTATAAAGCAAAAAAGGTGATGAAATTACCCGGAAACAAACTATAGCCAAATCGGACTTGCTGTTATCTACCAGTAGAGTGTGTCAGATGAGTTGGTGGTGTTGCTGTGCGTTGTAACAACTGATACAAAACAGCGCCAACAAATGCGATATGATAATTGGATGCACGCAGATTGCGATGACAATGCAGAAACGATATATTGTACAGCCAGTGTGTGAAATACTCCACAATAATCGGGGGGGTTCCCATCTCCCATCTCCCATCTCCCTATTGTTGCCCAATACCAATCTTGAGACCCCCTTAAAATTTTGCTTTTGAGGCTTTCAGGGCGTCTCATGGGTTAATCAGGGATGTTGGACCCCCCCCCCCCCCTGTATTTCGCACACTGCGTACAGCCCTACTTCACATGTCCTTTGAAGACCAGGCTCTGTATAGTGATCTGTAGCAAACAGTCAACCTGATTACTATTCGAAACCTTCCAGTGCTGTAGATGAATGACCATTGACTGCTGGAAGTCTTAAGGGCGTGTGTTTGATCCATGCTCCTTTTTGTGTTTAAACTCATATTCCTACAGGCTGATTGCGTGTGGGGCAACCATGCGCCCATATGTGGAAGCCAACGTGTCTCACAAGTCTCACACCACCATCAAGTACTTCCTGAAGATGTGGAGCAGCGTGAGTGAGACACTTATCTTCATCTTCCTCGGTGTGTCCACGGTGGCCGGACCGCACCTATGGAACTGGACCTTCGTCACTGTCACGATCCTCCTCTGCCTTGTGGCCCGTGTGCTAGGTCAGGCCATCATGCCTAGGCACTAACTCAAATGTCATTTGCTAAAATGTTTTACTAGTTTAATGCTACGTTGATTTGCTAACACTACTGTAAGCGGATAGCTGGGTGTAAGCATTCCGTTCGCATGTGCTTGCTGCAGGTGTGGTTGGCCTGACATTCATCATCAATAAGTTTCGCGTGATCAAACTGACCACCAAGGACCAGTTTATTGTGGCGTACGGTGGCCTGAGGGGGGCAATCGCCTTCTCCCTGGGCTTCCTGCTTAAGAAGGAGCACTTTCCAATGAGGAACCTTTTCCTGACTGCCATCATCACACTGATCTTTTTCACGGTGTTTGTGCAGGTAGGTACAGACTGAGCGTGTGTGTGTGTGCATGTGTACCTGTTAAAGGAAGGTTGATCATGGCTTTAAGACACTGACAGGATAAGTAAAGCTGCTGGTATGTTGTAGAAGGCTATAAACGAGAACTTCTTAATCATTGACACACTTATTAATCATTGAATTGAGGTGTTTCATTTAGACCCATTGCCACAAGTGTGTAAAATCAAGCAACCAGCCGTGTAGTCAGGTTTACAAGCATTTGTGAAAGAATGGGTCGTTCTGAAAAGCTCAGTGAATTCAAGTGTAGTTCTATCATAGGATGCCACCTTTGTAATAAGTCAGTTTGTGAAATTTCTTCCCTGCTAGAAATTCCATGGTCAACTGTAAGTAGTATTATTGCAAAGTGGAAGCGTTTAGAAACAACAGAAACTCATCTACAGCGTCCTGTTGATTCAATATCTGCAGAGTTCCAGACTTCCTCTGGCATCAACCGCAGCCTTACATCACCAAGTGTAATGCTAAGCGTCAGATGAAGTGGTGTAAAGTAGCTGCCACTGGTCTCTGGAGTGACGAATCATGCTTCTCTGTCTGACAGTCTGATGGCCTAGTCTGGGTTTGGCGGATGCCAGGGGAACGTTACCTGCCTGATTGCATTGTGCCAACTGTAAAGTTTGGTGTAGGAGGGATAATGGTATGGGGTTGTTTTTCAGGGGTTGGGTCTGGCCCCTTAGTTCCAGTGGAGGGAACTAATAATACTTCAGCATAAAAAAGACATTTTGGACAATGCTTCCAACTTTGTGGGAACAGTTTGGGGAAGGCCCGTTCCTGTTCCAGCATGACTGTGCCCCAGTGCACAAAGCAAGGCCCATAAAAACATGGTTGGGTGAGTTTGGTGTAGAAGAACTTGACTGGCCAACACAGAGCTTTGACCTTAACCCCGTCTAACACCTTTGGGGTGAACTAGAACAGGGACTGCGAGCCTGGCCTTCACGTCCAACATCAGCGCCTGACCTCACAAACGCTCTTTTGGATGAATGGGCAAAAATTCCCACAGACACACTCCAACATTTTGTGGAAAGCCTTCCCTGGAGAGTGGCAGCTGTTATAACTACAAAGGGGGGACCAATGGATGTCATTAAAGTCCCAGTTGGTGTAATGGTCAAGTATCACAATATTGATAGCTGCGACTAGCAAATACTGATAAGGATCAATTTACTCTCTGCCTAATTTAATAATTGCATCGTTTATTGTGAGAAAACAAGTCATGATATTATTTTGAAACGAAGGTCTACATTTTGAAAAGAATAGATGAGCTGATTTTTGCATGATCAGGCTGAGAGTAAGTATCTCGGAGAGTGATGACTGACTGTCTGTCCTCCACTTTCAGGGCATGACCATTCGGCCACTGGTAGACCTTCTGGCAGTGAAGCGGCAACAAGGCTCCAAGCATTCCATCAACGAGGAGATCCATACCCAGGTCCTTGTCACCCTGATCGCATGACAGAGATTCATATGTCTCAGGAATCCGGGCCAGGTTCACAGAATACATAATAAAGGCATTTACCTTAATAACACTAAAATAAACCAGACTATCTTTTATTTAGATGTATTACTTTTCATACCATACTAACATTTGTAAATCAAAATAATCATTTATTCATGGGGCAGAAATATTTTTAGAAACTGTTTCTTTATCAGTATACCGTTGTAGAGAACACTCACCTACCCATCTATCCATCCATCCATCCATCCATTCCACTCCGTTTTCCAGCACAGGGTAATGGCGTGGTCCAGGATCCTGTCATTACCAACACAGGGCACATAGCAGGTGCTCAACCAGATATCAGTCTAACTCAAAGCACATAAACATACACACACAATTAAAACAGCATCCTAGCCCACCTTGCAGTGGGGATATGAGTTTCACATCCTGTGGATAAAACTACGAAAGTTTTCCTGGTCACCAACCATCAGTATGACCTACAACAAAGTTCTTTTGAGTTGTTTTTTTCATGCTATTTTCTTTCAGGTTTTGGACCACCTGCTGACAGGTGTCGCACATGTCTGTGGGCAGTACGGCCATCACCACTGGAGGGACAAGTGAGTCATTTCGGCTCTGTGACTCTCTGCAATGACTCGGGGTAGCAGCTGAAGCACATATTGTTGAAAGCATCGTATGCCTGAATTCTGCAACTTCCCAACTGAATGTGTTGTGGACCAAAAAAAAAAGCAGTGATCTTGAAAACCTCTGTCTCTTCCTCACTCGGTCTCACAGTCATCCTAATTTTTTGGTCTCTCACCCCACCTCTTTGCCTTTTGGCAGATTAACCCGCTTGGATAAGCAGTATGTGAAGAGGTGGCTGATTGCGGGCGAGCGGTCTGAGGAGCCCCAGCTTATTGCCTTCTACAGAACGCTGGCCATAAACCAAGCTTTGGAGCTGCTGGAGAGTGGAGGTGATATGCTGCCCTCTGCTGGCCCCTCCACAAACTCCTTGCAGTGAGTACCCTCACCTTGGCTACCCCAGAAACAGTGCCCTACCAGTGACTGCTGTTTTCATGTATTTAACCAGCTAGCCAATGGTTATACACATAATAGACATGTTTTGTGATCCAATATTCTCTTGAAGCCTCATCTACACTCTGCCAGGGGAGGTTTTCCTTTATGATTTACTGTGGCTTAATTGGAGTAGAGTAGGACCTGGCCAGTCACTGCCCTTGGGGAGAAGATGACATCGTGGCTGTCCTGTCATGTGACCAGCTCAGAGTCAGGTGTTAATCCCAAGGCTCCATACTTCCTAGGACCTTGAAGTCAAAGATCCAAGAGAATGACCAGTCATTGGCAAGGATCTCAAAACAGCGGAAGGAGGAGATTAGAAGAATCCTGCGTATGACCCTGCAAAATACAGAGCAGAAGGTAGCGGCCAGAAACGTCTTTGGGGGGGCAGATAATCAGTTTTTTATACATAGTTTTAGTGCTCACAGACAGGCTTGGGATGCTTGCTTAATTCTGGAAAAATGTTGCAGAAAAATGCAGATTTATTGGTTTCATGACAAGAGTCCATTGACGAGCAATCTTTAACATATCTGCACATATCTTCCACACATTTTCTTTTTATTAAGTGTCATAATTTTTGACTGACTCATTTAGTTCTGTTCTTGCCATTTAGCTATTAATTGCAATTTTAGTCACTGGCTCCCAAAGGGATACTAAACACAAATGTTTAGTGTCTTAAGTTATTGCGAAGGTGTTACTGATTAAAAAGCACCCAGTGAGACTGCTTGTCAATCAGCTTTTTAGCTCAGAACAGAATATAATTTAGGTTTAAATTTATTAGTCCTTGAAATGAATGAAACTACTGGTTGCTTCTAATGTGATTTTTGAATGAATCCAATGAATGAATAAAATAATGATTTTTGTTATGAATCCAATATATGATATATTTTTACTGAATTAAGCAAGCATCCCAAGACTTTCTGTGAACACTGTATTTGAATGTATCCATCCATCCATCCATCCATCCATATTCCTACTTATCCCGTATACAGTTGTGGAGATTTTCATTGTGTTTATTTTTATTACTATTAATAATTTGGCACTGAGCCCTGTTCCTTTCTGCTGGCCTGGCCTAACACTGGATCCCACGGAAGCTTCTAGTGCTGGAAGCTAAGATCTGTCTTCTGCTGGTTTCTCCCCAGCTTCACTCCTGCAGCCAGCACACTCAGGATGAGGCCTGGACTTTGCAAGTCCTCCACCGGAAGCAGGCAGAGTTGGGGAGAAAGGTGAGGCCACTCGTCCACTTTGCTGCTCCAGAGTGTCCACAGGTCCAGGCTGTACTGCTGACACACGCCATACATTTCACCTGATTAGTAATCCAGCCATATTTATGTTTTATGAAATCATCACCAGGTGACGTGATACCGGTAGTTGATCGATTGCTCCTCTGTCTCTGCTGTGAGTGCCAAAACTGAGCTTACTTCCCTTCCCCTTTCTGCACAGATAAGCATCTTCCTTGCTGATGCAGCCAAGCCGCAGGTCTCCCCTGTGCAGCGCAGAGCAAGGCTGGCCTCTGGTGAGCTGTGTGAGGCGGCGTCCTCCCCTTTAACTATAGACCAGTGTGTTTCAACCTTTGAGCCACAGCACATTTTTAACATTGAAAAAATCCCACGGCACACCAAAAATGTTACAAAATGACACACTGTAGCCTAGTAATGACAAAATAGTCTCTCAATTTATTGATACTCACTCAGTGTGAAACCTGACCCTGTTTGGATGAACACAAAGCTGATATCCTGGCAGGAATTGCAGACAGACACACGATGATCTTCCTCAACAGCTCTCCCTCCCTCTCCCACTCTCCCTCCCTCAGCTCCCCAGATCTATGTCTCTCGCCCCTGAACAGTCATTCCTCAGAGGGAGTTGTGATGTCAGCCTGGGCCCCTGCCTCCACAGAGCCAGTCCTGATGTTCCCTCCGTTCACCCGCCCGTGAGAAGGTTCCCAGCGTGTTGCTGTAGCAGAGAGACACCGAAAAAGGCCGCCATTCTGACCCAGGCCCCAACACAGGGGGGTCATCAGGAGCCGCACTGACAAAAACAAGTTTGAAATATGACAAAAGATTGTCTCGAACAAAAAGCCACATGTCAAAGTCGTATTGTATTCCTACATTCCAAATTCAGTTCATCTTTGACTTTTTGGTTGACCAAGTGTGGACTAAAAAAAGTGCAGGTAAATTTTGGCTGCCAGCCCATGAGAATGTATGTGCACTGTGAGTTACTGAGCACAACATGGGTCCTGATCAGGGGCTTCATCTCAGCTCCAGGACCTCTGCCTTGGCAGACTGCACTCTGCCCCCTCCCACGCTACACCCAATAGAATTACACTTAAAACTTATGAGCTAAACTTTGGAATGAATGCATATATTTCTTTATTTGTGTTTGTGTTTTTTTTTTTAATTTACATACATTTGCCTAAATTATATTTTGCTTATCTGACTTTTGGTAAAGGGTAAAACTGTGCCACACATGCACAGAAAAACCCACTTTTTGGCCATTAAAATGGATGAGGTTACCTTCTGCATCATTAAACTCATCCAATAGCTGTATAGAGTTTGATATATTAGATTGCATTGTTACATGTTTAGGTAATTAATAGTGTATTATTGCTGTGTATGTGACGTCATTCAAAGCCAATGTGCTGCCCCTCCTTATGAAATGGTGGTGCAGGTCTCTGTGCCTTCATGACCTCCGGTACCCCAGAGTTTACAAAGTAAGCACTGGCCAAAACTACGGCCAGCTGGATTTTCAAGCAGTAATGCACTCCCCTGAAGAAAGACCTGTCCCATAACTGTGTTTGGTTACTGATTTAAAAATATGTAGTTTTCAGGGAGAGATGTGGATGCATGTTTTGTAGCGGTGAACTCCATTCCCCAGCAGTGGATTTCTGGTCCCAGTGAGTGGGAATATAACAACTCAGTATTATGAGCTCATTCATAAATAGCGGCCAGAGGCACCCTTACACTTGTTTACCAGTGACCAATCAGACCTTTGTGATCAGGACTCACTCGATCTGTTCAGTGTCCCAGTGTAAACCCAGGTGTGGTCCCATGCTGACCTGAGGTAAACTGAACAGCATTATTATGTGTACAGTACATGTAGATGTTATAAATAAGGCTGAAAGCTGGACAAGCAGTCTACAAGAGTAATATGTAACATTTTTTGGTCTTTAATGGTTAATAAATGATACCTCACCATGGAGTTTTCCTGTATTTATTGACTGAATCAAACCCGTTATTGTCCTGCATTAACTCATTGACTGATAATTTTGATGTTTTTTGCAAGATATTAATTACATTTATTAGAAAGTAGTTTTGTCATACATTAACGAAACAAATATAAGTTGATTACAAATTACACAAAATTACATTTTAAGACGTCAAAATGTCACTGCCTAATCTTCCCGCAAAATTTCTCATACTTGTACTTATGCTTTTACATTACAATTTCCAATGCTATAATAAAAATCTGATTAGTGAAAATGTTTCTTTTATACTCATGATAAAACGGGAAATTTCTTGACGGGTACTCTGCGATGGGATGGCGCCCCGTCTTTGGTAGGTTCCGGAAATCGGGCAGCCACATGCCGACATAAATAGCGGGGCGGACTTTGCCTTTAAGAAGAATCCTTCTGCGCATGCGCAGTACCCTTTCCACGTGGTATAAGGCTGAACGCTTCGCTTTTGGCGCTGCAGGTTTGAGTACGTCAACTTATACAAGCGGAATTATTAAAAATGGCAAGGTATTTACGTCCCCCAAATACTTCACTGTTCATCAGAAATATTTCTGATGAATCAAGGTAAGTAGACCTAACTGATAAAAGCGTTTAAATTGGGGGTTTTGCGTTTATTTTGGTTTAGAAAATGAAACGCGGGTTGGTTTGGGCCTTCGGGGTAAAAATACACACTTGGTTACGAGACCTAGATTTTTCTTGCAAAAATGTCCGTAGAATGCCAAACGATTGTATTCTTTTTTATTGAATTTCCCCAGTTCCCTCGTTAGCATACTTAAAAACCTATAAAAAAATTAGTGGACAAGCCTCTAGGTTTCGTTTCAGCAAATGGCCACGTTTTCACTGCCCCGGGCATTGCGAGCGTGATTCCCGGTGGGTCCTTCTGCACGGCAATATTAAAGCTTTAAGAGCGGTTCCATTGATTGCATTTAAAATACAGTCTGACTTGCGTGTAGCATTCGCTAGATTTTGTTCCCTAGAGGTCGCCGGTTTAGATGCAGCCTTGCATCGTAGCAAACAGCGCCGTTCCGTCACTGCAGGCCGCGATTTACTTTGGTTTTACTTTTGATTTGCGCGTCCATCTGAGAGTTTGAGTGCAGCTAGCTGTCTGGTTAACTTAAAGTAGTAAACCCTGTATTTTTATCTGAAGCGTTTGAACTTTCTCATTTGCTTGCTACTATTGTCTCTCCACTAATCACTGCAATTGTAATATCGGGTATTTTAACTTTTGTTGGCTTGGTGATGCAAACAAGGGATTGCATTTAATTATAAATGAAACTGTTTTGCGGTGCTTCAGGCCGGAGGATTTACGTCGTGAGTTTGGTCGTTACGGCCCCATAGTAGATGTCTACATTCCCGTTGACTTCTATACACGTCGAACAAGAGGATTTGCATACATTCAATATCCTTTCATCACACCTCCTTTTTAATGAATGGTATTTCACATTTAACGGGGGGAGGGGTGTTTGACCCCCATGAGGTTGTAACTGAGGAATGGCAGTGTCTGGGACAGAAAGTCCTCCTATGGACAATGATGTGTGGAGATGTATTTTCCTCCTAACTTATTCTTCTGTTGTTGCCCTAGAATATATAAAGTCCTTGGCTGTGGAGGCCTCACAGTCAGAGACCTGAGTAGAGTAGAGTCCAGGAATTAAACCAAGCTGCACAGACCATAAGGATATCAGGCCTCGAGAGAGTGAGATAGTGTTCAGCTTGAAGAGTCCAAACTGAAAAGGGGACCAAGTTGGGCGTCAAAGCATCAATATATCTACAAAAGAGGGATTATGGGAAAGTACAAGCAGAAAATCCAAGTTCTTCTGGAATGCAGTTAAAGATCTTAAAGGTCAAGATGAAGGTCAGTCAAGCATGTTTAAGGTAACAAACCTGGTTTTTGTATCCTGCCAAAAGCTTAAGCACCATGCATTGCAGACTAAACTTGAACAATATGCTAAAGTTTTAGTTTCGCTGCTTGTATTCTTCAAGTGGAAGCAGTGATTTATTTCTCAAACATGGTGGCTACAGCTGTCTGATGACATATCAGTGGATCTTTAATCTCCAGAAGAACTCCTTTTTGCCTCACATTAGTAGGAGGAGGATTTAGCGTGGTAAAGAGCCCAGAATTATGATTGGAAGGTTGCTGGTTGAGTCCCATGAGGGCTTTAGTTCTGCTTCAAGTAAGTGAGCGTTCAGTGAATGAATGAATGAATGAGCCCAATTACCTGATGATATGAACCCAAGAGTACCGCCCCTTGGAGCTACGATTCGCCGGTTCTTGCTGGAGGAGTATGCAGCGGGGGTTCCTGGCCGTGTTGATGTGCATGTACAGCCCTGAGCCACTTGGCTAGTTTAAAAGCCTTAACAGGCAGCATGTTTGAAGATGTGCGAGACGCCGAAGATGCCCTTCACAACCTGGACAGAAAGTGGGTGTGCGGGCGGCAGATCGAGATCCAGTTCGCCCAAGGAGACCGAAAGAGTAAGACGAAGATTCACTCGATTGTTATCTATGGAACAGCCGGAAGCTTCCGATCTTTGCTGTGTAAGAGACGCTGAAATGACGTGTGTCGGTGCCGCCCTGTGTTTCTGCAGCTCCCAGTCAGATGAAGGTAAAGGAGAGACGGTCGCCCCGCAGCTTCTCCCGCTACGACGACTACGACCGGGACGGGCGGCGCAGACGCTCGCGCAGTCGCAGTTACGACAGACGCAGGTCCCGCAGCCCCTCGTATGAGCGGAGGCCGCGCCGGTCTGAGAGCCCTCGGGAGTAAGGGACCCTCGCCTCACTTTCTTCAGGGGTCAGGGTGGGGATGGAGGTTATTACTCATAGATCTGTTATGGATGCAGTGAGCGATTGACTTTGTTCTATTAGCTTAGCGTTGGGCATAAAGGGGAATCTGCCTTTTAATAAGAGGTCCTGGTAACTGCTTACCTCCCAGGTCCCGTGGTCGTCCGTATGGCAGGCCTCGACGGAGCAGGAGTCGCGACAATGACAGGTGAGATCCTTTTTCCCCCATTGTGCTAACAGACTGAAAGTGGTTTAAAGTGGATTTGGGCTGTGGTTCAATAAACTGCATGTAATGATGTCTTGTTCCTTTACTCAACCCCCCCCCCCAGACACAAGGGTCAGCGTCGGGACTCCAGGCCCCAGCCTGACATGCCTTCCCACTCCAGGTCACAGTCACCCCCCCGGCCCAAGCGGGAATCCAGGGCCCAGTCTCGCTCCGCATCCAAATCTCCGAGCCCCCCCCTCGGCGAGTTTCCTCCACGCGCCGCCTCTCAGGAGCCCCAGAAGGACGAGCAGCTGCACTCCCCGTCCCGCTCTCTGTCCCGCTCTGCGTCTCGGTCCCGCTCTCGATCACGATCTCGCTCCTGGGCTGGACGGAAGTCTGGGGGGCACTAGGCCCCCCCGTTACCCCAGTGCTTCTCTGCATTCTTTGCTGCAGTACTGGATTCTGTCTCAGAGCTGGGACTGGTTTGGACTGCGTTGTTGGGTTTTTTGTTTTTTTTCTTTTTTTAATCCCCCTGTCCACAGATCTGGTGCGCCTCATGTATGCACAAAACAGTGGAAGTTCCTGGTATAGGTTTTTAGGAAAGTTCTTTTGTTATAGTTTGGACTTGGTATTTTACTTCAGTGTTGTAAAGGTGACTGATAGGCTGCCCTGTGTAAACTGGCATATCACATCCTCTGAAGCTAACTTGATCGGTTGTTTCCTCTTCCTGCAAGATTTTTGTACCCAAAAGGCTAAATTGTACTGCAGTGCATCATAATTTTGAATCGAATTTTTCTAGTTAATGGTCTTCCACTGTGTAACTGACTGCAGATGTTCCCTCCGCTTCCCACAAGTCGCTTAATAAAAACCAGTTTGCTGCACTAGTGAACTGGCTTGGAGTGATGGAAGACACGGTTGACTTGTGGATGGTTTTGATGGAGTAACTTTTAAACTTGTTTTATGTTGTCCCCTCCCTTTGTGTACTGTGCGATATCTAATCCACATAGTTGGGAATGAATTTTCATTGAAGAGATGGTATCTTTCTGAAGCTGTAATCCTGGCTTGCTGTAAATGCCCAAAAATTTCATAAATTTGAAACTTTGCATTTAAATACACATGTACATAGCCTTTGTTACGTTCACTGTTATGTTGTTTTTTTTCCCCATTAAAGTTTGACTGTGTGTAAGTGTTTAAACTTAATACCAACTTGATGTAATATTTTAAGCTGTTTTCAAATAGCTTTAAACTAGCTCTGTGAGTTTGGAGAGCTCAGTGCGTGAAAGGAGTACAGGCCTCGGGGATAAATCGGCTTGGACTGAAGTGCCATCCAGCAGTGAACAGGTTTAGGTACACACATTATCGCCGTTTACGTGCCTCGGACACAAACCATACAAGCCCTTGTGCTATGAATGGGCCTTTTATGTCCTCGAGGGATTGTCTTGCACCTTGTAGTTAATCAAAATTTTGCCGATTGGCAGTTCCTACCCCGACTCTTCCTGGGTCCCCTGTGAAAAACCATGTATCTTAAAACGAGTGCATGCGTTTTAAGTATAATGTGCGGTATTGTGCGATTCTGTATTCGTGTCCCATGCGCCGCCCTGTCCCCGGAACCGGCAATCTCTTCCCCGCTGACGTATGACACATGTGGTCGGTCCTGGGTGGCACCAGATCGGGTTGCCGTACAGGGTACCGGTATCAGGGCGGGACCGCGCTTTGCCCCGGCGCTTCTGTTTTCATGCCGGGTGCTCTGCCCTCGCAGCGCTGTCCACTGGCTCGGCCATGGCGTGCGGCGCCACATTAAGGCGCTCCGCGAAGTGGGACGCTCTGCACGGCCCGCAGTCCCCCAAGCACCGGAGGTGCGACCCGCTGGCCGGTGCCGCCAGTTCCATTGCACCGCAGAGGTGCACTTTCGGCCCGGCTGGACAGCAGAGGCTGACTCCAGGTGAGAATGACCGACATTGCATTTAGTTACAGTGATATTATTTACTAACCCCGGTTTTGTTATTGCTTTATGTAAAGCTGGCATAACCCGATAATACCAGATTCGTTACGAACACTCCCCAAAAAAAACCCGTATATGTTAAACATGTGACCTCATTTGTTAACTTTTTCTTATAACTCGATAAAAGCTACGCCAGCTAACCTGTAAGGAATCTTTCTTTGCAGTTTTGAAAAATTTTGTAAACGATATATAATACGTAATTTTTCTAATTATGTCACCGACAGCCAACGCAGGCTGATATACCTTGGCTGGAAGCCTCGGTTTCATTGGAGGGATCTCGCGTTTACGGTTATTTACAAAATGTAGCAGATTAAAGTACTTTTATGAGCCGATGGTAGACGATGGATTCTTATTGGCCCACATAACTAGCTATAACATAACATGGCAGGGCTGGGACACTCACAGCCTTCACCTCTGCGCCTGAATTATGAAATAATTTGCCCGCCTGTGGAGTTCAAATCGTTATCCTGGACTGAACATACAATGCAGCAGGTCAGTGGTCCAGCTGCACGGTCTAGGTTGAGTCCATTCAAGATGCTTGTACAGAACTCTCTTCCTGCATGCAGCCTGAGCGCTATTTCTGACAGATTGGCTGTGAAAACTATTGAGGGTGTCTCATTTAAGCCCTGCTGTCTGGCTGTTATTGATCGTGTAATCTGGAATTTGCGTGTGGATAGCAGACATGTTGGCTATGGCAGAGTCCTTAGGATTGAGGTACAGGTCCCCCTGGAGGCTGCATCATCATCAAAGCGGTTCCAGGGCCCCAAAAGTGAGGGAGGGGGCTCCCTTGAGATTGTCTTTGCTACTAACCTCTGCTTTCTGCCCTAATTGCTTCTGTCGATCACGCCAGTACCTACAGAGCACATCTTCCACAGCATCGAGCAAGTGTCCCTGTCCTGCACAGCCAGCAAAGCATGTCATCCATAGAATGCTTAGAACAGCCCAACATTTTAGTTAATACTGTGAAACACACTTCACTAGAAAAACTACATCATTATGTACTAGTCCTGTACATTCCAGCAAGTTAATACTTTTCCTAATTAAAATTACCCTGCTTAGAATGTTTGTGAACATGAATGATGTCATTAATGTAACCAAAGAGAAATATGGGACATTATCATGTCATGCAAATGGCCTGAGACAGACAATAAGAGAGCATTTCATAAGAGCTTGTAAAATTGCACATGGTTTCCCCAGACCTTGGGGGTGGGGGGAGGGGGACGTTTCCCTTTTATGCATATTGTCCTGTATGTAACAGTTTGAGGGGAAGAGATTTTTGGCGCCACTGTGAGAATAACATGCGATTTATACTGCTCTGAAATGGAAATATGATGTTGCATTAAATGCATTTGAGCAGTTAACCAGAAGTGGTCAGTTTGGGAGAGAGGAAAGCTTGTTATTCGAAGCCTTTCTGGTGAAACAGAAAGTCAAATTGAAAATAAACGCAACACAAAACAAGGTAAAGCGGGTAATATCAGCAGAATAGCCCTGACTTCTCATGGGTGAAACACAGCTCACTGTGTTGGACTCTTCTTCCTGTCTCCCCAGTACCTCTCTGCCTCTATTGGCTGCTGGACTCTTCTTCCTGTCTCCCCAGTACCTCTCTGCCTCTATTGGCTGCT
>JAODJW010000046.1:8346661-8384383 GCA_026777045.1 Hyperopisus bebe
GAGGCTGATTGGAGTTCCTAAATTGCCCATAGGTGTGCATGTGTGAGTGACTGGTGTGTGAGTGTGCCCTGCGATGGACTGCGCCCCCCCCCCCGTCTAGGGTTGTTCCCTGCCTCTTGCCCATTGCTCCCGGGATAGGCTCCGGACCCCCCGCAACCCTGTAGGATAAGGTTGGAAAATGGATGGATGGACGGATACTGTTACATACATGTAAATGTATGTGCAGACTTGTCTCAAATTAAAAATCCTACTCTAGCCAGCTGACTTAAGCTGGCAGCCCTGTAAATTATCTGCTTTTTATAAAACATTATGATCCGCCTAAACATCTGCACAGTTTATAACAGAAATCATTTACCATAACAAACCAAACATTGACCTACGTAGATCTATTAGCACAAATAAGTATGCTAGTTATTAATAATAGCAATATATTATTATTATTAATAATAATAATAATAATAATAATAACAATAATATGGTTTTAGTTGTACAATTAAAATTCTACCTGTGTTTTACATATGACAGGTTAAATGCAGATGATGCAAAAGAAGTGTGTAGTGTTTAATTCTGGCCGTTCCCAGAGACATCCAGGAAGATACTATACAAAAGACAAACCTCAAATGGACGCGAATGACAGTGAGTGTGCCTGTTATTCATGCTACCTGACGAAAATGCTGTTTTAGGGAATGTTTTAATGAAAAATAATATTTGGGCATTTCCTAGGCCCCAGACCTGCGGATAAGACTGCTTCAATCCCTACTAGATACCAGATTGAGGTGAAAAATAACACAGACAAGAAAGGTTTCTCCTCACAGACCAAGAAGTTCATTTCTGAGGATGTCCAGGTAAAAATGAGACCATCAAAAACCCAACCAATTAGCATACCGTTCTAAAGAGGTGATTAGTTGTCAGTAGCAACAGCCAAAAGGACGCTTCATAAACCATGTGTTGTATTTTCTGACCCCACTAGATGGTGCTGTTCATAAAAAGGCTCAAATCATGCCCCTCAGCAACCAAGAGCACCAATTGGCTCATGAGGCCACCTGCTGGTCATCACTGGTTGTCAGTGTGTCGCTGTTTACGGTTAGCTGTAAAACTGCAAGCCTTTCTTCCAAGTGTCTAAAGCACAGAAACAGAAATCTTTTTCTGAATATGTTTGTTTGCCTATTTTGGAATGCTCACCTAAATCGCATTCTGTATGGGCACTGTGAAAATGGCTACCGAGTTTTTATACATCCATTACTGGTGACAGAAACAAATGATACCAGCATGTCCGTGATCGGATCTCTGATGCCTGTCCTGCAGAGTGACATGCCAGGACCAGGCTCCTACATTTCCCAGCAGTCTGCAGACCTCATCAGCCCCTCATTCTCCACGAAGGGCACCGGCAGTTTCGCATCACAGGTCATCTTCTGAGCCTCTGTGCAGCCAAGACTCCCTGTGCTGTTTGTCAGTAGTGGGTCAGAAGACCAAATTAAATATAGCTGATACAGCTACAGGAATTTGCATTGTCAAAAAACCTTGATGTTATTAGGGCTGGGCAATTAATTGAATTTTAATTTCAATTACAATTTTAGCATCTGATTGTCAAAATAACAGCAAGATAAAGCAGTTATAGTGCTGCATTTCATCACGCAGTGATGCTCCCGTTTTGTCTTGTGTTATAAACCCAGCGCACCCCCCTCTGCAGCCCCGTTTCACTTGGTTCTCAGTTCAATTATATTTGGAGTTCAAAGAAATCCACTGTTAAAAAGACAAGGTGGTTTAAAAGTTCAATAAATGCATGATATTTTCTAAGTCAGTGAGTGAACGTATTAAGTAATAATGATAATGATTTTTGCCATAATCAAACAGCCGTAGATGTTATTTATAGCTATTTAACTACATTTCTTTAGAAAAGCAATAACAGATAGTTCTTCTTTAAAGGCTTTGACTGTAAGCAGTGGTGCTTACAGGTCAGAGATGTTTGGTGTGGAGCATGAATGAGTATGTAATGATATAGATCAGAGGTGGAAAGTTCAGATCCAGAAAGTACAAATCCAGAACAAGATTTTGTTTCAACCAACCAGCTGAGTATTGTGTGACTGTGGCTCTTCATACTCAACTGGTTGATTGAAGCAAAATCTTGTTCTGGATTTGTACTTTCTGGACCTGAACTTTCCACCTCTGATGTAGATGCATGTGTGCCATGTAAGAAGATTACTCTCCACCTCTAGGCCACCCGCATGCCCCGTCCCCCCCGCCGTTGCACCCCTGGGCCCAATGTCTACAACCTTCAAGCTTCCCTGCTGTCCAAGTTCAGCTCCACCAAGGGCTGCTCCAGAGTCTTCTGTATGCCTATAGCCATGAAGGTGGAAGACCAGCAGAATCAGACACCTGCTCCCAACCAATACCATGTGTGTACCTCATAGCCTATGATGAGCTGGCTACTTCCATACTGCTGATCAGATTGTGGCAGTTTTATAATGAGTTTACATGGTTTTCTTTGTGACTGAAGCTCGCTAACATAGGTGTTTGTTCCTGAGATTTAGCAACTTTTGTTCTTCATGGCTCCAGCATTATTGCTTGGATTCTAGCACCTGCTGATATTGGTTAATTTCTATGAATGAACACTTCAATGTTGTTTATTGAGAGTTTTAGGTTTCTTTTAGTGGGGTTGAGAGGAACAGCACTGTATCTGCCCGGTCTTCATTTGTATCGAAGACCAGCAGAAGTGGCCTGCATCGTGCTGTTGAAGGTCCATCTCCATGTAAGAGACTTCAGCACACTGTGTCACACAGTCTGGCATGCTGCCGTCAGTATGGGAGTCATACTTCATATTTTTTTAAGAATCTACTTTGTTTAATCCTGGTTTAATCCTGGATCTGCAGGCAGAAGGCTATGTTGAGTGGCAGGTTGCTTCCAGGCTCGAAATTTCTAAGATCACAGTACACAAGAATACGGTGAAGCAGGAGATACTGAGAACAACCAGAATTAACTTATCCAGCAGTGCCTCATGAATTGGAGGATGACATTAAGTGACCTTCAAACGGAATGGGAAACATTAAGTGCCTGTGTGAAGCACACTGCTAGGACAGTTCCTATCAGGCTCCTAGAAGCAGGACTGAAGTTCCATAAAGCAAGGAAGAAGCCCTTCATTAATGAGAAACAGAGAAGAGTCATGTTGGAGTTTGCATAAAGAATATATTTTACACAGAAGCAAGCCCATAAATTTAGAAATAAATGAAACTGAAAATGTTGCTGTAGTCTGGTAATTTTTTTTCCAGAGCTGTATAAGGCCCACATAGCCTAGTTATGTGGCATACATGTACAGAAACATACCAGTGCTGTCTGGACACTATATGAAGGCTTTGTGTGCGTCATATAAATCAGGGATAGACGTCTGAAGTCTTAATTTGTGTCGTAAAATGTATTAAGAGCTATGATGGGGCCAGTCAGTTTTCCTGAGCGAGGGGTCTGCTATAATAACTTGTCAAGTTCTATCTGTATCCCGATTACCCACTCTGGCAGCGGCCCAACACTTGTAAGCAATGCAATGAAACTTGTAGTGCAACAATTTTTAATTGTATTTATTTTTTAATCTGGTATTTTTATAATTTAACCTTATAGCTGTCTGTAGTTAGACAGCAGAACAATTGGCTTCAGAAAAAACACACTATTTGTACAGGGTACTCATTTCAACCAGATATTCCCCTAATATTTAACTTTCTCTAGGTAACGGGTTACAGCCCCTCCTAGTGGTCAGGCAGTATGTTACGAAATTATTTCGAAGTGTTGTTATTTTGTTAATTTGTAAAATATACATTTAATATTTGTGCAGGTGAGCAGGCTGGAAAAAAGAGTGATGGAGCCGCATATGACCCCGTGGGCTGCCAGTTGTCCATCCCTGATATAAGCAATGCATAAGCACCATGTAACCGATATGTGCAGTAAAACAAGTGACTGGTTTTGAGATGCACGGTTTACCAGCCATTATCTACATGCTTCCTGGCATTTATAGCCAGAATCTGCCTGCTGGATTCTACAGTGTTTTCTGAACCCACAAATTATTATGCTCTATCAGAATTAATGTTTAATAAATCATGTGACTGCTTTGAAGGCGAATGGTTGGATAGGCTGTTTTGAAAAGTGTATCTGAAGGGGTCTTGTGGTTTTCTCCTGTCTAAGGTCATTATACTGTAAATGATGCCCTAACCAAGACGTCCCCTAAGGTGCCCGTCTCCTGCTTTAAGTCTGGATCCTGCCGCATTCAGCCCCCAGTGATCAGCCAAGCCCCAGGGCCGGGAACCTATAAACCAAACCAGCCCCCTGAGCCAGTTAAGAGGACCATTTTCCCGTGAGTTGTCCCCCGTGGCTCTTATTTATCCGGGCCTGACTGGGATGGGTGATACTGACCAGCTGCCTCACAGCTGCATAAAACAGCATGAATTTGCCTGGGGGACTGAATGTATGATCACTGATTCACTGTGTACAGGCCCAGTGTCTGGGGGGCATAATCAAGGAAGTTGTCCCAGGCCCAGCCCAGAGGGGAGGGGGGCAGGAGGGGTTTGTGCCCAGGAGAGCAGTGATCTTCATGCGGGGGCCCTGTTGAATTCATTTTGTACCGTGCCCAGGAATTATGCAAACCGGCCCTGACTGTGCTCCCCATTTATTAAAACTCTTACAAAATATCATGAACATATATACTTCCTTTTTCAAAAGGGAAATTTTTACAGTTGTGCGGTAAAATGCCATTTTGCCCAATATGATTCACCGTTATTCACAGTTTGACCTAACCCCAATCGATATTTCACTATCATTGCATAATATTCACCGATGTCCCATTTGAATTAAACATTATTTTTGTGTGTGGAAGCTGCGCGGTACGGAAAACAATAGAGGACAGAGGTGGAATTGCCACGGCAACTACCGATCATAATGGGCAATTTTCCAGAACTATTCTAGGTTATTCTTTGAATTGGCACCACCTGCCATTTTGCAGAGTAAATGTGAACATCTGGTTCTGTGGTAATTCTAGTTTATGTAGATTTAAATCATAACTGAAATGTTGGGGAAAAAAAATCTGTCCCATTAACATATAACCTAGGAAGAAGCACTACCTGGTATTGGCTGCCCCAGCTGTGACCATGCCAAAGACTCCGCCCCTCCCAGGGCCTGGCCAGTACAACATTGTGGACTACAAAGGCCCACACAGGCAGTACATGTCTAGTGCAGTGTTCATGTCAGGGACAAGTCGATGGATCAGAGAAACAGGCGGAGATGGACTTCCTGGGCCAGGTAGGGCCAAGATGATAAATCTAGCACTACTGCTATTGACAGGCAGTAACTGGAATCTCTTAGTGGTCAGTACTGATTTCAGTTAAAGACTCTGTGAAATTCCCATCTTTTTGTAGGTCTCTACGATCCCCGGATACCTTCAAAGCAGTCGTTTCTTTACAATTTCTCCAAGAGATGGATCCCTGCATGAAGACCAGTCTCCCCTTCTATATGTTTGTGTGTGACTTACGGTGGAGAAGATGAGATGTGCGTGTGCCATCCAATAAACTGCTTACAGTGAAGAAACAAGTTTAGTGTTTATAATATGATTTTTAAATAAACTAAGTAATTTCCCAACTAGCCAGCTACCAGATAATCAGAACTGTTACCTAACCCAAAGTCCTCCCGTCCACTAGAGGGAAGTAACTCTTGCTTCTTATTCTCTCTGCAGTAGGTGTGGGAAGCACAGATTAGCAATGCTCTGTGTCATGCCTCTAGGGTTGTGGGGTTTGAACCCCACCTCCAGTCTGTATGGCGTTCTCTCCATGTTCTCACGGGTTTTATCCAGGTACTGTGGTTTCCTCCCACAGTCCAAAAGCATGTAGTTAGGCTAATTGACATCTCTAAATTATCCATAGTGAGCGTGCGCCTCATGATGTGCTGGTATTCTGTCCAGGGTGTACCGCAGACTTCATAGTGCCCTACGCTGCCTGGAATCACCTCCAGGCCCCTTTCTGCAATCCTGACAAGGTTAAGCGGTTAGATGATGGATGGCGTCGCGGTGTCTTGCTTTCGGGAGGCTCCTGGGCACTGTTGAAGCTACCAAGGATCATAACAACATAAGAAATTTACAAACGAGAGGAGGCCATTCGGCCCATCAAGCTCGTTTGGGGAGAACTCAACTAATAGCTCAGAGTTCTTAAAATCTTATCTAGCTCTGATTTAAAGGAACCCAGGGTTTTAGCTTGTGCTACACTAGAAGGGGGTCAGTACTCTGCTGAGTATTGGAATCTCCTTTTAAACCACAGGAGTTCAGCATTTCTGTTGTTTATGTATTACTGTAATGGTTCCTTGCTATGATCTTCATCTCCTGCCTGCCTCGCTTAAGTGTTTCAGCTCCTAGCAGCCTCATGCTCCTGGCTCTACTCCCAGCTCACTGCTCTGCCCTCCATCTTTGTTTTCCATCCTGTCCCAGCTCAGGTTAGATTCCAATCTCAGATCGTCTCTCGTCGGCTGGCCCCTGAGGTAATGGAGTCCTCGGTGCATTGAGCACCGCAGTTTCTCACTATTCCAGCTTTGCGTAACAGGACAGACCGACAGCACTGTGTCCTGATTGTGAAACCTGACACCGTACGACTCCATGCAACTTTCAGTCACACTCATTTGTTCATGCTATTCCAGCTATGATGTGAAACAATCTGATTGGCTGTGGACCTTTCGGTCTGAAGTGGCCATACAGTTGTTTGTGAGCATCTACTCGATGATGTATGCCTGTCTGTGGTCACAGCAGTAACAGTGAGTGTACAGTAGCACAATTCCTCTTTCTGGCTGGATGCTGCGAGAGACAGAACGAGTGACACTGGTACAGATCTGAGCTCACAAAGAGCTCCTTCATGCCTCTGCTGTAACCTCCTTGCCCAATAGACAGAGAGAGTTTTCTGCTTGCGGGGTCGTGATACCGGAACAGGCAGATCCTGAGGTCCGCAGTACCGCAGGTCTATGTGATGATACTGTCTTATGACCGGTGTAAGTTATTTTTGAGCATAATCTACAGAACAGACCTGATACAGATCGTGTCCTCTGGGAAACACAAATGAACTTGTTTACAAGTCACTTTACGCCAATGAATATGAAAACATTGTTATTTGGCAAGTGGGGAGAGGGATTATCTAACCTACTCCCCCACTCCTTCACCAAGTCATATTCAAAGTACGACTGAATACATTTCAAGTATTACTATCTGTTTTATTACGTATTTCGCAAAAATCTGCTATCCTATGGATTATCTTCATTATCCTGAATGGTATCTGTTTAACTGTTCAGTTGATCCTGATAGCATCTATTTACCTCAACTTTCTACCGATTTGTTCAGATGTTATCTATGAACATCAGAACAAAGCATGAATGATGAGTTCTGAGGACAAAAATCCATATCATCTGATAATCTGTATAACCCATTTCAGATGTGAAAAACTGAGAGAATGCAACGAGTGACATTTTAACATATTTTAGGTGACAGCCTTTTAATTTAACTTCAAGGCAGCAACGGGATTCTTTGGAGGACAGAACTATCCCGGAAAACAGGGAATTTAATCACATTCTATCAGGATTTTACATAAAATAAGGGCCCTAAAATACAAGAACGAAATGCGGTGTTATATATTAAATGCAGAGTATACTAATTAAGTATATTTAGAATTTGGTTTCACCTTGGGGTAATATTTCAGAAATTTCAAAAATATGAACGCTACCCCCCCGGTGCACTTGGTTCAGCCTACTTAGGGACCAAAATCCTAAGGCTCAGAAACCGAACATCAGCTGTTGCCCTGTATCGGGCATCGACGGCTGCATCTTGGCTAAGTTTTATTAACGCTGTGCTGTCGCAAAATCAGAAATTCGTGGTTACATGGGTTACTCATAATAATTTTCAAGTTACAACTAATACGACAAATATATTTTATATTTTTAATATTCAAGTATTGCAGTTGTCTTAGTAATATCCAGCGCATTTCGTTTTATACGGCGGGGTTAAAGCGACTGTTTCTCCGATTCAGAGTTGGAGGAATGTTTCCAGCTGGATAACGTGGAGTGGTGAAGCGCATGATTTTAAATATGGATTGCACATCTTTCAATTCTGAAAAGGCTGCGGATCGTAAGTTATCTTTCACGTTTGATATACGTTTGATCGCCGTTGCGAATTCGTTTTCCCGCATGCATAATTCAGAAAGAAGTGTCCTTGATTAAATCATTTAAATTGGAATGACCTCTTTCGTCTTTCGCAGCATGTCAATGTCATCGAAATCACTGAGAATATTTATGTAAAATCTGTAGTCCGTGTATGGATAGAATTACTAACTGACATACCTTTATATTTTCTCTTAAACCTTGCATTTCCAAGATTTTATCCTGACTGCGTAGTTGGAATTGTCACCAGACGTGTCCCCAAAGAAATGTACGAGAGGCAGTTGCATTGCGTGTAGAAGTAACGTTACAAACGTTTCCCTTAACTACAGTCTAGAGTATCTCTACTAAATAAAGCATGTTCTCTCTCGTCCACGATAACATTTTATTGTAATTACTTTTTTATTGTAACATAAAGATTGATGCATCCAGATTTTTTTTGCCTGTAGACTACTAGATTTCCCTTGCGGAAAAGAGAAAGTGAAATACAAGTCTTTCTTTTTCATAAATACATTTCCGTTATTATTTAATAACATTACCCTGTTATTAACCCGGGGAATATTAACCCGTTAGTACATCTCCTGAAGATCAATCCTACGTTTCCCACATCTGAAAAGCATAAATCATTTCACATTGAAGGCGACTATAAACCCCTTTACCTAAGTTATTTTTACGTGTGTTCGTGTGTCTTACCAACTACGATTAAACGAGATGTAGAATCGAGTTGCGCCGGTTAAAGGTGGGAGTTCGACTGATACAGCCAGCTGTCTAAAATTACCGCAGCATGCAGAAGATCGCCATTTCAGAAACAACAATATACCCTGCTATGTATTTGCTAATGAACGGGTGCAATGATAAAAATCATTAAAAAAACATCAACAGCTATTATTCTGTAAATATTTGTGATATATTGAGCTAAAACCTGGAATCTGGCATCTTTTTACCTGCCAAAAACGAGCAGACTGCTGCTCTCCCGGTGATCTCGGGAGAGAGAGAGCTCACACGTGACCAACATTCTGATTCTAATACGGCTGGTAACGCCGGGCGCACTTCCCCCAGAAAATGGATAAATCTGTGTCACCCTACTGTACCATTTACCTCGGTCTATACCTCCGTCTGCGCATGATATTAGCGATGCACTAACTCGTACAGAAACATTAAAACTGACCACTGTGAACAGCATCCAACCATTGTGATCGGTGTAATACGCTTGACGTGCAAGTCACTGTCATTTGTTAAGAGTGTGGGTCTGGTAATTACCTAATTACCATGTGTTTGAGCAAGGAAAACTGCAAACTGTGCTGGATTCTGGCCTCCCAGGACCGGAATTTGGGAAACGTGGTTTATTGGCATCATTCTTCTCATATATCCCTCAAATTCAACAGCACATGCCGTCAGTGTTGAGGCGGTATTCATTCGGATAGTGCTTAAGAATCTTAAGAATTTCACGTGATTTATTTATTATCAGTTGGCTTACCACAGTCCATTCATATGTTTTCTGATTTACTAAACCAGCCAAGGTTGAGTAACAGCAACATGCCAATGGTATTTTTACAGGTTCTAGCAAAGCATCCACACATTTTATTGATGTCTCCTTAGTTACTTTTAATTTCATAACTAGCATCATTTTATACTGTATGTCTGTATACATATATGACAATATATGAAATGAACTCTGCCCCGAAGCTGTTTATCCTGGTCTCTGTTGCTTGTGGTCCTGACACTCTGCTTCAGGCTGGTTATCAGCTAGGGTTCATGTGTAAACTTAGACATAAATTATGGCAGGGATGGGGGTTGTAACCCCCCCCCCCCCCAATAATCAAAACCAGCCAATACAAACCCGCTGAGGGGAGATTTCAACCCCTCAGTGCTCAACCCAAAATTATGCCCTTGGGTGTAAATATTGGTTATGGAGGCTGTGGAGACCGGGAAGTTCTCTCTGTCTCTACACTGTCTGGATTCTCCACATTCTCATTTTGGATCATTTCATTGATTTCCTGAGTAGGATAATCCACATTTATTGCGGAAAGCAGACTTGCCCTTTGATCCTCTTGTAATGGGCTAAAAATGGTAACTAGCAAGATTTGTATCTTGGAATCCACAGGGACTCTTTTTGTGTGAATATTGGCATTTAAATGCACCTAGACAAATCAAAAGGGTCCAGAGGAAATCATGCTGTGTTAGGATCAGGGGAGGCATGCTGCTGATGTTGCACAGAGGAACATACAAGAATACAGCCAGTTAGCCTGAGCAACACACAAATTGGGTTTGCAAAGACAGCGACAGCAGCATGTAACGAAAACTGAAGGGGTTAATTATTTCTGTCGGCTCGTTGGGAATTTTGGAGATTTGCTAGAAAATATTAATTGGCCTGTATTATGCTCTTTCGGTTTTTCCCTTTGCTTTAGTGTGTTATATAGCTTTATGTGCATGTGGCCTGCAGAGTCTGAAAGGTCCAAAGTACATGCCAAAGGAAGTAACTGTCACCAGAGAAACCACTGTTCTGTAATCTGCCTGAAACATGTCATTGGAATTCCAGCCCTTACTTCTGCGACATGGTGAGGTCACCTCGTAACAAAATCCTTATTGGCTGCCTCCCTGCAAGGGTCTGTCAGCAGACTGTAAGACAGGGGCAGAAAACACAGGGCAAGCTGACTAGTCAGAGCACACTGGGGGGGTGGGACCTAAAACTCTAACAGAGCTTTTTAGACATAAGGTGGATAGAGGTGTACAGTATGAGAAGAATAATGTGTTTTTGAAACATTAAAGCATGGAAATCTGTTGAAGTAGACCCCAAAAATAAAATTATGAATAAAGAAAAGAAGCAGAATAGGGCCCCTTTAAAGTTTGTTTTGGCTAAACGAGGGACAAAAAGACTAAGTGTGTTTCCCCAGGGAAAGATGGTGAGATGGTATCTCTGGTGAAAGAGAGAAAAGGGCAGGGGTGATGGTACTCCGATTTTCCTCCAGTAAAGCAACTGATACCGTAATTTGACAAGACATGTTACATCTGTATATTTATGGATTTTGGGCTGAATACCTCAGAAGGTTCTAATTGAGATGTTAAGATATGATGCTTGTTCAGCACAATTCAGAGTCAGCATGCGATACTGACCCTGGGGCAAGTGGCAGGCTGCTGGGCAACGACAAGCAGCCTGACTGTCGCTCAGAATGAGAGTAGGAGGTCCCATCTGTCTTGAGGTTTGTCTAACATGGCCTACTTTTCATCAGTCTGATGCTGCCGGACATGTATTCTCTGGTGTGACACTGGGATCAGCTCCCTCCTCTCACAATTCCCCTTCATGCAGACCGCATACCTGCCCACATACTATCTGTCTTTCTGGTTGACCCAGTTCCTTCAGTTGCCAGCTCAATCCCCTGATTCTGACTGCTGTCCCCACTTACCCACCTTTGAATTTTACATTTACGTTGTTCAGCAGATGCTGTCATCCAAAGCGATGTACAGGTAAGCAGCAGAGATGAGGGCCAGCCGGTCTCCCTTGAGGGTGAAGGATCTTGCTCATGGGTGCTGTGGTGACTTCACTCTGCCAGCCACGGGCTCAAGGTCATTTATCCCTGAAGGCCATTTACTCGCTGTTTATTTCATATTGCACTGGGGTTAATCTGTTCCCCTTTTAGTCTCATATTTCAATCTATTTTCTACTTATCCATTTAAACCTGGATTAGTCTAGTCTCTACTTTTTGTCCTTTATATGAAATATTTGGCATATTTATAGCCTGGACTCACAGGGGGGTCACACTGTGTGTTTTCTGCACCTTCACTCGCAGTGACTCACACAGACTCTTGCTCGGCGTGTGACGGCGATGCCGACAGTGTCTCACGCACGCACTGTTTCGCAGTGCCCGTCACAGTGTCTTTCACGCTGCCTTGCACTGGCTAGCCAGAAGGCAGGACCCAGTCGAGTGTCTGCACCTCGGAGAATCGCAGTGATATGGGACAACTGTCAGTGAACTCATAGAATAATGGGGCTTGCCTTGGAGGGGGGTGCATGCATTAGACTGAGGGTTTTTGCCCTCTAGAAAACAGCTGTCAGCTTCAAAGCCTCGGTAAGCTTTGTTTAAGTAGACAGGGAGGAGCCGGCTTCACTGCTATTTTCCATGTTAGAGTTTTTCCCTCTCTCTCTCCCCCCCCCCCCCCCCATCAGTGCTCCCATCTGGACCGGAGATGAGCTCTAAGCAAAAGCAAGCAGAGTCTCACGACCTGCAAACAGCCGAGAGTCCAGACACACACGTCCCGCCCCAGACGGACTGTCATGTGCTCAAGGACTGCTCTGCAAGCAAAGGCAAAGCGGCGAAAAAGGACTCGGTCAAGACTGACGGTGCCCCCACCCTTCAAACAGACACCGCCAAACCACACGAGGATTCAGCCCCAGATGCAGGGCCTCTTCCTGTAACTACTGACACCCCGGCAGCAAAAAACGGTACATCTGTTCACTGACCCCCAGCCCATGACAGCCACACTAACCTCTTCCCTTTAACTATTTTAACTCATGGAAAATTCATCCCTAAAAAATCAATGTAGCATATATATATATATATATGTCGTTAGATTGCGTGAAAACAGATCATTATTGGTCAGCCAAGCTTCAAACTCCACCCCCTTCTTTACATTAATACCCTTCCCCCATATATGAATATTCGATATCCCATAGCAATATAATCAAATTAAAAAGCCAAACCCCGTAAGATTGCTGGAGCTGAGGTCAGTCATTTATTGATCTGTTAGGACGCTTTAGCTTCATTGTAACCCGTGTGGGCAGATCTGAGAAATGAAGTCATGAACGTAACCTGCAAATGAGATGCATCTTCTCCCTCTGTGCAGAGGCCGTGAAAGCTGAAGAGAGACACAGGCTGGCCAGGCAGAGGAGAGAGGAACGGGCCAAGAACATGGGTGAGCTAATGACACGGGAGGAATGACTGCTTTTAGCAGTGATGTCCGTCGTTAACTGGATGCTACTGAATTAATCACTATTGACACTGAATATGACCCTCTCCACTTATTTCCCTCTAATAATTACAGCTGGGAAACATGTTACTAAGCAGCTCTTCTTGACTCCCGTACTGCGCCTAATCTGCATTGCCGTGTGACTTCCTTACCTGCAATACCATGTGACTTTCTTACCTGCATTGCCATGTGACTGCCTTACCTGCATTGCTATTGGTCCACTTGCATGATTGACAGTGTCTCCTATCTCTATCTGCAGAGGAGCGTAGCCAGCAGCAAGGTAAGAAGCACAGTGGAGTTTGCAGATAACACAATAGTTTCTCATTCATTTCGCGTTTTTTATACTTCTTTATTGTAATCTGTCTTCTGTCACACTTGTCTTGCTTGATTATTACTGACTTACTCAGCTCGCCTGCTGTAAGGCTGCTCAAAAGCTTATTCTGCTTCCATCTCTCTAGCTGTGGAGCTCACTCCATCCTCCATCCATAGACAGCCAGGCATGTCCTTGTGCTACAGTCACAAGCAACAGCCCTGTGTTCTCTCCCGCCTCAGCCGCCAAAAGAGCCCACTGGCTGGAGAAGGAGGAGAAGGCGCGCCGCCTAAGGGACCGGCAGCTGGGAGAGCGACGGAGGAAGCTGGAGGATCAGCGTCTGCGGGCAGAGAAGCGAAGAGCCGTATTGGAGGAGAAGCAGCGGGAGAAGCTGGAGAAGAACAAGGTGGGGGAACTGAAGAGAAGGTGTCTGGGAGCTGAGGAGAAGGTGTCAGAGAGCTGGGGAGGAGGTGTCACAGAGCCAAGGGGTGTCAGGGAGCCGAGGAGGAGGTGTTAGGGAGCTGAGAGGGAGGTGTTAGGGAGTGGAAGATGAAGTATCAGGGGGCTGAGGAAGAGGTGTCACAGAGCCAAGGAGGAGGTATCAGGTAGCTGAGAAGGAGGTGTCAGGGAGACAGCGACAGGGTCTGGCTGACTGAATGTCATGCTGTACGTTGAATGGGAAGATGGGGGAAGTTTGCTGAACCACAGGTCTATCTGTGAGCTAGGGTCAGTACCAACAGCAGCCAAACAGCAGCAGTGAAACTGGACAACTAGAAGCTTCTGAATTACATATGAAAATAGGGGCCTTAAGCAAACCCCTTTGTGCTGAGCTACATGCACCCTGCCCAATGGAGATGTTAGCCCCAGGTTGGGTGAGTGGTTGATTTTCAGTGCGCATGGTGGCCGCATGTGACTCTCTTTCTTTCCGGGCCATCCTTCAGGCTCGCTACGAAGCAGCGGTGAAGAGGTCTGTGAAGAAGACCTGGGCGGAAATCCGGCAACAGAGGGGGTCTTGGGCTGGAGGCCTGAACCAGAACTCTCGGAGGGAAAGTGAGTCCCACAGCGGTGCCAGAGCTGGAACGGCTGAGAGGGGCTCACTGCTGCTGGAACTGGAATAGCACCACAGCATTCAGAACCACTCAGAACACCTCAAAGCTGTCCCACCACAGTCATTGCTACACTCTCTACACTCCCTCTCTAGTGTATCCACCAATACTCTGTACTATTAATTTATGGTACACTCCGCATCAGTTAATTGGTTAATGGTGCAATCTGTCTGAACCCTCTGCAGCTACTTAGTGGTACACTCCACTTTCTCCTGTCCAGCAATCAATGGTGTACTCCCCTAGTCAGTCATATTGTACCTTTTACCTGATACTCCCACCCCACTGTCACCTGTCCAGCTTGTTATTGGCCAACCCTTCCTACCCCTATGAAACCGGCCAATGGTATGTTCTGCTTTTGTCTGTCTAGTCGGTCTGTGGCAAAAGGCAAACTTTCATATACATCTGTACAGACAGGTTTCCTAGTACTAACTGGTTATGTTTTATTTGGAAGCTGGTGGGTTGGTGTCTCAGCACATTCTTCTTGGGAGTGTCTGCGTGGAATATGAGGGTGTAAAAGTAGAAAAGATTAAAGGAAAATACAGGGTTTGTCCTATGTTTCCATAAAGGATAATCCCTTGGCTTCAAGATAGGTGATTGTGTTTTTGATAGAGCTCGTAAATCTTCAGCTTACTCCCATAAATCCCAGTTTAATTCACCTCCCTCCACTGCCTAGTCCTCAGCGTTACAAAACAGGAGCTCATATAGCAACTTGTAGTCTGTAGTTGTGTACGTCTGTGATTGCATTTTGGGGCTCTCGGTCTGTAATAGTGTTTTGGATCTTTCACTCTGTAATGGTGTTGGGCTTCTCAGTCTGTAGTTGTATGTTAGACCTTGTAGTTTGTTAGGCTTTTGGTCTTTAATTGTGTGTTGGGCCTTTATGCACCATGAGGTTGGTCTTGCAATCTTTTGGTCTTCCTGGGCAACTGTTGGCGATTGGCTTCTTGGTCTGTGGTTGTGTGTAGAGCCTCTTGGCCAGCAGGTGGTGATATGAGTCTGTG
Organism: Hyperopisus bebe; assembly: GCA_026777045.1. Classification (NCBI taxonomy): domain Eukaryota; kingdom Metazoa; phylum Chordata; class Actinopteri; order Osteoglossiformes; family Mormyridae; genus Hyperopisus; species Hyperopisus bebe. Next base: position 8,362,198 of record JAODJW010000046.1, read on the forward strand.
ATTGTGTGTCGAACTTACTGCACTGTGTCCGAAACGCGGCGTTGCCTTGGAAACACACCACTCTTCTGTGAGGGTCCGTTAGCCCAGAGCCCCGTTTCAGATCACCTTGGAGGGAAACCCCAGTCCCTGGCCCCTTCAAAGGCAAGGCCCACCTTGTGAATTATGTTGAACCATGTTCGTTCTCCCTGGTGCAGGTAGATGCTCAGCATCGATGGTCAACTTGACGAAACAGGTGGACTCAGTTATTAGCAAGAGGCTGTCGAAGTCCTCTGCCACCCTGTGGAACTCTCCCTGCCAAAGTAAGAAGCCCCACCCCTCAACAAGCCTCGTCATGTCTCCGCCCCCCAGGCCTCTCCCGGCTCTCACTGTTTTCCTGTCGTTTGCAGTCGCCTGCTAATCACCACCCCACCTGTCCTCCTGGCCATCTTGGTTTCATTTTCTACCCTTGCATTTGGACCTACCCTGAGAGTTTTTGGATTTCACATTGTCACGTGTCTACATTTCTCCGCTGCACGTGCTGATTTACCATCCTGACCCCTCTGTACCGAGCTGAGGAGGTTGTGGGTGTCTACTGAGCTTGTGAAAAGTCAGCAAATCCGCACCTGTGACTATGTACTGGGCAGCCCACACTCAAACAATGTGTAGGTTCACTTCATTCTAGGGAACTAGGGAACCAAAGGAAATTTGAAAAACAGCTACCAGTTAGTATACAAGGCACCACAGCTACAGAGCTTCTTACCATCAAGGTGGAAAACAGCAAGGCTACACAGTTCAATTAATAAAAAGGTTTTTCTTTTTATGTGTGTTGCATTAAAAAAATGCACATTTGATGTAAGGGAGATGCACTGAGAAATGTCTGCAATATTATTAGTTTTAGCATACTCCCCAGACAAAGAGATTTTGCCTGATCCTGGCAGTCCAATCTCTGTGCTGGGTTCATTACAGACAAGCTTTTAATGAACTAGCTTTGATTAAATATTCATTATGAATATCATTCAGGGTAATCGTGCATAATCATAAATCACAATAAACACCAGGGCCCAACTGGTCTCATGTGAAACCTCCATGATGTAGGTTCTCAGTCTGAAAACAGGCTGCAAATGACTGGCTGATGTGGGAACCAATCAGAGTAAGAAAGCCTGGGATAAAGACCTCAAAAAATGTAAAGCTGCTATTATCTATTGAAGTTATTCTACTCTGCTAATGGAAAGCAGACAATAAAATAATATTGTTAAATCATAATAATAATAGTATTGGAAAAAACATCATATCATATATTTTCTATTTATTCAATACTTTAGCTAAGCTACTTAGTAGTATTGAGTGGCTGAGGATTTTGAGACTAAGTATAGTCCAAAAATTCAAAAATTTAACTGAGTGACTAAGTTCTGAACTGATTACATATTATTTAATTGTAAAAAAAATACAATTTGAGTCTTATGCTGCCTTCAAGTCCTACTTGGAAGATCTGACTAGGGAGTTGGGAAATTGTAATTACGACATGACGTGTGTTCAAGTGGTTAATTCGGAGCAAAATGGAGGAGATAAGAAAGATACTTTTTGTTTTGCTATGTTTTTCGTTCTTCCAATGCCAAAACAATTTCTTAGCGCTAACTGAACTTTTCTTAAACCCTTACTCAGACAGCAGGTAGCTGAACAGCTACATATCAGATATTGAGACAAAAACCTATAGTTCTTTATTCACCATTTAATAACAATCTCCTCAACATTCGAAACAATTTGGAGTTTTTAATGACACGCTACATAAAATTTACTACTTTCAAACTAATTTGCCTTTTACAGTGGGGCTATCCATTGCCTCCGCCATGAATGTTGTAATGACACGCCCCCAACTCGGGAAATCGGGGGTCAAAGTAAACCTCGAGTTTCCCACTGGTAAATACGACTGTGTGGTAGCATTCATCTGCTCTCATCTCGTATTTACGATTTTTCCAACATGACTTGAAGGCTGGGTTATTCATTTATGAAGGCATAGCCTTCCACAATTGGTCAAGACCTCCGGTAAAGTTTAAAGGCTACAATTTGTAGGCAGGGGAGCCAATGACATGTCGGCTGTTTGTGTATTTGCTGATCAAGCGTGGGACCCCCTAGATGCAAACCAGCACTGCAGTAATCCCTGCTTAGTCTCCCACGGCCACTTGGAGTGCAAGATAACAATTACATTTATACACCCTGCTGATGCTCATTAGACGGTTTAATGGCTGGGCCATTATTGTGGGAGCAGCAGAAACCAGCATTGCTAGTTAATGTTGGATCATTACTGCAGATTGACCAGTGCTGAAGCTTTTTTTGCAGTTTCAATGGAGACCAACATGATTACATGATGCTGGATGACTGATGCTGTTTGAAGGGAAACCAGCATGTCTAATCAATGTTAGACCATTACTGCAGATCCCACAGAGTAGGGAAGCATTCCATAACTTTGCTTCTCTGCTTAGAGATGGTCCACACTCACCGGCCGACCATGACCCTGATGGGAAGGAAAACAGTTTCAACTAAAAATGACGAGAACCACCTGAACCACTGGGATTTGGAAATATGGAAACAGATCAGTAGGGACCTGTGCAAGTGACTTCCCCAAAGTCTAGGTGTCATTACAATCACAGAAGGCCTGGATGAAGATGATGGTGATGATAATTTGACTGGGTACATCTTGTGAAGGCCCCGGAAAATGAACGCTAAGACAATATAAGAGGAGTGACTACTGGAGGTGATGCATGCTGGGAAATTGCTGGCTAGCTGGTGTGTATTGGTTAGGCAGCTAAACGCTCACAGTATAGGCTGTAGGGGTGACAGTGCAGGTGGAGATGGTGGTATTCTCCAGGTCACAGCCTCGGGACACGCAAACAGCCATGCGCTGGATATCGTTTGCATGGCGTCGGTGCCATTCGCCCGCCTCAGTCGACGGTGAGTCCTGTGTACATGAGGTGCACCATGTAGCTTCCTGAGAGTGCAGTGGTTGTTGTGCCTTACAGTTTACTGCCGGCATCACTGATGCAGCCCCTTCATCATTAGTGATACGGGAGACGGGTCCATACTGTTGGGGATTGAAGGTCGAAAGCTTTAACATCCCACTTCCTAGCCCCGTGTTGATGGTTCGGGGGGGGGGGGGTGTCGCTGCACTGCGCTGTGTTGGTGGGAACTGGTGTAAGGGGGTGCTGTTTGTGCTGTGTGGGTTTGTCTCTGGCCAGCTTGTGGGTGTCTTTACTCGTTCGTTTAGCAGAGGCGAGATGCGAAGGTGTGCTGGTACTGAGAGCGCCCTCTTGTGTCAGCCCGCAGTCGGCAGCTCAGCCCGTGGGAGGCCAGCATTGTGGAGCGCCTGATGAGACCGACGCTGTCTTTCCTGGCACGGAGTCGTAGCGCCACCACTCTGATGAGCGGCACCCTGGGGGCCCGTGAGTAGCAGCCGTTCTCTGTCTCAGGGACACTTGTTGCCCCCCCCCGAAGCCCTTTACTCCCCAAGTCCTGCTCCACAGTCGCCAAGCGCCACGCTTGCTGCAGATCCTGGAACATGCTTGTAGGGCCCCTAGTCCTCCCATTGTTTATCTTCCTAGGTCCTAGTCCCTGGTCTGTTCCTCTCCACTTTTGTATTTGAATGTATAGAGTCTAACATCTCCTGATTCTCACCTAGACTCACCTGCAGGATTCAATTCACCACTGTCAACCTGTGGTGCGCAGCGTTCCCAGCGTTTCCAGGTGTCAGCCAGCACACCTAACATTGCCCCCCGCATGCAGGACTCAGTGAGTCTCTCTCTCATCACTTCTCCTGAACTCATCTCCCTTCGATCAACTGTAATAGACCCTAGCTGTGTGTTGAAGAACTTATGGGGTGAATTAACTACTAGTCTTCATTTACTGGTAGCACACTGTAGAAACCCAGAGGGGGATCTCATGAGCTACAGTACTATGCAAAAATCTTAGGCAGCCAAAGAAAATGATGTTTAAATGATCTTTTCATTGGGTCAAAACGATGCTATCATGCCTGTCAAAGTGTGTTAGCTTAGCCATTTCAAAACCTCTGCTTCAGTCACCCCATCCAACAACCATGAAATACACCCACGTATTAATTTACTCAACCACTAACACACCTCGTATAGCTAATCAATAACTCTTTTTTTAACTAATTAAGTTAATTAATTAATGGAATGGCTGTGCTGCTCCTGATGAGAGATTTGGAAACTGAAGCAGTGTTCATCTAGCCATCCAAAAAGATAGCAGTAACTTTTTACAGATCAGAAGAAAGATGCCTTTTATACTGTATTTAATCTGTACTGTTTTGTTGTATTGTATTGCATCGTACCGGAGAGACCAGTTGCTGGAAACAAATTCCTTGTGTGTGCCACACACGCACTTGACCAATGAACCGGATTCTGATTCTGATATTCTTGCTAGTTTTTATTGTATTACTGTTAATTTTCATTTGTTCTAATGTTAAATTGTGTTTATGTTCTAAGCAAAAGTGCACTTAGTACCCAGACAAATAGCTTTAAACATTTCTTTTGACTGCCTAATACTTTATCACAGTAAGTAATTGGAATTTAGAGATCATTGTTGACACGCCACCACACACAGTACACAACAGTACTGTATCTACTGGGTTTTTTGCAATGTCCCCTTTATCTTGTTTGCTTTCTGTATCAAAGATGGAAAGGAGACGAAAGGAAAAGAAAGACAAGGAGAGAGAGAATGAGAAGGAGAAGAATGCGCTCTCAAAGCAGAGCCTGAAGATGAGACAGTCCATGCCCAGCTTAAAACCCAGGACTCAGCCCAGGTACCAGCTGGCACAGAACTTGTCTCTGAACAGACCTGACCAATCAGAACACAAACGTGAAGAAGGACACCATCTGTCAGTGAAGAGTCACACGGAAATGCCCCCAGGGGGCCTTTAGCTGAGAGAGACACTGTGCTAGCTGATGTTTACAAAGACAGGAGGTTTATGTTTAATTTTCTCAGCCAGCTTCCTTTGGGATTAATAAAGTTTCTGTCTGTCTGTCTGTCAAACACTAATAAGCGCTGTCACCCTCTACCCTCCATAAACAGCCCCAACTCCCCCAGGACCATATCCAAACCGAGTGGATCAGAGACCCACGCTGGCTCCAAGACGCACCCCAGGAGAGCGAAGACACCCGCTCGAGTGCCACCAAGAGCAGCCTCCCCCGTCACTTGTGGGAAAATGAGAGTCTCACGCCAGCCTGTAGCTACTGAGAAGAAAGGTATTTTAATGAAGAGGACAGGCTGTCAGATAATGACGACTCTAGCAGTGTGATCTCAAAACAGGTCAGATGGAATGTGATGATCGACCTGTTAGCCAGTCAGGGGTGCCGACTGCATTTCCATGTCTGTCTTATGATGTGAAGGAAAGATCAGGCAGGCAGGAGTGTGTCTCAGAGCACCATGCAACACCATGCTGGAAGTCCCTTCTGTTATTGTTTCTGCTCTCTGAGCTTTTATGTTTCACGCTTTTCCCCACTCAGCTCTGAATAAAGGTTCTTTTGGATTTCAACTGATTTCTCTTGCTGGTGTTTAAATGTTTAATGTCACTTTGATCTGCTCTAGATGTCCCAATGGCCTCATCATTTTTGAATTCTGGTCTCTTTTACAGGCTCAGCTGGCGTTCCTGCCATCGTCGTGTCTGCTGCCTTGGCCACACCCCTTTCGAAAAGCACACCAGTCATAGCTGCTGCTCAAAAGCAGCCTTCACCGGTCCCAAAGCCTCATTCCATGGTCAAACTAATCACAGTTGCCGATACTAAAAAGGCCCCACGAACCACCATCCGGATGAAGGCACTGTCCCAGAGTACACCAATCATAACTCCCACTCCGAAACAAACTCCTCCCACCATTAACCCGGCCACACCCCTCTCCCTCAGCCGACCAGTCCAAACTCCCAGCCCTAAGCAGGCCTCAGCAGAGTCCACTCCCCCCCATACCTCAGCTGCACTTGGCAGGTTCAGCGCTGGAACCACAGACCCAGAAGAAGCTGCGCGGAGCCTGACGGAGAAACGACGAAAGGCCCGTGAGCAGAGGGAGAGGCAGGACCAGGAGCTAGGCCGGTCAGCACACAGGCATAGCTGCCGGAGCATCATTAGGGTTGTTGCTCTTAGCTTAGACACAACGGGTGCATGATGAGCAGCTTGTCTGACAGCTTTGCTTTTGCGCAGCTCTGATGGTCCACATTTGCTGTCTAGGCCAGAGTGTCAGGAGCTGGCAGTGAAGGAGGCGCAGGAGGGGGATGCACAAAAGCGGGGCGAAGCCCGGACAGTGGAGGCACCAGTGATGGAGCAGACACAGCAGCAGAGGCAGGTGAGTACTGCATGAAGAAGCCATGTCCGACTCAGGCAGAGGCTAACTCGCGTTAGCGCAGTGCTTATCACAGCCGGGCAAGGCCTGAGGCTCGCTAACCGCCAGTGCTGCCATCAGCAGGAGGATGCTGCGGCCGAGGAAAGACGACTCGTCCGGGAGAGGCACTTCCAGAAGGAGGGACAGGAGCGCCTGGAGAGGAAGAAGGTCAATACTGCCTGCAAATGGCCCCCCCTGTGCTCCAGCGGTGGAGCAACTGTGCTTCCCTGCTGTTGCTGTGTCGCTCACGTCTTGTTTCTCTGCATTGCAGCGTCTTGACGAGATCATGAAACGGACACGCAAGCCCGACAGCGGGGACAAGGTACGACTTCAGCAGACGCCGCTGCGCTTGGGAGATTTAGCGAACATTTTGAACATGAATCCTCTCATCCTGTCCTGCTGACTTGTGTGCTGTTTTGGACAGGTAACCCCTGACCCTCCATCTCTGCAGACAGAGGACTTCTTGGCGGCCGACTGCACAGATATGCAGATGATCCAGGATAGTGGCAAAGCGGCCGACTGCGCAGATATGCAGACGATCCAGGATAGTGGCAAAGGTCAGTCAGTAGCAGGCTGGAGCAGAAATGCGGGCAGCAGGATATACTGAGCTACTTGACGCGTGAAAAGCATGAAATCCAAGAGCTTGGAAGCCAGATTCACTGGTCTTCGAAAATGTAAAATGAGTTGGGATCATGTAATCTGTCCGCAGTGTTGGCAGGCGACCAGAAAGGCCCGACTGGTGTCAAAGATTCAGAAATGGGCCAAACACTGGAAAGCTTACAATACAGGTGAAATTAAGTCGTTTTACATTCTCTTGCTTTTGTAGGAATAGTAATCATACTGAGTGATTCTAAGGTATACTGCTAAATCACCCTAAATATACTGTAGCTTGGTATAAAAACCAGTAGAAGCACTGATTGCAGTAATCGTAAAAGTTTTTTCCAGTTCATTCCAGATCAAATTTACTTTAAAAGCTTAAACATGTCATTCTGGGCTGTGTAGTAGCACATGCCCGAGGACAGGTTGCGTGTCTGCAGATAGAGGGTGCTGAAGATAACTGTGTTGTCTCCCAGCCCTGCCAACCGAGGTTCGGCCGCAGTGATGAATGGCATCCAGACAGCCAATCAGAATGGACTCGCTGTCACGGCTGTGGCTTCTGAACTTGAGGAGCTCGTCCATCTGTCGAATCACAACAACGCCAACAGCAGGGGGCCGGATAGGTCAGAGACTGACATCCACAGCGAGCCAATATTAGTCTTCAAGGGCGGGTCTCCCTTCCTGATGAGAGCTAGCACCATGCAGCCGCAGCATGTGACAGGTGATTGGTCAGATTTTTTCAAACATAGTCCTGAGGTGGTAGATACCAGCTGTAGAAGCAGGACAATGTGAAGTGGTCAAATTTGGATATGTGTGCATCTTCATTTTGGTGTAATTCATGGATCTATGTATGCACTCCGCTACTCTCTTGTCACACTTTGTCACTCCTCCAGAAGTCCTCTAGGCAGCTGGAAGACGAACCTTCAAGAACACCAGCCCAAAAATGACGGCTGAAAAGGAGAGAGCTTCCAGATTCACTCACAGACAAATGGATTCTCACGGAAGGTTCCTTGGAGTATTACTTGTAGAACAAAAAAAAAACACTGAATTGTCGGCACTGAATGTCCAATTTCCTTATAAACATTACAGTGGAAGATTGTGTTACTATTTAACAAACAGAGTAATACATTTAATAACCTTTGAGGAAATGCACAGATATTGGATTATTCTTGTTGTAATAATCATGATTACTGTTACAATGATAACAAAGTGTTTTTCATTTTGTCTCTAGTGCTTTAGTTATTTAAAGGGAAGGTATTCTGGGTGCAGTGTAGGAATAGTGTAAGTTCCCATCATTTCCTTCACTTTGGGTCAGTGTAATTAAGGCATACAGTATGTGGGGAAGTCTTGTCAGGAAGAATGAGAGATGCATCTTTTTAATGCCTTTTATGGATGAAAATTTTAGCCGAACTTAGTATGGTGAAGGACAACATGAAAAGTCTCACCCAGTGATCTGCATGTGCAATGTATTTGTTAAAATAATTTACTCATACTTTTTTAAATATTGTGCTGCTTAACCACAAATAACAGAAATTGTCTAAAATAATTAAAAGTTAATGTGAACACTAAAGCAAAGTGGAAATCATGATTAGACTTTATTTTATGAGAATTTTCCTTTTGAACTTCCTCACATCTGCCAACTGGTTACCCAGGACAAGGTCACCACCCCCTAGCCCATAGAGGAATAGGCACAAGAACAGGAGATCACCATAGAGAGGATGCCATCCCATTACAAAACACAGACGTTCAGAAACACATCTGGGAGAAAACCTTACTAATACAGGGCAGGGGTGGGATTTGAACACAGAGCTATACAGGTGTGAGGCAATAGGGATATAGGGCAACCGCAAACTCCACAGTGAAACAAAATGATGTATATGAAGTGCATTTATTAGGTTCTGATCTCTGCTTTTGATTTTATTGTCTACATTTACCTGTATAGTACACAAATGTGGCCTGACCTTGGTCAAATTTACACCATATACAATGGTTTATCTGAAATTTCTCTACCATGTTCATACAGCTAGGTATTCAACTGGAGCAATTTAGGTTAGTTAACTGATATAGTAGTCAAATCCCTCTGGACTGGAAATGTTAGGGTCCTCAACCACAATAATTCCTGCTCTGATGTGGGCTCAAAAGTCGTTTTTATATTATTTTTTATGAGGCCTATTCGTGTTCAACTTTTCGAGTCTTTTCTTAACTATAGACGACTTGAAAGATAAACATGAATTATTTGAATTTAACATGAGTTTGAATAGGCCGTCTAATCAGTTTTGTTGACAGGTTTAATACTTTATAAAAATTATGTTTATATCTCAGAAGGCGTCACGTTTATGCTTTGTATGTAACGATGTTACTGAATACATTTTCATGCTTTTCGAAAGAGGTAAAATGTCAACACACTTTAAACATCGCAACACATCTCTTAATGCTTTAATCTTGACTGAAAGACTCAAATCATTTTAAAATAATGAACTGCTAGAAACGGTACAGATAATACAAGAAACGGTCCTTCGCTTTCTCAGTTTCTGGAATATTTCGTGTCTTCATTCAGTCTGCTTATTCATCTTAATTAGACCGGTCCTTCATAACCCTGGGAGTATGACCTACGCGTCTAAACCAATACATTAACATTTTGACTTATAAAGTCCTTTTATGTACCTAATTGGACAAGACATTTTTGCATTCAAACTAGATATTACGTCTGTATTTTAAGTCGTATATTAACAGCGTTTCATTGCGTCGTTTCGGAACGTAAGTGTCGCGCGAGTTAACAGCACGAGAAAGTCAGCGCGTGCGCCCGATGTCCGGACGGAAGTGACAGGCGGCCGTTAGACCACATTTGCGTTTTCCGCTACCAATGTCAATTCGACGGTAAACGTCTTCATTCGGTTGTCGTATGTGTTGGTTAGTGCCTGTTTGACAAGATATGAAGAAATGTTTTCGCTGAAAAAGATCCCGACAGCAAACAAGGAAGGAATCTCGACCTTGTGCTTGTAAGCGACTCCCCGCTTCTAGCGCCCAACTGCAGCTAACTCTTTACGCGGAGCAGGATCAGAGAAGTAAAACCAGACAAGCAGCCAGGTATTTATTTATGAAAATATTTTGTACGTGGTGAGTCAATGAAATAGATTAACAAAGCTACCTGGTCAGTTACTTTTGTAAGGAAATGTGTTTTATCGTAAGTTTTGGTGAGCTTTGTTAGCATGTCAGCAATCCAGTATTTCCTTGCTGCGTGATTAGCAGTCCATGCTAGCTAAGTCAAACGAGCGGAGTTCGGTTTTATTTTTACGCAGCCGTGTAGCTAAATTGATATATTTATTTAATCTCTAGTAATATTCTTGGGTTTTGTTGACTCTATTGCTAGTTGATAGAGAGCCGACGTTACTCTGCAGTTTCAGTGCTGGTGCATAGGGTTATCTGGTTAAGCTTCACGTCGTTTTTGCTTTCAAGAGATGAAGTTAACTCGTTCCCTTGGTATTAAAACTGAATGAAATATCTGTGTCGGGACGGTCGTACAGTATAAAAAACCTTTAGCTATTTAAAACGGAGCGTTTTGGTAACCTGTAGGAAGAGGCCCGGCACGCAGCTCTGTTTTTTAAAACTGCGAATGAAGAGCTGATTTATTTTCGAGTAGCTGCAGTGCTTGTATTAAGTCTTTCTTTGCGATAAACGCAAATTGTAACGGTAGCAATATGATTATTATGTTATACCTAACGTTGCTTTAGTAAAACTGCTTTTGGTATAAACGCATGTTTTTATGCTCTGTTATGCCACGAAATAATTTCGTATGTCATGGGCCGTGTATACGTTAATTTTGGTAATATGACACTCCCAGTAATTGAGTTTATTTCACACTTGGCACCTTTCCTGAAGCAATGCCCGTTATAAAAGAACAAAGGCATGAAACATAAATCCAAGTAGGTGCATGTAATCTCTCCTGATGTACTTTCAGCCTTTTTTGCAAGCCGGACTGCATGTCTGCATGCCTGTAGTGGAGAACTGTTCACGTGCAGCTCTAAATTGTGTGTGTGTGTGTGTATGTATAGAGAGATGGAGCGAGCAATTTTATTATAGGTTATATGTGCATGTTTGGGAATTAAATTAGGTTTGTTTATGCAGGAGGAAGATGCCTTCATTTGTGGTCTGTATTTATGGGCAGCGTAGATCTGGTGCTGCTCTGTAGGAGGGAGAGGGGCTTTTGGCACCTTGCAGGCTTGCAGTTTCAGTGCTGATTCTGAGACAATGAGCTGACTTCCGTTTTCATATTATGAGTTTTTAAAGGGGATTTCCAGTTTGGGGTAGTAGTAGGAGAGTTAGAGTCACTTGCAGATGGCTTCTAATGTCCCCTTTCTATGGCCCTTTTAGTTCTTTGTATTTCATTGCCATGTCATAAATAAACCTCCTGTTAGTGGCGTACATTTCCTTGCTAGACATTGATTTTTTTTTCCTTCCCATTCTACTGGGACTGCTTGACTGAAAGTGGTCAGAAAGTGGTACATCTTTTATAAGTTGTAGTTTTCATCAAACATTTTTTTTCTACACCACACATCCGACTTTCTCTGTCCTTCAGCACATGTGACTTTGTGTCATTTTCTCTAAAACTGTTGGCAGGTGTAAAATGGAATCCTGTCATTGAATTAAATAAGAGCAGGACACGAGCTTTTCGGATGATTTGTGAAGTCGTTCAGATGAACACCTAACCCATTTCAAAATGGAACTCACTAACAGCTTTTCAAAGAAAAAATAACAACAAATTTATTTTTATATAGCGCATTATCACAACATTACATAGTCTCAAAGCGCTTTACAGCATCCCCACCCAAAGCCCCCAGTGAGTAAGCCATAGGCGACAGTGGCAAGGAAAAACTCCCAAGAAGGCAGAAACCTTGGGAGGGACCAGACTCAAAGGGGGAGCCCATCCTCCAGGGGCTGGCAGGGAGAGTCAAATTGGAGAGATGGCTAAGTGCCATGTCATACTGTCCAAACAATAAAATTTGAGACACAAACGGGGAGCAGGGGGGAGATGACAAGCCGGTGCCAATGCTCCCTCCAATCGCCAGGCAACCGGAAGGCAGGCAGCGGGTCAAACATGGAAGATGACACAGGCAGAATGGCAAGCTGGATGCACGGACGTCATTGGTAGTAGCGACGTCACATGTAGCAGGGTGTGCTGGACATCTTGATAGATTGAAGTCTCCAGGCAACACCCCCCAGGAGGAGTAGGGGAAATAAAATATACAATTAGTCAAAGCAGGAAAGACTATAGGCAGTGCTAAAAGTTAGGTGAGTACAATATGAAGTGCAATGTGCAAGCTCCGGCAGATATGGCTATGGGAGCATAAGTAGGAGGGAGAGGCAAGTGGGAATGCAGGCATGGGGAGTCCCTGAAATGTCAGCACTCCAATCCCACAAGCGATTGTGAAGCTAGAGTAACAGCACTGTCAATTCAGTTTATCCAAAGCCAATGGCACCGATCCCCACCCAGCTCAACACCTCACGCTATAGGTCTAACTGGGAGTGAGGAGTTAGCCAGAGCTAGAACTAGTGTCCCTATAAGCTAAACTAAACAGGTGTGTTTTTAGTTTAGACTTGAATATTGAGAGTGAGCCTGAAACCCACACATCTAGTGGCAGACCATTCCACAGCTGAGGAGCTCTATAGGAGAAAGCTCTGCAGCCTGCCATACAGTAGCTCTTTCTACCCTAGGTACTAACAGATATCCCGCGCCTTGAGCAAAATAGCAATGTTTGTTTGCTTCAGAAATAGTAAAGATGATAGAAATAAAAGCATCCTATCCATTTTTCCTTTGGTCATGTGCTGTTTAAGCCTATTTCCTATTCGGCATTTGGGCCGCTTTAGTTTGTGAGAGTTCCTGAATCAGTCGGCAGTTTCCTAATTTTAATCATTTACGTTTTATCAGATGAGGACAGAATGTGCAGACATGACTGGTTGTAAAAAAATTTAAATATAGTCTAGTTCTGGATATTAACCAACCCTCCACAAAACACCCAGCATCCTGTAGCCTAGTGGAATACTGCCATGGACCACTACCGGTCTGCAAACTGGGGGTTCGGTACCCCTAGCCAAGGCAAACATGCAGTGTGACCTGCCAAATGTGTATCAAAGCCTGTCTTGAATTGATGATACATCACTTATTGCTGTTTACACCAATTTGTTATACAAATGTAAAAGTTTTTGTTCATATTCCTAGGGAGTTTTGGGTAGTGCTCAGTGTTCACCATTTTCCACTTTTTTTTTTTTTTTTTTTTTGCATAATTTTATGTGTCTGCGTTTTGGGGCTGCACTTACCTTGTTTGTGTTGCACTCTTCACTGGCATTGACATACAGCCTACTAGCATGATATTACTAGTGTAATAGAAACACCTGTTCTGTTCTGTCTTGTTTTTCCATCACTTCAGAAGGTAATCCTGGCTGTAGCTGTTGCTGTGTGGCTTAACTGTAGCAGTAATGCTACATGGCCTATTACAAGTAGAAATATTTCCAGGTCTGATTTTTCAAATGATTGTGAAATACTGCTTTGCTTTCCCAAAGATTTGAAGAGACTACTTTAGACATGTCTGAAAAAAAGGCTCCGAAGTCCCCTTCTCGATCTAAGTCGAAGTCTGGGTCCAGGTCCAGATCTCGATCTTTATCTAATTCCCGCTCCAGAAGCCGGTCACGGTCCAGGAAACACCGATACAGGTATAAATCTCATTGTGTACCCTTGGTACAATCTGTTGTTGCTTTTTTTTTGTTTGCAGTTTGGTTCCTAGTCAGTGATCTCTTGCATTATTTTATTTCAAGCTCTAGGTCTCGATCTCGCTCCAGATCTCAGTCAGCATCTCATGGAAGGGACCGAAACTATCCCAGGGAATACCAAAACAACCGTGGTTATAACCGCGGTTACAACCGTGGATACCGCAGGCCCTATTACTACCGTCCGCGTGGACGTGGCTTTTTCCCACGTGGCCGCTACCAGAGAGGTGGGGGCTATGGCTACAATGGATACCGATCCAACAACTGGCAGAACCAACGGGGTCAACAGTCACATGAGCAGAACCAGAACAGCCCCAGGAGAGGGCGCTCCCGCTCTCGTTCACGCACTCCCCGAAGGCGTTCAGGGAGCCCTTGCTCACGCAGCAGGTCTCGCTACTCTGACCGCTCTTCATCGGTCCGTTCCCGTCGCTCCTCCTCTTCCCCTTCTTCACGTTCCTCCTCTCCCCCGGCCAAGCGCAGCACCAAGGAGACGAAAGAGAGAGCCACTGAGGAGAAGGGGCCTGGAGCATCAGACTACGCCAGTCCACAGCTGCGCTCCGCTGTGGTCATCAGCCAGGGACTGCCATCGGGCTCTCAGACTGGGGCTTCTAGCATCAGCGCCCCCTCTTGGAAAAGCATCGGCCCTGCACCTGCCAGCAAGAGCCCACCAGGGCCTGTGGCTGGCGTGTCTGGTTTTGGGTTCTTCTCAAAGGAGGACCAGAAGGCAGGAGAAAAGTCTGCTATCTCCTCTGCCTTTAAGAAGTATGTCCCATCTCTCTTTAAATGTCCTCTTTTTCTGTCTGATCTCTTTTTCCTATTTAAGATGCTTGCTCAGTGCTGGGTTATAATTATTTGTGTTTCAATTTGTTTAGTCTGTGCTCAGCTTCAAAGATCCTGGGAAGAATATTTAAAATGGGAGCCATTGCCGCCCTCCCAAGTTAATTAACCAAAGTTGTGGCTTTTCTGTCTTCTGCTGTGCATTAAAAGGAAGTTTTATGCAATCCAAATATTTAAGAGATGTCTGGGTAAAAATAGAAGTAAGTATTCCCATTTTATATGATTGTGGTTGGTTCTTTTCAGTTGCTGGATAACTGTCTTTGGTTGTAATTTGCTGTCTGTGGCACTTCAAGGTTTGGTGTGCTGCTCAGATGACACACGGTGATATGGGCAGAAAGGCTTCATGGGAGTTGTAGTAATTCCCGGACTGTAATGCTTGGATAAGTGCTGAGATAGAGGTCCTTTGGCTGCCGTTAGCTGCATGTTCTTCATGTGGCAGATCTGAAGCCTTCTATTTGAATGCTTTTGCATAAAGCAAAAACCTAGCAAAGCGTGCAATGTGGACATGTCTTCAGGCTGCTCTTCCTTCTGATTGACCAGGTTCTTGGCAGAGCACCAGAGTAAAAGGGGGTCGGAATGGGAGGGGGATCCCAGTGCTGCTGAGGGAGGCACCAAGAAGTCCTCTGTTTTCCCGTATCCTGCTGAGGAGGTGAAGGAGGAGTCTCGGTCCCGGCCCCGGATGAAGGAGCGCGAAGCGGAAGATGAGCCCAAGCCTAAGGGCAGAGCAGCTCCTCCAAGTCGGGGGTCACTCGATGATGGCATTGGCAAATGGGCAGAGCTGGCCCCCTTGCCCCCAGCCAAAGATGTGTCCCGGCCTGAGGAGGAGTGCAATGACCTGGAGGACATGGAGGAGGAGCTGTATTTGAGTCGTAAGCAGGAACGGGCAGCCGCCGCCAGGAGGGAGCGGGAGGGGCCATCCCCAGACAGGCCGCCAAAAGGCAGGAGAAAGGAGCGGCCTGGGGACAGTCCCCCTCGTGCAAGATGGGGGGAGGAAGACCTCAGTTTCAGTTTGAGCTCCAGCCATTACGAGCAGCCCACGTAAGTGCTGTCGCGGTACGCCTCTGTCCTCGTGGGGGGCATTTCTCATGACCTTCCCTGTTCGGAACTCGGGATAAATCACAATGTCTCCTTGCATGCAGCTCCTCTGACATTCTGGCTAAAGAGCGCCGCATCTCTCGGGATCTGGTCCACCCGGGCAAAGAGAACCGAGAATTTCGCTCCATCTTCCATCACATCCAGGAGGCCCAGTTACAACGGAGCCCCTCCGAGCTGTTTGCTCAGCACATTGTCACCATTGTGCACCACATCAAAGGTGACACCCCCCCCCCCCAGCCTTATTTTTAAAGTCAGTCATGTCGTATCTGCAATGATGAATCTGCACCGTAGCATTTTTTGCAGCATTTCCTTTGCCCAGTCATTTAGATCTTGACATGCAACACTTGTGTGTTCGCAGCGCAACATTTCCCCTCTCCAGAGATGACGCTGAATGAGCGTTTTTCCATGTACCAGCGCAGAGCTGCCGTGGAGATGAGGTCCCGAAAAAGCCCCGAAATCCACAGGTAGCAGATTGCTGGGCTGACCGGGTCTCTCACTGACCTCACACCAAGGCATTGATGGTCATGCAATTTTCATTTCTTTCCTCAGGAGGATTGACATTTCCCCCAGTGCATTTAAAAAGTACTCCCACCAGTTTGAGGAAGTGAAACACGAGGAAGTCGGCTACAAGGTGACAATACTGTGTAAAAATATTTCTACAGAAAGACCCTCCAGCAGTTGCCCGCACCTTTGCGCTGCTTTCTGTCTGACATTGTTTCACATGGGACACTGTTGTCTTATGACAATAAAGAGGTCATTTGAATTACCTTACTTTTACAGCATGTTTCAGATGCGCCTGTTTCACGTTTGTCAATCATATTCGGAAGCTCTAGCAGCAGCCTTGCATTCCTTTGTCCCGTTTTTGCGGGACACACTGTGTCTGCACTTTGCTTCCCTGGATCTTCACTCCCCCTCATTTCTATGTCACTGCTGAATTTCTTCTTTTCACCCTTTTTTCCCCTTGCCTTCAAAGATCTTTCTTTAACTCTATGCTCATGTGCCCGTTTGCGGGAGCAGTCAAGCAGATGCTAATGCAGCTTACCGTGGTTTTCTAGGATATGGGGAAGAAAGTGCGGAGCGAGGTGCCCGACATGTGGCTGGACGTGCCGCAGCACGTGAGCTACCCAGAGCGGGAGCATCGGCCCACAGGGAGGGAGCCCGCGGACTCGCCGGGCTCCACGGAGAAACCCACCAAACATCGCAAGAAGTCCAAGTGTGTCCTGCTTGCCGAATTTTATCAAGCTACGTGCGGGTAGCCAGTCTCTACTTCTTACCGAGTGCTGAAGGCTCTTCCTCATTCATCCTTTCCCGCAGGAAAAGCAAGAAGAAGCGCTCTCGTTCGTCATCCTCATCCTCCTCTTCGTCCCGTTCCTATCGTGCTCCTGAAAAGGGTGCACAGGACAGTCACCCAGGGGAGGAGGGATTCAGCCGCAGCTGCCCGCCACCATCTCTGGAGCAGGCTGCCGCCTCTGAGGAGAAAGGTCACGAGCCTGGGGTCTTTGTAAGTGTGCCTCATTTCCCCTCTCCCCGCCTGCCCCTGGGCGCCGCTTCTGCTCATGACCTGCTATTTCTGCTGCAGACAACCCACTCTGACAGTTACGGTGCAGCATAACCTGCTGCATTGGCGATTCATGTAGTGCTTGCTATACTCTGCAAACATTTCCTGCATTCTCAAAATAATGAACATATAACAATGGATGAGTGTGTTATCATCTTTTACATTTTGCATGGTTTATGTTTAGCTGGGCAAGGCAAAAATTTTGGCTTTTGGTAAATCTAAAAGTAATCAAACCCAAGATTAAGTCTTGTATCTAAGATTCCTTGCGGTGTTAAATGATCTTGATATACTGACCAGTCCTTATGAGATATGAAGTGAAAGTGATTGTCCTTGTTGACACACCATAGCACACATTACACAACAACGAAATCTGTCCTCTGCATTTAACCCTTGTGTGACATAGCAGGGGGCTGCTAATTCAGTGCCAGAGGAGTAGTACGCGGGGGTGGAATCTTGCTCAGGGTACCTTGTTGGTTGGGGATTCAAACCAGCAACCTGTCAATCACAAGCACGCTTCTCTAACCTTTGGGCCACTGCTCCAGTTTCCTCAGGAAGAATCTGAAATGTTACTACCAGTCGACAGTATTTCATTTTTGAATGATCCTTATCTTTATTATGCATGCTTCTCTGCAGTGATTGTGTTGCTTTTCTAGTACTAACTTGTTATATTCAAAGTTACATAATAGATATTGCACAAAGCTTTAAATTTTAAATTGCTCTGCATATACAGAAAATCTAGGATCCTCAATCGGTCTGGTTCCTGTTTTTGCTTGCCTGAACCCCTGGTTATGCACTTTGTGTTGTCTTCCTCTCCAGGGATTATATCATTACTTTTTGGATGTAACTTATCTTCCTCACCCATCTGATGACCTATCTCTGCCTGCATTTTTTTTTAGCACTTCAGAATCAGAGGCCGTGGGTGGAACAGGGGGAATTACTCGAGGAATGGGAACCCCCCGAACACGGAAGTGCACCCCCCTGAGGAGGAGTGGGACCCAGAGTACACACCGAAGAGCAGGAGGTACTACCTGGTGAGTGCTTTCCGGTCGGTTAGGAACACGATTTCGGTACCTGTTCTCAAGCTCCCTGCTGGTGATCCAGAACAGACCTTACTTCATGTGCAGTAATGATAGTAAGTAGGTGGCTACTATTTCCAAAGTCCAATTGATCTCCAGAAAATGGAATGGAAATGATACCATTCCACTAGGTAAGAAGATGACATGCTTGTCTGATAAGGGAATAGATTTATATATTCTGTATAAATAAAAACGTTCTCTAAAGTGATTAATACTGCATCCCTTGCTGCAAAGTAATTATGGGAGATGGATGGAAGTCATAGATTTATTTACTTTGTTTGAAAATGCTTTTTAGCATGATGACCGGGGTGGGGACAGGAAGTGGCTGAACCCGGGGGCTCACGGCCGCGGATCCTTCCCTCACCCAAGGGGGCAGTACCCAGGAGCACGCGGGGGATTCCTGTACCCAAAAGGCAGCCCCAAGTGGACCCACGACAAATTTCAGAGCGGTGAAGAAGAGGGGGAGCTGCGGGAGGAGGATGGGGAGCTGGGCCCGCCGGAGGTGGTAGGCATGGCAGCCAAGATGTAGCTGCAGAGCGCCGGAGCAGCCCAGCCTCGGCGCGAGGGGCAGGGGAGGTGCAGCACGGTTTAACGAAAGAGAGAGAAATCACTCGCTGCTGGACTGCCCCACCATATCCAGCTCCAGGACTCCCTTGTCCCCAGTGTGGCAGGTAGCCTGTTTGCAGTCAGTCATGCACAGTCATGACACATTTTACAACGTCAAAGAGAAGCCGTATGTGCTCTAGTGTCACAGTGATACTATGGAATACCAGAGGGCATAAATACATGTGGAATATAGCAGCGAAAATACAAAGATGTACTGGAAGTAACATTGTGGGCTCTACTGCGTTGAGTTTCCCTTCAGAAATAAATGGATAGTTTTATTTTGTAATGATTCATGGTGACTTCTGTTTGTTCTAATGTGGAGAATATGCTATTCAGTTTACCTTCCATTTTGTTAAAATGAAGCCATTGTGGCACTTTTCATTCACATGGATGTTTTTATAGTGTTCAGTACAGCCTACCGTGTGCTGTATGGTGATTTATAAGCTTTTGATTGTCTCTAGCTTCCAGTGTCTGACACTGATCTGTGGGAGAGTATGACCTTCTAAACTCATCCAGAGGACAACTGCTGTTACTCCTATGTCTTGTATAAAACGACAAAAACTACTCTTCACCACTGTAATTATAAGACAGTCTATAAACAAAGGCATTGCTTTCATTTTAATATTTATTCATGTTCAACTAGTAAGAATCAGCTGTAGAGATGTGGATGCAGCACTGAAAATAAGCAGCTATGTTGTGATAGGGGCCTGAGCACCGGTGATGCTAATGCAGCCCGAGAGAATCCAGTCACAGTACAGAGTTGCTGCCCCCCCCCTCCCTGTAGATAAGACTCTGCTGCTGCTTCAAGCATTAGAAATATTTAGTGCAAGGTTAGTTTTACACTTGAAGCTGCTCAGTACTCTCTGCAGTGACCTTTTCCTTTCTTCCCTGAATGAGGAAGCTCTCATATGTGGTGCTCCAAGAGAAGGAGCTTGTCTCCTGCTTCTCACTTGGAGGCTGCTGTTATCCACAGGCTCACATCCTCTCATATCTGCTTATCTTGGCTGTTACTTTCTTATTAACTCTCAGTCTTGGCAAAGTTGTGCATCTTGTGTGTGGACCAGAATAGCTTAGGATCACCCAGAACCTAGTCCTGGCCTGTCTGCAGCCTGAAGATCCTTATTTATTAACTGGTCATTTGTACTCATTTCAAAGCATTGCACCCCTGCACCTTACTGGTTCTAAAAAGACCAGGGCTGGTGTCCATGCGGCTCCAAGTTCTCATGGTTACTCTCTCCCAGTCAGCTGTTAAATAAAAGAAAATGTAGGCAGTTCTATTTAGGTTCCAGTGTGGTGGAGGCTGTGTGTGAGGGTAAGATGCAAACAAATGTGATTTAAAGGGCAGGAATGTTACTCTGTCCATTATCCTGCTCACCCAGTAACAATGAGAATTAGTAGTAACCAAACAGTGATTCCTTAAATGCTGAAAAATGATTTGAGGGCAAAAATGACAGTGTTACAAAAAAGCATTTTTATTTTTATGCTTTTGATGTGACGTGATTGACTGCAGATAGGACACTTTGTAGGTGACATGCACTGGAGGCGGGAGAACTACCTGTCCTAGCTAGAGCTTTACTAACACCCAGTGTAAGATCAGTAGTGGTCATTTCTTTTACTGGGCTATACAGACATTATGGGACAGGGCTTTGGTCCAAGGCCTGGCCTGCCCAATCACAACCTTACACCCCCCCCCCCCCCATGCTTCCCCACACAAATGTCAGCCAATGACAGTTCTTTCTCCGGTGAATGTGAACAGAAAAGGAGCAAGGCAAAACCATTCTTTAATGTGTAATTGATTTTAAGATGCCACAAAACATTTTGGATAATTGATGTACTAAAGAACCTGTATTTTATAAGTGGTGATTCTGGTAATAGGATGCTGCCAAATGACCTGGTTATACATGCATGCGACTGAAGGTGTTTCTTGGTTTATCTTGCTTTGACACTTGAGGATTGATGAATGACTGTTGCTCATTGAACCATAATGTTGATGGCAGCATACATGAGTGCATATTGGCTTCTATTTAATCAGTGTTTAACTAAAAAGTCAGTCTTACCTATACATGTTCATGGGTCATAACAGGGTAATTCAATTTAAATTGAAGCAGCAATTTAGTCATTGTCGATAAAAATATAAATGGGACATCAGGCCCAATCCTGATGAGTCTCAAATGTGGCTGCATTTTATATATTACCTTGCATGCAAGTTTGCTTCAGTAAAGTGCCAGATTGTCTCTTGGGTTTTACATTAGGTTGGTTTGTTTGAAGGCAGGCCAGACAATTCTTGCTTTTGCTTTATTTCTTTATTTGAAGTTCATAAATTTTTGTTGGGTTTTTTTTCCTCCCCTGTTGCTTCTTTGTGCTGTATCCTGTAATGTTTTGTGACACATCTGTCAGAGGACTGTAATCTAAGGGCTCCATCCAGCTCCTTTCAACTCTGTTTTGTTCCCTGTTCAAACATCTTTCCCTCCTTAAACCTTTAATCTTGGTACGTTCCACTTTGACGTCTAATCACTTGACAGGTTGCTATACAAAATTCTGTGAAATCTTCATGGTTATTCTCATATCTAATGCTCTGTGTTCAGCTGAATATAGTTCGTTTAGACATTACTTTAATGCAGCTCATATTTTATGTTCACATTGCCCTTTGAATGATTGGAAGTCTTCTACTGTTCATCTTTTGTCAACATTAATAGTTGATTTTCTTTCAATAAATCACTGAATTCCTGAAGAAATCTTCGGTATTTGTGTGTTCATTAAATGTGATTGTTTTCGTTTATGATGTTTAGCATTTTATTTTAATTGTATTAATGGACCCTTATTGGGCAAATTGGGCAAAAACCACTTTGATTTCCAGCAATTTAATAACCCAGTCTGTGTTTGTACAAAGGTTGTTTCCAGCAACTCGCATAAAAAACAAATGTATGCTACATTAAGAGTATACAAAAAAAACTAAATTCTGTAGCAGCTGAATCAATGTAATTAAATACACAATCTTGTTTTATTAAGTGCAATCAGCATGGTGCTTTAGATAATGTATTCAGTACTCCAGTTTTTTTAATGTAAAAACAGACAACCGCTGCTGCTACTAAAAATATTTAATTTTCCAATGTTATTTAATGTTGATACACATATGTGACGGGGGGGGGGAGAGAGCGCACGCAAGCGAGTGTATCTGCATTTGTTACGGACAAATAAAGTAAACATTTATTGCGGAGAAAAGCCTTTTCCGCATTTTACGCTAAAAATGCGCCGGCTTGCACTCTCGTGAAACGCCGTAGACTTTAGTGACTGA
>JAODJW010000046.1:8397731-8408606 GCA_026777045.1 Hyperopisus bebe
ACACACACACACACACAGGCTTACTAATACTTATACTCCCTCTAGGGCCACACAAAAGGTTAGGGTATATAATATAACATATATGGCAATAGTCAAAATGCCCAGTAATGGAATACTCCCCACCTGAAGGTGGACATAGTCATAATCTTCCATCCAGCTCTTCACACAGTGTTCCTGCGTAGCGCCAAGCTCATCCTTCTCCTGTTCCAGGGCTAAAGATACAGGGAACGGTCGGGTCGAGTCCAGGTCCAGATTAGGGGCATGGGCATGGTTCACAGTGTTGAGGCTATGACCCTCTTTGACCAACTGATTGTCCACCCTGCCCTGTGGTGCACTGTGAGAGGGCCCTCTGTTGGACAGAGAAAGACACTGCAGGCCATCTGTCACATCCCACGAGTGAGAAGGTGGCGCGCCTCGCGGAATGTCATATACGTCCTTTTGGCTGCTGGCGAATTGCTGATGCGTAGGGGGGATGTCATAGACACTATTGCTGCTGCTCATGGGGGCAAGATCAGGGTAGTTTGATGCAAAGGGTTGTGCTCCTGTAGGTGGTGGAACGTCATATATATCCTCATGCTTCTGCTTGTGCGGTTGGGGAAAGTCGTAACTGCCCTCCTGAGCGATGGGGTTGTTCTTGCATGGTGGTATAGAGTATACCTGCTGAGGAGAGATGCTGTTACATACAAGCACAGACACACTGTAACCCCCGTTACATAAGATCTAATGCCGGCATACAGTTTCCCCCTGCTTTACTTGACTTGTTTGCAGGCTACAGTTTGTGGTGTGATGGATTTCCACTCAGCACTGGATGGACTTTCTGTGCAAACATGCGAGTTACGCCATAAACTCGTCTGGTGGGCATGGATTTCAAACCTATAATAAGGCTTCTGACGTGCACGGCTGCGCGCCATAAAAACGAAAAGAGTAACGGCGGTTTCAGCGTGGCCTTGACAACCCACCCCCTTCCCTCCCCCGCCAAACCGAGATGAGCTCCCTTACAGGGCCCTCTGGAAGATCTCACAGCTGGCCGACCTGAAACACAGTCTTTCACAGTAGCTCCCCTCCTAGTCACACTATTTACAGTGCTATGCCACCCCCCCACCACCCCCGAGACACCTTTCCTCACAGCGAGGTAGTGCTATGCCAACAGCGCCCCACATTCCTCAGGCTTTTCTCAAACTGGATGATGGTGACCAGGCGCATCTGGAGTCACCACTTCTTCACCGAAACCACAGGGACAGTCATCTGTTTCTACACGATGGCCTTGTCATGGGGTGGAGCCCCTATGACATTTACCATGCTTGACGATTGCCCTAGGATCACATACCCCTTGCATCGCTGGAGGAATGTCGTACAATCCTTGTGGTTGAGGATCCCTGTGTTGTCCAGGGTAAGTGGGTCCTATCTGCTTCCCTGGGGGAATGTCATATACCTGTAAACAGAAAGCACCGTTTCAGAGACACCATAGAGCCTGCACTTTAACCCAGAATGTCACCCAGTTATTTTCTACGCATGTGAGATGCAGGTACAAAGATCCAGGTGCATCACAAGGTTGAGCAGCTCAGCCGAGACACTCACCCCCTGGGCTCGGACGGGCGGCACATCGTAGAAGTCCTTCTGCACTTGCGGAGATGGCTGGTAAGCGTAAGACTGGCCAATTCGCTCTGGCGTCACAACCTGTTCGCACCACAGAAAAGAAGATAAGCAGAGCTTCAGCACATGTGGAGATGCTGAGACCTGGAACATTCACCTTATCCTCCTTATCCTGACAATATATTCTCCCCCTCAACTAACCCTTACTCCTCCCATACCCCCAACCTGCATTTCTAGCCCCCTTACACACTCTCCCCACCTCCCCAAAAAAATCCTCATTACAAGCCCAACTTTGTGTGACTTGTCTCAGTGCAATCAGGTTCACCAGATCAATATCTGTGGCGGGCCTTTGACGAGCTACCACTATACCACGCTGCTACATTTTTAGTGAAATTTGTCTAAAAATTATATGTGAATATATGTGGATCTTCACCCATACAATGTGTCTGCAAAGTCTGGAAAAAAAAACTCAAAAAGTATTTGATGGATATCACGCTCACAAGTTCAAGTGTTTGTGGTGATGGCAGCAATTGTGGCAGACCGGTCCCAGAACTGTGCTTATTTCCCATCTAGGATATACAATTATCCTCCATTTCTTATGCTGTCTCTAGGCACTTTCAGGGTTAAAGAGTTCTGAAAGTCACAGTAGGTTAGGCTGGGTTTAGGTGACATGTGGTCACTGAAATGTTCACATCAGGTTCCCAGGTGCTACCCTTGTTCTCATAAAGTTAAATCAGGCAGCGTCATACAGACATGGCTGGTCCTAGCTATTGTAGAGACTCATTTTCTGTCACTTTAAAACAAGATCAGCCTGTGGTCAAAGACCCTTTAGGAAGGATAATATGGTGGCACTATAATGAGGTCACATGAGCACAGAACTGTGATATTCACCCCTGTTCTTGTATTTCTCTCTCATGTTGCTTGAACCAGACTCTCATGCCCTAATAGCCAGATAAATAAATCTAAGCAGCCCTTTGTATCCTTTTGCCTGAGGACATCGTCTCACAGCCAACACTGTAGCTAAGAGCTCATGACTTAAACCTCTGCCACCAAATATCTTAGGTTACCCTGGGACGTTTCATTGAGCCAATGTGATGTGTGTGAGCCAACAAGATTAGTGAGGTCTCCAGGGGCACTACTGTGCCACTGCGCAAGATAATTCACCGTCACCATCACCGGCAATATCATCAACGTCAACATCACCATCATTATCGTCTCCCGAAAGGTAGAAGTTCACTGAAACAAATGATAAGGTTGTAGATCAGGGCAGCAATGAGGGAATTATGGGCCAGCGGAAGGAGGAGGGAAATGGTGTGGCAGTGAGTTTCCATAAACAGCTCATACAAGTCAGTTCCTAGTGTCTTCATGCTTTGTGGCTATCTTCCATCTCCAGCTTAGTAATACAAATCTGGTAGGAGCGTAAAGTTACATTATCAGTGTGGCTGTTCTGCTTTGAGACAGCCCAAGGCTTTGCAGGTCAGCTGCAAGTCACTGGAGCCCAGATTAAAGAACTTACTGTGCAACGTGAACAGGTCCAGCTCGGCAATCACAACATTGCTAAACTGAAAGCAAGAAAGTTTGAGTGTTCTTGAGAAAACCAAAGTTAATCATAAACCCAAGGACTCTGACTGAGGGACAACACCCATTGTATTTGCAAAGAAAAAGCAGACAAACAAGCGTTTCCTGTGTGGTCTTTGATGTGTCTGAATATCTTGAACACGGCCATAAAGTTTAGATCTCACTAGAAGGTCTTCGATATCAGAGAACCATTATTCAAAGACTCCCAACGTCCTTCACAGTCCAAATATGTGCTCCAAGATCGTAGGATCCTGTGGTCATGTTCATACCTGAGCCCAAATGCAGAGAAAACTGGCTTAAACTGGGCCACAGGGAAAGCGGGCCTGAAGTCTGAATCTCGGACCAGAGAGGAGGTTCTGAGTACCACTCCCAGGGGACCACGAGACTTGTACGCCATGGATGAATAACGCCACGCTGAATAGCGAGCCTTTATAGCTGAGCATCGGCAAACTGAGAATCCCTCAGTATGCCGCTAAAGTCAACAGCCAATTACCATGGTTACGGAGGGGCAGCGACATCACTGTGTCAAAGCTGACAGCCATGCTGCCCTCTGTGTGCCTCTCGCCCCTGTGCTAGTGCCAGCAAACTATCTGACTGTGCCGTGCTGTGCCGTTTGGTTCTCTCTGCCTATTATCATTACCTGAGCAAGACGGACGATTAAAAAAAAAAATATCACTTTGAGCCTAATGGTGTATCCATGCGTCCCACCACAAGTAAACCTCAAAACTTAAACAACTACCCAGAAACCTGGGACTCTCAATGGCAGCCCATTTGCGCTTCTTACCTTCCCGGGAAATCCCTCAGCAGCCCGTCCGCCGCACTGGGGTACCTGGTACACATCCTGCCCAAGAGGCACCTGGTACAGCCCCTCCTGCCTCGCCGGGCCCTTCGGCTGGCTGGCGGGGTCCGGATGCGCCATCCCCAGCGGGGGTCCCACGAGCAGCTTGAGCCGGTTGCCGGGCGCGATGCCCTGTCGGCCGTGGAGCGAGCACAGCCACCAGCCCTCCACCCCGCCCGTGTTCTGCTCCAGGACTGTGAGGATGTCACCCTTGCGGAAGGCCAGCTCCTCTGGGGACTCGGGGACATTGTCGTACAGGGCTCTGGCCATGAGGCCCTGAGGAGGAACAGGACAGAAGCATGTTATCAGAGATGAGTCTATACCCATCGGCACCCAAGCGGAAGGCTGCTCTGATGCGCTCAATTAACAGAAAGACAGGATTTATGATGGCTTTGGTTACATCAACCCCTTCAGAGGAGACTCTGTGTTATCTCTGTGTTCTTGCTAGGGTTGAAAATGGGGGGGGGGGTGTTCATGGAAACTTTCCAGAAACTTTCCATTCCAATGGAAGTTCAGCTGGGGCATTTTGGAAATATTCCAAATTGGAAAGTTTCCATGAGAATTAACAGGAATATATAGGAATTAACGGGAAAATTTCCAGATGTTTGCGACCCTATTTCTTTCCCATATATCAAAGCCTCTGCACATTCATTTCAATGCACGCTTCCCCTTGCACTACCCACCGAAACATGGATGAAAGGCTCTACCCTGACATTACTCCTCCAGGGCCTGAGCGAAGAGATCTCTCACACCTCAAAGTCACACGTCAAGGTGCAAATAAGGCCAAAATGTCGACATGCTAGCGAACACACGCCTCACCGAAGGTGCTATGTGCCACAAACGACATTCGTCACCAGCGGCAGCAGCGCATGTGACTGCCTCTGGCAATCAGGTCACGCTGCCTGATTAGACAGCAAAACGCTGGCTGACATTTTATCTTCTGCTGACACAAATGTAAACACTGCGCCTCCCACTTTACTAGGAAGCTTTTGCCAAGCGCCGTGGTGGTCTTTGGTGAACCAGTGCTCCGTTTGTTCATATTTAAAGTGGACTGTATACACACCAAAGTAATGCTGTTGACTGTAGCTATGTCCGGGAAATTCTGTATAGAGCTGCATAAAAGGCATCTGCATTTCTATTCGGGGTGCAGTCAGCAGCCTGTCAAAACCAGAATCATTCACAACCCTAAACGTTACTGCGGCGGCATCCGTTTCCTGGGTGATTTTTAAACAGCGTTTCCACAGAATTTGTGTCTCAAAGTTGCGAACTGATAATGGCATACAAGAAAGGCGAAGCTACAGAAGTAGCAGACCTCATCATCCTGCTGTCAAAAAAGGAAATTGCCTTTGAATCTGTATGACTGACCAAAGCACGCAAAGACAGCCAGCACGATGAGGGCTGAGCAGAGTGTATAGAAAAAGCCCTAAATCTATGACTGTATGTGCCCGCCTACACACTTAGGGGCAAACACACCTAGAGGCGAGTCGCCGTGACGACTGACTCAATGTGCCCCGAGGGGGATTTCACAGAAAATGTACATCTGATTCTGCTCAACGGTCTCTGTGCCCAAACACCCTAAAGCCACTGTATGGCTTCCTGGAAGCAAACCTCTGGCATCTCACCTCTCCCACCACCTCCCGCGTGGCTCTTACATACTAAGCAGGGCCTGCCTCTCGTCGGGCCGTAAGCACACATTACACTCAGGTGCTTATTTCCTGTCCCCTCCCCACAGTCTCCCGCTGTCCTGGTTGGCAGTCATGACTCAGCAACTCTGTGCAAAAAGGGCATATTTTCCTTCCGCTGAAGCATGAGCAGGAGCAGAACCGTTTCTTACACAGTAAAAAGCCATGTCAAAACAGCAAAGAAATCTTAAGCGACCGAATCACAACTTCTGCTTGATAAGCCAGACCCAGAAATGCTTTTCAATATGTTAAAAATGGCCCAGCTTGTCCCAGACTTTCCAGTATACTGGCCCCAGTGAGGAGACAAATATATACAGGCAAATTTACTGGTCCCATTAGGAAAACAGTCCACACATGATGGCACACATAAAAATAACTAACTGGCCCTTTAAACAGCTCCCTGGTTGCAATATGCTAATTGTATAAAGTATAAATTGAACCCCACAGAGGGGTAGGGAAAGTGAAGCTAATCGCTAATCATCATAAGGAGCCTGACTTACAGCAGGAGGATGGTGGGATTAACTGTGCTGCAGGAGGGGACGTGTGTCATGTAGCAACAGGGTCTGAAGGGAGACCTGCTGAGGAGGTTGTGCTTAGCTCAGCCACTGCTAGAGCCAGCAAGCACCATCAAGCAGCAAGAGTATTAGGCAGAATGATCTTCATGATGCAGTGTGGCCTTCACCATGCAATGCCATGCAGTGTGACCTTCAGACAGCACAAACTTCACTCAATTCCAATTTCATGATACAATGCAACTTTTGACATGCAGTGCCATGTTCACTGTGCAGCGTGACCTTGAGACAAGGTGAACTCTATGATACAGTGCGAATTTTACCATGCAGTGCCATGTTAATCATACGGTGTGACCTTCAGAAAAACTGATCCTTAAATAATGAAGGCTGCGCGATAGATGTAGCCTGTCATTTTCGACCTGCACAGTGTAAATCAATAGTGTGCAGACAAGTACAACTACATGTATCAGAAACTACAAGTACTTCTTTCATAAATGGTCATTTAGGGATATCGGCCATTACACAGTACTATGATGTGAATGCCTAGAACAACTGCTGGTTTCACCTAGTAAGAAAACAGTGGCACATACAGCTACAAATAGTAAGAAAAAGACAGCCAGTCTCACATAGCTCCATTCTCCGCCGAGTGTTACATTCCTCTCATCCCAAGCAGACCCGACTATTTATTTTTGTATCTCAATAGATTGCAGATGTACAAAATTTAATCGAAGAAAAGTGCGCCCTCTTAAAAAAGAAAATAATTAGCCGGGAGGCAGAAATAATTTACAAATTTCAGTTAGATTATTATGGCGAAGCCGTCCTTTAACCACAAAACCATGGGTTACAGATTTACCTATAATAAACATTCCACGAACTTTTAGAACAAAGGCATTAAAAAGCCTCATAATCTAGCATGTCTGGCTGACACCGGCTCCTGAGCACACAGGCCCGGGTCCTGCTACGCAGCGACCTTTTGAGGATGATTTAAAAGCCCCAGAGCGACCCATTCACACGCAGGGTGCGATCCCAGCCCAGAGAGGTTAAGACACCCCAGGATTCGGTGCCAGCTGCCCCGAATTCTTCAGATAGCGCACGGACAGACAAAGGCATTCAACCTCCTGCCATAGTAGGAAGCCAATCGCAATATAATTGTATGCATCAGTATAATAATGACGACGCAACTTATTACTGGTCTCCCTCGAGGCCACCAACATGGCCCTTATTGAGAGGCAATTTCATCGCACAGTGAACAAAACACAGACATTTTAGATCATCGGAGCAAAATACATGAAGTTGTATTATTATCCATTACTGCTTAATGCTTGATGCAGGCAGTCGACTTTGCGAATGTGTAACTATGCCATCAAGTGCGAAAAAGCACACTGTTTGTTGCTAAGTGCTTATTCATTAAGGATTAATGAAGCTGAGTGTTACGATGCACGGCGACTGCACTGTTTTCCCCATACTAAATCCTTTCCGCTTATTAACAAATTCAATCAACCAATTCACATTTTGCCGTGCGACACGACAAAAATCTGTTTCCATTTTCGTGTATATGGTCTGATTAATGAGCTTTCGCAGTGATCAACAAACCGGACCCAGAAGGACCGTTTAACGGTTTGTTTACACAAGTTAGAGCATCCTTCCAAGCAGGCATTGCTGGCATGTCAAGTTTCGACTTCCACCCGTTAGTAATCGACAATAACCCTTCCCAACTAAAACGAGTTGTCTATTGTTAAGGTTAATCCACATCACTTTCTGCGATCTGCACGTCACGCACACGAGACACTTAACCTGTTTCTTCACCACCATAGTGACCTCGTTTACACTGGAACACCAGAAAGCAGCAGTTACTATGGTGCACAGTCTGATCGCGTAGAGCACAAAGCCCCATTAAAGCTTGGACGCCACATCATCCATAAAAAACGATTAAAAGCCAGAGCTCCACAGGGGGACTTACTTCATACTTCATTTTGAGCGCCTGCGTTTGATGTTGTCAGCGAGTCTAAAACCGATATCCGCTCGTTTCTGAGAAAGCATCTGAAGGTGACGTGATGTGTCACTAAAAACTGAGCTGGAAAGTTCAGCCCCTTATCATGCCGTGCGTGGAGACGCTTCCTCCGGCAAAAATGCTCCCAGATCACGATCCCAGAACGCTGCACTAATTCTTGTTCTCGCTGTAAAGGAATGCGTACACTTCAGGTCATTTACATGTCCGTTTCGCAATTGGTCGGAGCGCTTATAAATCCCGCCTCCCGCCCGTGACGTCACCACGCTGACGGACAAAGTTTTCTTTTCATGAACCGTGTTATGTCTGAAGTAAAAATGTTAATTATGTAGTTGAGCGTTAGAAAAGAGACAGTTTTACTCCGCAATGTGCTTCATGCACGATTTATTGGATACTCTATACTCGTGTTTATATTTGGCAAAACATTCTCTTTCTGAAGTACCTTAAAACTCTTCTTGGGGTTTATCTGTGTTTATTTATTGTGGAGTATTTCAATTTGAAATACCTTAGTTTCGATTGAAATAAAGGGAATATGACGTAATTATAATTATTGTGCTAACTTTGTCACACTTTGATGATGTGTTCATCCTGCTCCCAAAACCACCAGAGTCAAAATTATTCCTGCAGTCAGTGGGTTGAGGTCCAGGATCTGCTTCAGGCTCACTTGGGACTGAGAGTTAGATTGAGTAAGCAGGATGTGAATGGAGTGCTCGATGCAACAGCTTTATTGAGGACATGCGTAGAAGACATACGCACGTGTGCACATGTGTATGTGTGTGTGTGATTGTATGTGTGTGATTATATGTGTGTGTATGTGTATGTATTTATGTGTGTGTGTGGACTTCAAACTGAATCCACAGGCAAACATGCAGGAGGCCCCTCATTAATAAAACATATCCGCTGAGGCAACGTACCCTCTGAGGCAACATTCCTGCACAACATGATGTACTTCTGCAAACTGTGAGGTCTTGCCCCATCTTCAGCAAATTATCTGATGTTGTAGTTAAGTTCCTCACATTTACAGCATAACTGCTTCCTTGATGAAGGTTAGCACAGCAACACACGGCACTGCGAGTGGCCCAACAATATAACAGAAAAAAGAGCCATACAGATTTTGTACCTGAAGTACTCAAATAAGTAAGATAATGGAGATAACAGCGATATGAATTATTACTGGTAAACAGATTAGGAACCAAACACTGTAAGAGATCCCAGAGTAGGAAATGTTCCAACTGCCCTGTTGTTTCTATCAGTTGCCTCTGAAACTGGTTGGCATGGTGATGTGGGTGAATGTGGGCACACCCAGGGTCTGGTAGCCATGTACACTCCAGTGCCCTGCTGTGTCTCTTCCTCTGCCCCACCCATGTAAGAGCTTCTGATTCTCTGAATTTCGAGAGCTGGCCATAATAGTTTTAACACTGGGTTTGTTTTTATGTTGACAGGTTACAGATGGCTCAGATATAGCCCAGTCATTTCCTTATGCTGGTCTTAAACTCTTTTAGTTAACGCTGATGAGAACAAAACAGAAACTAAAGATGTAATCAGACGTTGCACTCCATAACATTTAACTGCCTTAATGTTCTTTCCTTTGCTAACATTATTTTGAGAGTGTTACTGCTTTACTCTCGTTTAAATAATGAGTAACAGGGCATGGGGCTGTTGTCTTGACTGGTGAGGCAGCAATTTAACTGTATACTGTTCACAGTCCGCAGCAGCCTGGCCGTGCTCCCCACAGGGTCTGTGCTAATGAGAAAAACACAGGCTGCTTTAGCCTTGTTCTGAGAAGAAAAAATAAATAAATTAAAGTGTCCTAGTTTATGAGGGACATAACAACAACAGGAACGACTACTCTCCTTCTAGCTGGGCGATTGGGCACAAGACTTAACAAGTGTTGATTCTCTACTAACAGCAAAAAATCCAGAATGTTCCTGCTGCGCTAAGGAGCGGAGGGCAGGATGGGCCTTTATTGACGGGCAAGGCTGAGTCTGCATTTATCACCATGGCATGAGACCAAGCAATTCAGCCCAATGATAAAATAAAGATACCTAATGCCAGCTGTGTGTCAAGAATGCTGGCAGGAACGACAAGAAAAAAATGATTAGCCAACAAAGTATCACTAGCATATTGCTACTTTATTTATGTATGTTGTGTATACTTGTGGAACAAGTACAAAGATGGTATATAAACAGAAAAATTAATACTTGAATGAATGAGTTTTGCATGTTCTGTGTTTAAATGTTTTTTGCGTTGCTGTTCAGTAATTCCAGTTTACACCATAGGTGGAAATTAGCAGGAGAACATTTTAAAATGGAATTGAGAAAGCACTTCTTTACACAGCGTGTAGTTAGAGTATGGTATAGTCTTCCTGTTAGTGTAGTGCAAGCTAAAACCCTGGGTTCCTTTAAATCAGAGCTAGATAAAATTTGAACAACTCTGAGCTATTAAGTTCTCCCCAAACGAACTTGATGGGCCGAATGGCCTCCTCTCGTTTGTAAAGTTCTTACGTTGTTATGAATACTGACTGTGTTAACAAGTCTTCATGAGACTTAACTGTCAGGAAGAAAGCAGAAAAAAGTGAAGAGAAGCAGAGATCTCACATCATCTTCAGAGCCAAGTTCTACATAAAGATTTGAGGAAACCAGACAATGTGGGGTGGGGTGGGGT
>JAODJW010000046.1:8410255-8420334 GCA_026777045.1 Hyperopisus bebe
AGTGTGATGGAGCTGGAGACCCTGCTGCTGATGCAGACTGTCTGGGGTCTCTCTATCTCAGGAAGTCCAGGATCCAGTTGCACAGGGAAGTGCGACACCTAGCAGGTTCAGCTTCTCTATAAGTTTCTGGGGGTGATGGTGTTGAATGCTGAGGTGAAGTCTACAAACATCAATGTATGTGTCCTCTTGGTCATACTTGGGTATATAACATACCATATACAAACTGTACTGCTGGAACACATAATCATATGCAGTGTAGCACCAGCCTGTATCATCTATTGCAATAATACTTTAATAATCCTATTTTCTTATTGTAACCTCAGTCACCCCAGGAATGCCATGATCTGGTGGTGCACTATGGAAACAAAGGAATATGAGATGAGACCTAGATAGCTCCACCCACAATTACCCTGCCATGCCTCCTCACATTTAAGGATGGGTGCTGGTTCAAAATCCAGACTCAGCAGAGTGATTGGGCCCCTGAGCAAGACCCTTAACCCCCAATTTCTCTAGGGAGCGTCTGACCCTGATTTCTCTCAAAAATGAATGTGACTATGGATAAAAGCATCTGCTAAACGAATAAAATGTGCATGAGGCTGGTTTTCCTGCTTTTACTACATCAATAGCACATTTTCTCTGCTATTTTGTCTGGTTCCATCATAATAGCAAACCGGTCTGAAAGAATTAGCATATGTATTGCAGGAGATGCTAATTATTCAATCAGCACTTGCTGATACAGCATTCAGATTGTACTAGGAATGTGCCTCTCCCTCACGGAGGATGATATAATACATACATATCTCAATGCATTGCCGATGACACATATGAAATAACTACTAATGCAATTCAATACAATGCAACCCTATTGTGATGCAATGTGATTTGTTGTGATAAAATGGAATGTAAAACATTACAGTAACAGTTTAGAGTGTGGACATCAATCTACTTATAAAATTATCAGTAAAAAATTATTGGTCACCTTTCTAAATGGCATAGGGCCTCTATTTATGACTATATATTAATAAATTTGATTTATCAGATGTAAAGATGTTGGAAAAAATCCTGAGTTTATCCCAAATTGTATCCAGTATGCACTTCTTTAATGGGGGCAATACAATCATGAACTTGTATGCCGGTGCATTGATGCAAGTCTGTGAATCTAACCAGCACTAGTCGGTATAATATCTATGGTGAGACACGTAGGTGGTCTACAGCTCTCTATTTTCCTGTTTTTTTGTTGAACTGACAATTGTCCTTGGAAAATATCCTTCTACAATATGGCTATTTCAGTCAACTGCAACAACCTGAGACCAGTACAAAGCGTCTAAGTTACTAATTTGCGAAAAAGTAATACAAATATTGCACAAAGAGGTCTAGACAGAAATAATTTAGCCAAACATCCTTGAGAGTCATGTTCTATGTTAAAATGAGTTTGGGATTTCCGTTTTCCTCACAGAAAAAAGAAAATACAGGGTCGAACTAGACAGAGTTTGGTTGTTTTCTGTTAATGACGTTGGAACGGTAGCAGCCTGTGCTGACGTCCTGCTTATTTTCACGCTCACACATCTCTGAAAGTCAAAGCCTTCTTGTGTTGCCAGTCGCCAGTCCCTGATGTCAGCCTCGGGGCTCTTTATCAGCAAGGTTTGGGTACCACACACGAACCTCACTTTTTCCACACGTGGGGGAGTACCCAAACCAGACACAAAGGCCCAGCCAGGGATCTGTCATGCTTCAGTGACACAGACAATGGGAGTTAGCAGTGCTTTCATAGTCATTCTGTAAATGAAAGAGGGTCGTTTGAACCGAGAGTGGCCTGTGTTACCAGGGTACCATAGATGTCTGCCTCACAAAGCTGTGTTTGTCAATAATCTTAGCCCTCTGTCTGTAGCAATGCCAGAAGATGTGATTTTGCTCTCAGATGGAACTCTGACAGTTGCATATTTGCTAAAAAAAAAAAAGCAAATATGAATATCCAAAGAAGTGTAATATGACACCACATTGATGCAGCGTTTGTTGCTATAAGGCGGAGAGACACGATGCTTATTCACTGCACTGTGTTGTTTATTCACCGTGACCTGGTGTTTATTTACTGTCATGTGTGGTATAAACGCCGCACGGTTGTGTTCCTGCAGCGGGGAAGAGGATGACTTTTCTTATCCTGTGCTTTTTCGTCCCTCCTGCTCGAGTCGCTGCCCTCACTATCACCCTGAGTTTTCCAGCAGGTTCTCCCAACTGTGCTGGTAAATGCATCTACTGTGAAACCTGCAGGGAACGGTGCAGACAGAGCTGCAGCGCGCATGGTAAGGCCATCAGACGGAGAATACTGCGTAAAGACACAACTGACACACTTTAGCGTTTCATCCTCGTGTACGTGGGAGGGGAGCCGTAGACAGTACGACAGACGGGGCCTGTGTTCTTCAAACAAAACCACCTAGCCCCCCCCCATCCATAACATGGTATAGCTTAGTTAGAACGGCACAAAAACAACGTTCTGATCAGTTCTGTATTATTTATTCTATTTAGATTAAATTAGATTCAACTTTATTGTCATTGTGCTGAGTACAGGTACAGAGCCAATGGAATGCAGTTAGCATCTAAACAGGTGGAGGTAATATATATATACAAATACAATAAAAAATATCCATCCATCCATCCCTGCTGTACCCCGGGTTGTGGCAGGGTCTAGAGCCAATGGGCATCAGGCAGGGAACAAGGGTCAGGTACCAAACCATGGCAGGGCACATACACCATTCACGCCTAAAGGCAATGTGGTCACTCCAATTCATCTCCTCATGTTTTTAGACTGTTAGGGGTGGAATCCAAGGTTCCCAGAGGAAACGCCATGATGAAATGGAGAGAACACTTTATACACATGGAGAAATGGCAGAGACTCTAACCCATAGTAAATGAATAAAAAAATTAAATGTAAATTCAGGTCGCGTGCATTTGTACCATTTGCCTGTGATTAACCATTTGCACCGTTATCCTGACTCTGTGGAGCCTTATAACTAATCCATTTAGAGGCAACATGCAAACAGGTCAGGAGTGGATATTAGCACCATCAAGAAGCAGCCTCTCGTTCTGAATGGAGGAAAGGCCAGGGCCCTCCTGAGCTTTACGGTCTCATTCGCTGAGACGCCTCCCATGGTCCTGTGCGGCTCAGGAACCGGTTTGCCCTCGTCTGGTCTGACCTCGTCAGGTCTGACCTCGTCTGGTCTCCGTGCAGCGACCAGACGCCAGCAAGAAGTCACGTGGCGACACCTCAGTCACGCGGAAAACCACTAGATGGTAACAACAATCCTCCATCAGAAACAACACAACGGGGCCACGAGCAGCAGGTAGACAGCACGCTCTTACCCAGGCTATACGAAAGCAGGGAAACTGTGGGGCAGTTGGAGGGTTCGAGTTACAGCATCGCTAAGCAGGCCGCACAACAATAGTCCAGGTGGGTGTGTTTGCTTATGTTTCTGGTTAGTGAGGAGTCATCCTTCTCCCGCTTGGAGTAAATGTCATTCAGCCTCGGAGGGAACTTATGAGCTTCATCGCATAATGAAGCTGAAGAATATGCTGCCGGTTTTGTTTTCCTTTGCCTTTGTTGCCACTGACGAACCCATAGAAACTGGACTTAGGGCGGAATAAAGAGCCATTTTCCCACGTTCTCTTGTTTCTTCTTGTTTCCATTTGGTTGCACGTAAGCTATAAGTGTTCAGGCTTCCAACGAGCCTCCTGTCCTGCAAAAAACATTGGACTGAAAATCAGGGACAAGCAGTTCTTTTTCCGAAGCTTAAACTTTTGCACTGCGGAGCATTACATTATGCAGCTGTTCACCTGGAGGTTTGTGTGTGTGTGTTTAGTTAAACCATTTCCTTGACTCATAGATGCTATATATCAGGGGTCTTCAAATCTGGACCTCAATTACAAATCCAGGCCTTGTTTTCAGTTCTCCCAGGTAGTTAGTTTAATAATTACTTATTCTGATTGGCCAGAGGCTTCAGACCTGGCTCACAGATGAAGGAAGGCTGGAAAACCAGAAGTGCTCGGACCTCCAGGACCGTGATTTGAATAATAGGGCTATATATGATTATATTTTAATAATTTGGAATATAGTTCTGTGAATAAGGCTTGTGCAAAGTATATGAGATGACATCTATGAAATCTATATTGTAATAGATGAGGTGATGCACAATATGGGGATGAAGTGATGGGCAGTGAGAAGATGAGGTGATGGACAGTGAGAGGGATTAGGTGATAGAGAAGGGATGAGGTGATGGGCAGCAAGAGGATGAGGTGATGGACAGCAAGAGGATGAGATGATGGACAGTCA
The DNA here is from genome assembly GCA_026777045.1 of Hyperopisus bebe. Classification (NCBI taxonomy): domain Eukaryota; kingdom Metazoa; phylum Chordata; class Actinopteri; order Osteoglossiformes; family Mormyridae; genus Hyperopisus; species Hyperopisus bebe. The sequence goes on from JAODJW010000046.1 coordinate 8,414,580, forward strand.
GGGGATGAGGTGATGGACAGTGAAAGGATGAGGTGATGGACAGGAAGAGGATGAGGTGATGGACAGTGAGAGGATGGGGTGATGAACAGGAAGAGGATGAGGTGATGGACAGGAAGAGGATGAGGTGATGGACAGGAAGAGGATGAGGTGATGGACGGTGAGGGGATGAGGTGATAACAATAGCATCATTGTAATGTGCTGCTACTTGAGGCCATTGGCTATCAGAGTTAACAGTCTTCCTCTTCACCTCTTACTGCAGGGATCCCCAATTATTTTTCCTCAAGGGCCAAATTCCAGCAATGCAAAAGGAGGGGAGGGACAGATCCAGCATGCAGGCTAAAAATTTGACTCCATGGACCGCCAATTGGAGAACCCCGTGTCCCCCCCGATCTGGATTGAGATGCAATGTCCTACTAAACTATCTAAACACAGTACATTTGCACCCTGCACTTGCTGTTATCTCACGGCCTTACGGCTCTATATTGCACTGTGAGCTTTGTTTCTGCTGCTGTAACTCCTTGTATTTGCCTCTGGAATAAATAAAGCGTGAATCTGCCACACACTCTATTTATATCAATACACAGTGGGCAGAGTTTGCTGCTCTGGTACATGTACTTGGCTGGCCCTCCACTACAGGCAGGGTGCGTTTATACTGGACATTCATGCACTTATAACTGGACCTTTCATTTAGGATCTTTAAAAAGCAAGACAAAGATATAGTGTTTTCCAACAAACCCAGTAGCTTCTCTTACAGTCTTTTGGGGTGTAGCTGGGTTCAGCTCTAAATTTCTTGATCCCTGCTCCCTTTGCAGCCCTGTCCTCAGCCTATCAATCACCGCACCGCCCCCCACCCCCCCCCCAACCCATACCAAGCTTCTCCACTGAGCCAACAGGCCTTTTGTGAAGCCCCTGCAGCGTTTGGGTTATCCATGGAAACCAGTACAGTCTCAAAGGGAAGGAAAAATGCAGCGAGATCTCAGCTTTTTCCATTCTGTTCCTGGTAGATAAAACTGAAATCGGCGCAACACAAAGATGCGTCTTCGCTGCTTGGGCTCACGTTGTACCTTTGGAATCTCGGGACACCTTCAGACTCCCACGAGATCTCAGCTCTCCTGCCCTGTACCCACCACAGATCCAAGCTGAAATAATAATTATTTGCCTGAAGCGAAATGTCGCTTTGAATCTATTCTTGTTTATTCTCTAGATTTCTCTGAAATGCAGACACAAGAAATGCTTTGCTATTCACATAAGTAAATAATTTCTTATGTGAAACTTCCGGCTGGTAACTGGCAGGGACCCAAAAATGGGGGCACAGGAAACATGTGGGGATTGGGGGGGGCGAGGGCACTCATAGGACCTCACATGAAACAAGGGGGGCAGAAGGTACACAGGTCGCATTGTGGAAAATGAGAGAATGCTTTGTACTCACTGTGTAGGTTGACTTGTGTCGCGCAGCTAAGCAGGACGGTAGGAAACTGCTGGCTTATGACAAACTCCTAGCCAGCAACTGCACACAAAGCCCTCAGCAGAGCCACTGTCTTCTTGTCCATAGTGAATATTGAGGATGTATGTGGCAGATGGATGTGTTTTTGCTTGTGTATGGTGCTCTGCGTGTAGTGGGATGTATGGGGAAAGTGAATGGAACGGAAGCAGCGAGACAGACTATAAGCAAGATGACATCAGGCATCTGGACAAGAAACGACACCCGTGGTGCTTTCTGGCTGGGAATCAGATCTCATAGTCATTGAGCTGATCAGCACCGGCGAGCTGAGAAGAACTTTTGCAGGGGTTCTGATCCATACATGCATTGCGTCAAAGGTCCAGAAGTAGGCGTCTCAGCTTTCCCAGCTCATCCAACCGTGGTGTCAACCTCCTGAAAGCGGAAATAACATGTCACAGGCTTCTCTTTGGAATCTGATGGTGCCGGACTGCACCCAGGGTGACGTCACATGGGATTATTTAAGGAAAGTTGGAAAGTCTGCTGTAGCTGGACTAGCTGTCAGCATAGTATTCTGTCAACAGCTTCCATTTCACTCATGTGACTAATTTAGTAAAATACGTATGGGTTTTCTTTTTGGGGGGGGGGGCGTTTTCATGTATGTCAATGACTCAGAAAATAAATTTGTAAGAATGTGTTTCCTGGAATGTTGCCGTGGTTCCAGTTTTCAATTCCCGGTTACTGGAAAATACACGTCTGCCTCATGTGTCGAAGTGGGCAGCAGCAACGTTGCCTTCCTCCGGTTCCGGTTCTGCGGTTGTCTATGGTTCAGCTTCTGGTCATGTATACATTAAACAGACACTCACAAGCGCCTGTGTGCAGCTGTGTGTGCGAGTCTGTGTGAGTGTGTATATATCAGTGTCCGCTCGCCTTAGGACAGTGCTTCCCAACCCCATCCTCGGGGACCCACAGACCTTCCACATTTTTGCTCCCTCTGAGCTCCCTGCCAGACCTTCCACATTTTTGCTCCCTCTGAGCTCCCTGCCAGACCTTCCACATTTTTGCTCCCTCTGAGCTCCCTGCCAGACAGTCCAAGCTTTTGCTCCCTCCCAGTTCATGGTATTAGCATAAACGTGGACTGTCTGCGGGTCCCTGAGTACTGGATTGGGAAACACTGCTTTAGGGTATTGTAGAGGCTGTCTAGCATGCTGGGAGCATGGGTCAAACAAGTAAACAGGAGAAAGAGAACAAGACTGAATTGTAGATAAGACTATGGTTGGTGGATGTGGAGCTTCTGAGGGAGTCTCCTTCTGGGCTGTGGATCAGGCAGTGTGGGACGGCCCCTCGGGGGTGGGGGGGTCACAACTGAATAGCCCGCAGGTGAACTTGGGCAGCTATCCTGGCTTATTCTACCACACCGCTCATAACAAAGACATCAAAAACAGCACGAACGGCGCGTCTGAGCTGCAGCTGCAGCTTTGAACATGAGCTTGGCTCGACGAAGAGTTTCTTTGTCACAGTGACATGTCTAATGGCCTCTGAAGCTTTTGTTAAGGGCGCCGCCATTGAAAAGTAACCTGTAAATAATTCTATCAGGGAAAGAAATCCCCCAGGGCTCGTATATCACAAGTGTATTGACGGATCGCGCGTATAAAATCCTTGCAATCTGTCCAGTGTTCAGACACTCTTCTCAGTTAACCAAATCAAGTGAAACTGTCTGTATTGAGAAAGAACATAAGCCACACAGATAATGCACTTAGTAGGCACACAGATAATGCACTCAGCGGCGTGCTGACTTCTCAGCAGATGTTGAGCAGAGATGTGAGGTTTCAGCGTGGGCAAGGGGTTTCAGGCTGGAAGGGGCGGTTTGATGCCGCGGAATAAATATAGCTACAAAAAAAGACACCTCTGAACTAGGCGGCCTCTGACTTCCGATGCACTCTCGAATCAGTAACAGGCCACACAAAATGTCACTCTGGGGCTTACACAGATTCTCGGATGTGTGCAGCATGTCATTCTGCATTACGGAGGCCCGGGGGGGGGGGGGGGGGGGCGGGGGACGACAGTCAGGACCTCTGGCAAATGCCACAATTAGCAGCCCATCAAAATGGTACTTCTGGTCCTGGCAGGAGCATTCTTGCTAACTTGCCTCCCAAGGACAAACTTAGGATGCAGTGAATCGTGGGATCGCAACCAAAGCATCCGTGATATTTGGGACAGGATAACAGCATCACCTGGGGATTTTGACCATCCTCTTTACTGCTGTCCTTCGTATTGGAATTGTTCTTCGGCGATGGAAGGTGACATCAAACGAGTGTGCAAGAACTCAAAAATGGTTAATTACGCATATTGCAAACACTTTAAATTTGTTCATAGATTGTACCCCACTCCCAGAGCCTGGCTGGCTGTGTCGTCTCCGTCCCCTTCAAGTCCCTGGCACTCTTCTCCATATGCTCTGGGGCCATCCTCCTCTTGCTGCTCTTTGGGATTAGGTCACCAAATCACACTCATCAGTTCTTCCCTCTTCCATTCCCCTGTCCTCTGCAATCCTCCTTCTTCTGGACTTCTCTTTGCTTTTCCCCTTTCTTGCTCCCAGCACAGGCCGTTGATTTTCGGCTCCTTGGTGGCTAAGATGCTAGTGCCTCACTGAAAAACTCCTGCAGTTCTCTCTGTCTGGAAGCCTACCTTCTTTAATTTGACAGTACTTGAATTGTCTGCAGCCCAGATTAATAATTCTTCCAACTTCAGGCCTTGCAGCTAGTTAAGGGCTGGTTGGGGGTCATTTCGCGAGTCCATATGTCTTGAATTAAACTATTGACTTTGTTTGTTTATCTATATTCACAATTTCCACTATTACTGTTATTTTTTACTCAGGCTTTCCTGCATTCTCTCCAGGGCAGGGTGTACCAGTGACTTCTTCCAGTGATGGATTTTTGTTTTTCTCATTTTTTCCCCGAGTACTGTCTCAGAGAACAGTGGGGGGAGGGTGTCTGTTACGTTCTGTGTTAATGCTTGTTCATGTTCGTCTTCCATTGCCTTTCAATAATTATTTAAATCACAAAAAAAAAAAACCAGTACGCATATTGATAAACACCCAAAAACAAGCAACCTAACTGTTAATTAGCTGCTTTGGGTTGCATATCGCCCAGGTTACAGATCTGTCATTGTGTTGAAGATTTATGACATAGCTGCTGGACTTAATCAGGTACAGGGCAAAGTGATGGTAAGGTTATAACAGGGATTTCCTGGGCCCCTCCCTCCTGGGGAAGGGAGGGGCAGTTATCAGAAAAGGCTAAAGGCAGATTTATACTTCTGTGTGTAACCCATCCCTTAATTCTAGCACACAATGCAAGGTCCATAAAGACGTGAGTTTGGTGTGGAAGAACAGGCCTGCACAGAGCCCTGACCTCAACTCCATCAAAGACCTTTGGGATGAACTAGATTGGAGATTGTGAGCCAGGCCTTCACATCCAACATCAGGGCCTGAGCTGACAAATGCTCTTCTGGTTGAATGGGCAAAAATTCAATGCAAAATCCCCAGTCACATTCCATAAACTTGTAGAAAGCCTTCTCTTCTACCATTAATGTCTATATTACTTTACTTTCTTTAGTTTTGTAAAAGTACGAAGTGAAACTGGTGCTGTCATCCTAAGTGTTTTGCAGACCTGTTGCTATGATGCCTAGGGTGGGATATTTGATGCTAGATATAAATAGTGCTTCAGTTTCAATCAGCAGTATAAGTACACCTGTGATGTACGCATTCTTTGCACAAAAAAAGGAATGCGATCTATCACAGTTTTCTGCGTCTCCAAAATTCCCAAACTGTAGTTATATTTCTGTTGAGATGCATGTCAGTCTATGCCGTAGGGTTTGCAGCTACATAGTTCTTATGGGGTCGATTCTATGTAGAAGTATTAATCAGCCTTAAGATGTCAGAGGGCTGACGATAACAGGCAATCGGAACAAACATTCTGAGGCTATACAGGGAGTGAGATTGCCCTTCTAGTCTCCTAGCTCTACAGCAGCAAGTCTGGACACTTCTCCTATCTCTACTCGCTCCCAACCATTAACCACATGTCCACTGGTCTTTCCTTCCTACCACTGACCACCAGCACTATGAGGCTGACCATAATACCCCCCCAACACCTTCCTTTGGGTACACTCACACTGTGGGTCTCTGTCTCCCACCCTGTTCGCTGGCTAGAGGGGTGGGTCTCTGACCAGAGACCAATGAGGCGGCAGCTCCGATGGCCAAGATCTGAGGAGGTGGGGGTGGTGGAGGGGGGAGGCCGTCCTGCACATGCAAATATGGGGGTG
>JAODJW010000046.1:8420434-8432234 GCA_026777045.1 Hyperopisus bebe
GGTGGGGGGGGGGGGGGGGGGGGGGGGGGGGGGGGGGAGGCAGGGGACAGTGGAATATGTGCATCAGGGATCTGTGTGAGAACATGCCACGTGGCCACGAACACAAAGGAAGGCAACTAGATGACACGGGGCATTAGTGCTGCAGGGAGAGGGTGTGTGATCACTAATCCTTACCAGGCATTTGCTAAATTGAGCTTCACGTGTGAGATCATGGGTCTGTGTTTCTGCGTGTGTATATGCATATGTCATGCGTGGGTGATCCCGTGCTTCCGTGCATGTACGTCTGGCTGTTTTAATTTGTCTGTCAGGATGTTTATTCCAGGGTGCAGGAGTGAGCCTGGAGTCGCATGCATCTGGGTTTGGCTGTTTGCAAGAACAGAAGCTGAAAATTCAGATTCAGCCAATGGCCCCTTTCTGAAGAGGAGGGTGGACGAAATATTAGCATTGGAAAGGAGGAGTGTTTACTTTCTGAAAGGGTTCTGCCTTCTAGGCCCGTTCTGTGGTGCCCAAAACCAGTCATGCATTCCTGCACTTTGATTTTCCAGGCAACTGAGGTTTTGTTCCATCCAGTCTCCTTTTGAACGGAAGAGGTCTAATACTTAAACAATGTCATTTTTCTCCAGAATGCACATTTTCACCATGAAGCAGGGTCAAAATACTGTGTGTGTGTGTGTGTGTGTGTGTGCGGGGGGGAATCTGTGCATGATTTGTCTTCAGAATTAACGGCTGAAAAAAATAACATGGGAAACTCTTCAAAGTTCAAGCTTTTTATGACAAAACTCCATGTTTAAATATTTTCAGCATGCTTCACATGTCTGTCTGCTTCTCTGATCTTGGTATATCTGGACAGAGAGCGCCCCCTACCTTTACATGAAGTATAAAAACACGAAAAGTGTTACCCACCCCCACAAATTGACATTTACCTAAAACAACAGCATGGTTTTAAAATAAGCACATTAACCACTGCAGCAATTACAGAGACTGGAACAACCAGACGGATGTCTTACAAAAGCCAGATCATTAAGCAACGTGTTCCTGGAAGGTCATTACTGAGAAGAGAGGTTATTGTTAGAACTTGAGGCAGATTAGTAACCAAAATACTACAGATTACATCACCAAAGCAGTCAGCATTACGTCACAGGACTGAGGTCATAGGGTGTGGCCTGGCCTCCTATCCCAAACCTGACCTAAACCTGGTGCCCACTCTGATCCTGAAATGAGTCACTTTTGAGTCACTCCTGTTATCACATAACTTCATGTTAGTGTGTGACAGCTTACTGTTACTGGGGATGATTCAGGGAAACTTCTCAGAAATGAAACCAGCCGCTGCCCCTAAAGTGGCAGTAACTTCTTACACCCATTGTCACACAAGTACTGACAAGTGTGGGAACATCTGGATTTTCACTTCAGCTCATAGGTCCAGATGGCAAAGACAAGCCATTTGGACGATAATTTATTTACAGTATATTTCACAATTTGTTCTCTAGTTTTTCTTTATCTGCACAAAGTTCTCCGGTTCAGGATACATTTCACTGCATTTTGTACCTGTATAACTATGCATGTGACAAATAAAGAATCTTGAATCTTGATAGAACTTCAGATGGTTCACAGGGGGGAAACTTCTAACGGTTCAAGATCATACACTTCAGCAGGGAGGATAATCAGTGATTATAAAAGTGAAGACAAAAAATGCCAGAAATGACCTGAGCACCATCCTCATAACATAGTTATCAGTTCAGGCCAATTAATAGGCTGTAGAAACTGCATTAAATCCACTATAACACTATAATAAGCACTATAACAGCTCAACATATTTAAACACATGGAAGTGCTGTCATTTTGTGGGCATATTTCTTTGTGTTTGTTTCTCTCCGGGCAGCAGGACCATGGACAGAAACCACAGTGCCAGTCTTCCCAATATCGTCTGGAACTAGCTGTCGATCAGCGTCCATTGTCTCCCGTTTCCCCCCGAGAAGCGGCTCGGTGCGGCTTCCCCTTTAAGAGATCATCCCCTTTAAGCGATCGGTGCCGAAGCGGACCGACACGGCAGCATCGTGCGGCCGATCATCATGGCCCCCAACCTGCGTCTGTCGCATCCTGGACAGGGGGAGCGCAGGCGAGGCGGCGGCTCTTCCTTCTCCTATGCGGAACCGGCCGGCGAGATGCTCCGGCGTCGCAGATAAAGTGCGCCGGGGAAAGCCTCGTAAACGCCAGTCTGGCCGCTCTCCTCCATGCCTGCATCAGGACCCTCGCTCGGCAGCTTGACCAAGGGGAGCGGCAGAAGCATGAACAAGGACTACTCGATTAACCTGTCCGTACAGCAGGTGCTGAGCCTGTGGGTGCAGGGCACGGTGCCGACGCTCCAGCATTTCACCGGTACAGTATGTCGGCGACTCGGGCTTTCGCGGTATGGCCGCCGGCATGGACAGCAGGGAGGTCGGCGATCGCTGTGCTCGTCCTTCCCAAGGCGATTTTAGGAGCCTCGGCCTTATCAGCACCTGCCCTAAAGCTCTCCATCTCCAGGCTCCAACAGCACCGCATATGTATAAAAACATAATACCTGCACATATATATGCATGCTGTTTATCACCGAGGGCACTGTATTCCGAATTTCTATAGTGGTTTTACTATTTCATTTATTTGATTTTCTATTCAGCATGTGCAGTGATGGGGCTGGGTGAAACTGGCAAGATGCAGACAGGCTTTGACAACAAAGCCCAATTCTTTGCCTCTGTCTCCATCCTTTTGCTGTCGGGAAGGGAGCTTGATCTGGGCCTGCTGTATCACATTCCGGGTGATTAGTAGATATATGAATTACCATGTATAATCAGTACTGCTACATGTGCTGATATAGTTAATTGTGGCATGGTGAGAAGGCTGCCTCAGACACTGGCAGAGAAATTAAATGGGACTTAAGGGGACAACATTGACTACTACAAGTGCAAGTTCTGCTTTAAATACAGAGTATAACATAGCCAAATTTAAAGATAATTAGGTTGGTTAGTTTTCTCTTTGTTACTGGTTGTAATGGGTGCAGTGGGATGGTGTTTGGAGTGGGATGTAGTGGTTTTGTGAACATGGCTCTGGGTTTGGTGGGTGTGTGTGCTGGTATTTATGTGTGATATGGTAACGATGTGTTTGTGTGCCTGCAGAGATGTGGTACTGGGTCTTCCTCTGGTGTCTCTTCTCGTCTCTGCTGCTCCACGGCACCGTGGGCCTGCTGATGCTGGTGGCTCTGCAAAGACACCGGAGGGGACGCCTCATCACCCTGCTGCTGGTCAGCGTGGGATTCCTGGCCTCCCTCAGCGGAGCCGTCATCACCAGTCAGTCCCTCCTCCCCCGCTGCGCTCTACACGTCTGTCTGCCTGCCCATTTTGTTCTCTCTTGGTCCTCGGGTTTGCCATGCCTGGGTCTTTGTACTTTGCATTTGGTTTGGCACGAGTTAGAGGTTAAGCACCTTTCTCTGTGTACGGCAGCAGACTTAGAAACCTTTCTGTCACAAATCCAGGTACAACTGCCCATGATACCATCACTAGCTTTGGTGCCCCTGTCTGTAAATGTCTGTGTGGCCATCCAGTCGCCTGTCTTTCTATTTCTTTGTCCAGCCGCTTCTCTCTCTTACACGATCTGACTGGCCAGCCACCTGTCTGTCTCTTTCTCTGTATAGCCCAAGTGCTAGTATGTCTGTTTCTCCAGCTGTCTGGCCAGCCGCTTGTCTGTCTGTTTCCCAGTCTGGCTGCCCTGCCACATTTCTGTCTCTTTCTCCATCTGAATGGCCAGTCACCTGTCTATCTGTTTCCCAGTCTGGCTGGCCTGCCACATTTCTGTCTCTTTCTCCCCCTGGCTGGCCAGCCATCTGTCTGTCAGTAACTTAGTCTGACCGGCCAGCAGCTTGTCTGTCTATTTTTTTATCTGGCTGTCCAGCCTTCCATTTGTCTAGTTCTCTGTCTGACTGGTCACCCACCTGTCTGTCTGTTTCTACATCTGGCTGACCAGCCTCCTGTCTGCTTGTTTCTCTGTCTCTGTCTCTTTGGCTGCCAGACACAAATAATTTAGGCTACAGAAACCAGCATCTATGCCTGATGTGTGTGTCTGTGCTTTAAAACACGAGTTTTTAACATTTAAAGGCATGTTTTCTTAGGCAGAGCTCTTAACAGAATAAGAGAGCCTTTGGAACTAGAAAGTGTTCTTAAATTTAAAATTTTCTTCTCTACTGTAAGGGTTTGTCACTGAGAGGTTCCTGACATATCTGTTGGCAATAAAAATACTGTGAATTGTGGGAAATTATTATCCCAGTTTGGGCCGAACGGTCAGTTGTTGTCATTCAGCCGTCATCAGTTCTGTGTTCTCACATGTGTATGTTTGCATTTGCGTGTCTGCATGCCGCAGGTGCTGCAGTGGCAGGGGTGTATCGGGTTGCAGGGAAGGACATGGCCCCCTTGGAGGCGCTGGTGTTCGGCGTGGGACAGACAGCCCTCACAGTCATCATCTCCCTCTCGCGAATCCTCGCCACACTCTGAGGACTGACAGATGGGCGCGGAGAAGGGGGGGGGGGCGCAAAAAGCCACGGAAAAGCCGATCCAATCACGGGAAAGGAGCACTTACGCGGACGGACAGCAGCCTTGCTCACTGGCTGCGATGGGATTCGCCAAGGTTTACTGGGATGATGGCTCCGGATTGCTGTCTTGTTTTAGAGGTGCCCTCTGCTGGTTGAATGGGTGACCTGCAGCACCCCAAGGCAAAGCCTTAGCTCAAAGCTAATGCTGATGTACAGGAACAAGAGCACCTTGATCCTGACACTCCTTAGAGCATGACCAGTGACTGACCACAGAGCAATGCCCAGGTGGGCACTGACAAAGGTGGAAATATATCTGACTCCAGCGTGCCTAAGGGGGCCCAGTTTCCCAGGGTGCTCTGCTACCAAAGGAAAGCTCATACCGACACTGGAGGGGTCACCGTTGCATTATGAGAAAATCACGTTTCAACTCTTAAAAATCTACTTTAAAAAGCTGATTCTTTAATTCAGCTTCTTTATTTAACGGTGAATCTGGGAAGAATATTCTAGATCTTTATCAACGGAGGTACTTAACATTAGGCATGGGCACAGAAAGACATTTTTACATAGATTATATCCAGTGTGGGGGAAGCCCTTCCTTAGCTGTGTTGTAGACCACAGCTGTTCCAGTTGGTCTTTTCTAATGTGCTTTGCAGAAGAGAGATCAAAGACGGCCGAGAGATTAGGGGCTGTGGGATTTTCCACGCCTGATCCTGTCATCGCTCTCCTGTGTCTGAGAAGTGCGAGGGCCTGCGTTGGAGTTGTTATCATGCTGTATTACGATGGCTATCCAGATATGGTGGCTGTTCAGGTATCAGTATGAAATGCAACACGTCTCCAGGATTCTCCGTTTTCCCTCTGTTTGATATGCACATGAGTCCAACCTCAGCAGTCTGCACGCCAGTCTGTGTAAATTATAGTGTTTTTATTTGTATTTTTTTTGTAATTGTCATGATTCTTTAAATGTGACTACAAATTGCACTGACCTGCCTTTAATGGCCTGCCTACCTTGTGTTTTACATGGAGTCCTCACAGAAAGTTTGTGTGAGTGCTGCCCCCTAATGGCCATCCTTGTGCTGACAGTATTCCAAAACAAAAAGACTATCCTGTGTTTTAAGAACCATGGTAATTACTCAGCATACTTGCTACGGCAGAGGGTTCTGAAGCCAAAGTTTTCATCCTATGTTGTGAGAAACATGATGTATGTGCTTTATTTGTGTAATTGTTTACTGTTTAGAAACAGTATTTCCATTGCATAGTAAATAAGTGGTTCCTTAGTCATGTGAGAATGGGGCCATGACCCTCCCCCATAACAGAATGGGCCAGGTTGCAAACCATTACAGATTGGGGGGGGATATAAATCGTTTTACTAACACTAGGGCAGGTTTACTACTCATCAGTACCAGAATTGTCCACATGGGGGCATTAAAGTTCACTAAATGTGAGAGTGGTATTTGTGAGCGTTCATCCTTTCTGATGATTCTGGACTGGGGGCAGAGAGCCAACACAAGACTACGAGTAACACTCAGTATCAGCACTTCCTGTGGACCCTCAGTATTGATGTACTCGGAATGGCACAGTGTGAATTACACCTGGGGAGGGGGAGGGGGGCATCTAATGCAGTGAAACTTAACCAGTGAATAAAAACACCTTGTATTAGTGTGTTTATATAACTCTAACATTTGAAGCAGTGAATTTCTAACCTTTACGATCTCTGGTCAGTCCTGCTAATTACCCCAGCCAAGAGTAGGTATATAATTACTGCCTTATCTTTTATTTGTTTGTTTGTCTATTTATTTGGGCAATTTTGATTATTGCTTTATCTTTATATAAAGTAATACTTGCCACTATGCTGTAAAATAAAAAAAACAAGATATTCACTAGAAATATATGAATGACCAAATTCTTTACATGTATTCTCATTACATCAAACTCCTTTTACAATACACAGACAATATACAATATAATGTAAAATAAAGGTAATACAGTAATATGTAAATGAAAGAGCTGTAATTTATGCACACTCGTGTATCCATAGTATTTTACCACAATATTTCTGTAAGAAGAACTATTGGTGCTTGCTGACTGCACATGAACGATATGCCCACTGCTCATTGGTCAATGTATTTAAAGCTGTTGTAGGTGAATCACAGTAATCCGCATATCTGCTGGTTGTTTTTGGGGTGTACATACAGACACCTCCTGTACAGTCAATTTTTCCATTATGATACACATGCATCAAGCGACAGACAGATACATCCTGTATCCTTTGAGTTGTTTGTGGGAGTTTTTTTCTGGTCAGTTTGATCAAGGACTGTTTTATTGTGGTCACTGCTTATAAACAGTACAGTACATGGTGGAGATCTGTTTTTTGGGCCACTGGATGTAAGATTACTGTATTCTAAACATGCAGGACTGCTGTCCTAGCTGTAAATAGTGTATCATACATTTTTTAGTTTTGTACCAGCCAGCAGCGGTTGTTTACGACTCGCCTGTTTATGTACCAACGCTGTCCTGCAGAGAAACCATAGTGATTTGAAATAAAAGATGTTTTTGTAACATAGCAGCTCCGCTGTATGTGCCTGTCATTATATCTCATCCACATGACCCAGTCCAAGGAGTGCTGAAGATACAGGACAGGAAGTGACCTCTGACCTTCTAACTGACATTTAAGACGGGCTGAATCTGCACCCCTACCTCATGGTAATGGTGGGTGCGGTGTCGTTTTCACATAATGATCCAGCAGATGGGGTGTTGGTATAAATCAGGGGTCACCAACATGGTGCCCGCGGGCACCAGGATGCCCCCAAGGACCACATGAGTCGCCCGCGGATCTGTTCTAAAAATAGCACAACTCACCAGTGAGCACCGTCTAAAATTTAATTTTATCCTGTTGCTATTCTTCTCTAATCACATTTGCATTTATATAGATTTGAAAATGGCAATATCTTAAAAAAGCATTTAAAACATAAAGTGGTATAAAGTGATAAACACTATAATACCGCTAATTCAGGTTTTCACTGTCAGAAAGGCCAACTTGACTGCTTGACATATAATAAAATGTTTCAATTTTAGAAGAGAGCATGATATGAAGCTGCCTGACATCCTAAGCATTATTATTATTATTATTATTATTATTATTATTATTATTATTATTATTGTTGTTGTTGTTGTTGTTATTGTTGTTGTTATTATTATTATTATAGTAATCATAGTATAAAGACTCTTCAGCATGTAAATTATGTTAAAGTGAAATTTAACTAATAATATTTTAAAATATCACTGTTGCTTGTGCAACATTTTTATTGAATTTTATACACTTGCTGCAGTTTCCGCTACAACGTTTGGTTGCTTTAGCCAGGCTGGTCCTGTGACAGTCATTATATCACCATCCATCTAGCAGTCAGTGTGCAGGTTCCCACTAGCTGTAATCAATAAATAAATAAATGTAAGTGTTGTCTATCCTTATTAACATGCAAAATGGACATGCTAGACGGCCCGATAGAGTGCTGTCTCCTGTTGGTATCTGTGTAGATATTCCTGTTCCCTGTCTACCACTGACCTGATAATGCTGTGGCAACTTGTCCACAGAAATATGTGTATTTCTTGTATTAAACTAATCAAACCTGCGTCTGATCTTTGTATGTTTACAAGCGCATGCTACACAATAAGCTTGTTTTGCACACTGAAGACACCTGTGTTGTTGTAGGCTGCTGTACCATTTGAAGTTGCCAGGCGTGAGGTCAGAGGTTCCCCCTGCATGCTGGAGTAACTGATCACCCACACGTTGGTGGTCAGGACTCTATTTATAGGTGAGAATAATGGTATCCTCCACCTGTGCCGTTTGGCAGCTCTGTTAGTTGTGGCTGCCATACTCACACAGCGATCAAACCTCCCCCCTGGGGAACTCAGCATCGCCCTCCAGAGGCTGAAGGCCTGCTGGCGCCTGGCTCTGTCAATCGGCCAGTGAATGCGGCACAGTGAGTGAGTTTGTCTGTGTCATGCTGTGTCTGTCTGTGTGTTTGTGCACATTTGGCCTGTTTTCACACACTTTGTTTGTGTGCTAAATAGTAATCGTACTACGTGTTTACTCCATGTTTACCCTGTGTCTGTTGTCTTCTGGCATTTTTTTCTCCTTCGTTTTGCTTGTGTCTATAGACTGTATTGTGTGTTTAACCACACACTCTTGTTAAATACCTTGGGGCACCTATGTTGTCAAAGGTACTATATAAAGATAAGCTGAATTGAACTGATTTTTTTTAGGGCTAGTTCACTTTTGAGCAAATTATTCATATGACATGGTTAGTCTGTTATGCTATTTGAAGACAAAAATTTGTAATGAAAATGATTCCAGTGTTTGGCATAATGTATCGCAAAATAAGCAAATGTTCTAACATCTTTAACTTGTTACGATTTAATCTCACAGCAAAGGGAAGAAAAGAAACATCGATTTCAATTGCAAATTTTAAATTGACTGCTATAATAACCTGTAGCTTAAAATGTGAAATTGAGCAGTGCCCCCTTAAGGCTGAAATAGGCAGTGAAACCAGAGAGCCAAAGTCTGAGACCAGTTTCGGTGGAACAGCAAATGATGATGTAATAGCACATGCCTACATCCAGAGGGCAGCAGACCTACCCCATCTGCCAATGAGACCCCTGATTGTGATATCAAATTTGGATCAGACAGACTGTTTCTGTAACAATATTTCAGTGAACTGGACGGCATTCTGTGGCATGACCCTGACCCATGACAGGGGTAGGGGATGTGGTCTGTAATCCACAAAGGGGGTGGTCAGGCAGAACAGGGGACACAGCAGACGGGCAGGGGGGTGTACCCACTAACGGTAGGGTTGTTAGGGTCCAAGCCCTGCTGATTTTCCAGCCTTCCTTTACCTGTGAGCCAGGTGTGAAGCCTCTGTGGCCAATCAGAATCAGTAATTATTTAACCAACTACCTGGGAGAATTGAAAACAAGGCCTGGATTTGGAATCAAGGTCCAGATTTGAAGATCCCTGCACTACGGGATGCCAGCCCATTGCTGTGCACAAACAAAATCATACGCTATGTACTGCAGAAGGAAATCTGCATGACACAAGGGGAAACATGCAAAATCCCATCCCATCCCCCCCATATGAATCGGTGACAGCATTCAAGTGTGAAGTTACAGTCCATTCAAGTGTGAGGTTACAATCCACTTCACTGAGGCACCGTCCAGCCAGGGGTCTGTAATGACTGGTTTGTTTGTTGTTCCTTGTGGATTACAATGCAGCTGTGGTACATTTCAAAAAGGGAATGCCCAAAATTATTATTTATATGCAAAACAGGAAAATAGGAAAGTCTGGTAAAATGCGTCAGATATGCTTTATTGACAAATGCCTTAAAAGACAGTGATTTGTCATCTAATGTCACAATTGTTGAAGTGTTACAACGAGCTTTTATCACATTTGCTGCCATAGAGAAGGCGAGTTCTTCTCAGAGGCCACAGGGGGCACTAGAGAGCTGAGAACACCGCCTGGGCGATTTCACAGCAGACCGTGTTCTGTTTATTCCTTGCAATTCCCAGTTTTTATCAATGAACTAACAGCTCGCTTTTGCCACAGCTTGCGAACCAATGGGGATCATCTGCTGTCCACATGACTTCTGGCAGGAGATGCATAGCCAGAACTGCTGTGGCTGTTTAAACTGTAAAAGAGTGACATTTCCAAAACACTTTTATCTTTCTGTGATATAACCTAGCTATTGATCTTATCAGTGTACATGTCCATGCACAACTGCACACGTGACCATATTCATACAGTTTCACATACAGGCAGGTAAACATTTGCTATGACAGCAAAACCAGTCTGTAATCACCTTCCACAGCAGCTACCAAGCTGAGTCCAGTACAGTCTGTGCTTTTGCTCCGATTTGTACGCAGGGAACGGCCACCAGAGGGCATACTGACCGACTGTTTCCATGGCAACAATATATTCTTGCTGGTTTTAGAATCATGACATATGCTCTGTAAACACAGCTTAAAATACTCCGTTTGCCGCACGCGGCACAGCCGCTCCATTCATCAGGAGTGGCAGGCGTAGCAGGTAGGATGTACGTGGCCCTCATTGCAGGGTAATTGGCTGATCTTGGGTTTAACGGAGCTTTTACACTGGCTCAGTGATTCTAGATGCAGGTCCGCTTCTCATCAAGACGCTCTGCCTTTGCAATAATGGTTTGGGCTTCACTCATTATCAGCGCCTTCTCACACATAATAGGTACCTGTCATGTCAGACGGCTTTCACCTGATTACTCTGGCGTCCGTTCTGTTCAGGAACGTGTCTGTAGCTTTTAAATAAGTGCTATATCGGCACAATAATTATCTTCTTCAGCTGATCATGCTGCTAAACTGACGGACCGCGCATGAAATCCCAGCGGCTTCGAGGTTGTCCCGTAATGCGTGCATGCGCGTGGCTTCAGCATCAGCTGCGGCTCCGGGGGAAGCGATATTATAGAAATGCGTCCTTTCGTTTCCTGTTTCAGGATTCTGCAGATTGGCCTGGCTGTGGGAGACAGTTCAGTCTCACCATACAGAGCGGGTCGGGGGGGGGGGGGTGGCTAGTCGATCCTCGTTTACTGAAACTCACAGCTAGCCCCCTCCAGGTGGCTGCATTCTCCTTTAAAATAGCATCTCACCAAAGTGTGACGTTCATATTGAACATTAATGGAGGGATAAATCACAGAAGCAGGACAATGTACCTCCTAACGCTGCATCTGAGCTTCAGCTCTGATCCATGAGCTCTGATCCTTTACTTCCGTCATGATTTCCTCAAGAGCTCAGGGTCCCCATTGTTTCATACAGACCTGGGTTCTGGTCACTGACTGCACTTGATTGCATCACCAGCACCTACTGACAGTGTCAGGGGGCTCTCTAAACGCTCTGTGGCCTCCACAGCCGCCATCTTTGGGGAGGACCTTGAAGAAGCCATGGACTTAATGGAACAGAAGCAGGCACTGGCCAGCCCAGAAGAGGCCGGGATTCTGTATGGTCTAGGCATAGGTTTGGTTTCGATTGCGTCTGATAAATGATAAATCCTTTATTTGCCATTTGCATGATTACAGGTACAGTTGTGTTCAGAATAATAGCAGTCCGACATCACTAACCTGATCAATCACCGTTTTTGGAAGAAATTATGTTTCTACATGGCAAATAATTTACTAGTAGGTGTAGTAGAGTAATGGAAAACCAACAGACCCAACAGTCATGACATGC
>JAODJW010000046.1:8432334-8449460 GCA_026777045.1 Hyperopisus bebe
TTGGGGGGGGGGGGGGCATCACAGCACAGGGTCAGCCAAAGTGCAGCCCCCTGGAGCTGGGGGTTAAGGGTTCTGCTCAAGGGCCCACAGAAACATGACAGTTCTGCCGAGGTCAGGGATCAAACTGGCAATCTTCCAATCACAGAGAGGCTTAGCTCGCCAAACCACTCACTGCCCACCTACCTGCTGTGTCTTCCTGCACCTTTGCTCCAGCAGTTTCTGAACAGACTCATGCAAAAGGAGCATTTATAACAGAAATGTCAGGTCAGAATGGACTGAAAGCACGAAGTGCACACCTGCTGT
This sequence comes from Hyperopisus bebe, assembly GCA_026777045.1. Taxonomy (NCBI): domain Eukaryota; kingdom Metazoa; phylum Chordata; class Actinopteri; order Osteoglossiformes; family Mormyridae; genus Hyperopisus; species Hyperopisus bebe. The sequence goes on from JAODJW010000046.1 coordinate 8,432,638, forward strand.
AATTTCAATGGCCTCTGCGTCTCGCCAGAAGAGACCGGCACCACCCAAACCTCAGCTGAGCACTCAGAAGGTCAGCTCCCCTCCTTTTTCAGTGATTATACTTCAGTCTGAATGGGGGCTGCTCTTCACAGAGAGAGGTTAGGGTTAGGGATAGAGCCACTGGGTAGTTTGATGGACCGGCCGGGAGGGTTTGTGTCTTTCCGCTGATCTGGGAATCGTCTTGGAAGTCGCAGAGTAAAGTGATCTGTAAGAGGGTGAGGTTATGTTTTCTCATTCCTGCTATTGAGCGTGAGAAGCAAATGCTTTCTTTGCTTGGCAGCCACAGTGGAAACACTGTGGGGTTTCAGCATCCCCAGAACGATAGAGACATGGTGCCAGGGCTCTGTGCGGTCAGGGTGTGAGAGGAGTGCCCAGACTCACAGAACAGTGGGGCAGTGTGGGTCACTGCAGGACAGTGTGATTCACTGCAGGATGATCCTGGTGTGAGAGTAATGCCCAAGCTCACAGCACAGCGGGACAGTGTAGGTCACTGCAGGATAGTGTGGGTCACTGCAGGGCAGTCAGGGTGTAACAGAAGTGCCCAAGCTCACAGCACAGCAGGGCAGTGTGGGTCACTGCAGGATAGTATGGGTCACTGCGGGGCGGTCTGGGTGTGAGAGGGGTGCCCAAGCTCACAGAACAGTGGGGCAGTGTAAGTCACTGCAGGATAGTGTGGGTCACTGCAGGGCAGTCAGGGTGTGACAGGAGTGCCCAAGCTCACAGCACAGCGGGGCAGTGTGGGCCACTGCAGGGCAGGGTGGGTCACTGCAGGATAGTGTGGGTCACTGTGGGGCGGTCAGGGTATGAGAGGAGTGCCTAGGCTCACAGCACAGCAGGGCAGTGTGGGTCACTGGAGGATAGTATGGGTCACTGTGGGGCAGTGTGGGCCACTGTCTAGCAAAGGAGTACGGTGTTGACTGAGCCTAACCTGGAACGATGCTGATCACGATGATCACATACTCATTTCCTTAATTAAAAGCCCAAAACTTGCCTGAGTAATGCATTACTGCCATGTATCACTATCCATATTTTTTTAGGTATTATTTTTTAGGTATTCATATATTATTTCAGTTAATGTCTGTGAACAAATTTTTATTGTCAAAAACCTTGCATATATATACAGTCCTTGCATTGGAATTAAGTCAATTTATTACAAAACCACATGTTCTAGATTAAGGATTTTTAAGAGGTTCACTTTAAAAATATCTCTGACAATGATTGACAGGAAACTAATTGTTTGTAATGCAACACTTGAACACAAGTCTCATAGTGACATTGGGGCTGTAGGGTGGACCCTGCAAGCAAATGTGACCAATCAAAGCCAAAGGTAACGTCACTGAGGACCAATACTGGGTCACTGCCACACCCAATGGACGAAAGCCGGTTTGTGTTACGGCAGAGTGAGATGTCAGCGTGAAGGCATCTGCTCTCTGCACTTTTTTCAGTCTAGTTCATCGTCAGGCCCTGGTGCTGTAGTGCGTGATACCATGCAAAGCACCCAGTTATCATCGAGAGGTTTTTGGCAAACATTTCATTGGCTGATTGGCAGCCTATCAGATCTTTCTTTGTATACTTTTGGGCATTTAAATCATGGAAGAGCTTAAAAAACACATTATTTATGTTCTATATGATATATATGATATATGTGTGTGTGTGTCTGTGTGTGTGCATTTGTGTGTGTGTGCATGTGTTTATATTATATTGTGGGGACCAAATGTCCCCCAAGATGTGATTAAAAACCCATTATTTTGACTTTGTGGGGACCATTTGCAAAGATCTATGAATACAATCAAAAACTAAAAATGCCACAAGTCTCATATTTTGTTTGGTTACTTATGGTTAAGGTTAGGGCTGGGTAGGGATTAAGGTCGTCATGTTGGGATTAGAGTTTACCCCATAGAAATGAACGGAGAGTCCGCACAAAGATATAATTACAAACCTGTGTGTATGATGAGATACACACACACACACACACACACACACACGGTGCTCGGAACTATACCAGCTCAATCAGGGGAAGTAGGGTGAAGTTAGATGAATGGATGGAGTATATTTGCATAAATCAATGATTAGATTAAGCACTATATGAAAAGTTTAGAAGCTAAATACAGATTTATATATGAAATTCTGTTGTAGAAATAACATGAGTCATTGCAATAACATGAGACCGAATTCCTAGAATGAAATTTTCTATTGATAAATTATATTAAAAGTCCATGACCTTAATCATTCTTTGGATTCATATCCAATAATGACTCTTCCGAATCGTTTCCCATTTCTCATGATCTATCTCATCATCCATTATTAAGCTGTCTGAGAGCTACAAGGCCAGGCAGTTTGCTGTCTGAAGTTTACATTTAAGTGATATTATTTTTCTGCCTCAGCATTCATTCAAACACCCAACAAATATAAAATGTGGCTTTTTGGCTTTCGCCGCACAGAAATATTGTGGCTAACTGCCCCTGTTTTCACAAGGCCTCTTTATTTAATGTTTCTCAAATTTTCCATGCCTAGAGGTGCATGCGGCAGCTGTATAGGCAGCCGCTGAATTATAATGGAAAGTCTTCATTGGCCCTGCACAGTGATGCTGGATAGGTCTGGAAAACTAATAACTCACCATCTCAGTAGGAGCTGAAGTGAGACTATGGGAAGCACTAGAGCCGACTGCAGGCGAACTTTCATCATCGCTTGCTCCGAGTAAAGCAGCCAGTGGACCGGCAGCTGCAGCACGCAGCACACACATCTGCGGGCTCTAAAATCAGCCTGCATGCTCACCACACCCAACGCTCTCCGTGTGCCTGCGCCATGTGGGCAGAGTCTGGATGAAGCAGCAGTTACAGTCTTGGTTATGTAACCTCACAGGCAGCGCTGTAAACAGACCCACGCTGTATGTGGACCCTGGATTCTCTCTGTGCTAAAAACTCCAGGCTGTAGCCCCCCCCAGACGAAACAACACACGTCTCACTGACATCCTTAGGAAGACTTACAGGAACACAGATGCCCCCTGGCCAAGACATAATGGGACGGTCCACAGACAAAGGTGAAATGACTGTTGGCAGAGCTCGCCTTTGGCCCCAATCCCATTTATTTCTGAGAAGACTTTACCAGTACTTTTCAGCTGTTAACTGTTAATTTCCTTGGTTCTTGTAACTTGTTTGGGTTATATTCCTGGGTAGAACATCTATCAAAAAAAAAAACAAATTTCACTTTACAGTGTAAGGAGGTTGAAGAAATATATTGCTGAGAAGCAGTTGGGTAATTCTGGTCCAGAGAGTAAAAGTCCAGACTGGGATTTTTTTTCAACCAACCAGCTGAGTATAACGAGTCACAGTCACAGAGTCACAGAGTCACAGAGAAACAAAAACCCGGTCTGGCCTTTTACTGTCTGGACCTGAATTACCCAACTCCATTGAGAAGTAAAGGTAACTATACCCACGTTTAGACCAAACAAATCATCTTCAGTGGGCCTTGGCATGGACTCTGCATATGCCTGGAACTCTGCTGGTGGGAAGCATTGCAATTTACCAGTTTCTCCCTTGAAAAATTCCCCTATTCACTGTTTTGTTGACCCTGGTGGAAAATGCTGTCTCAGGTGCTGTTCCAGAATCTCCCATAAGGCGCTATTGTGGTTCCAATCTGGTGACTGGGATGGTCACGTGGCTTTCATACTCATCGAGCTGCTCAGTGTGCGTGGTGGCGCTCGCCTGAGGACAGAAAAGCTTCAGCACAGGATCAGTGTGATGGTTTTATATTTAGCAACATTCACCTTGCACTGTGGATCTGAAGCGGGCGGGAAACGTGTGGCACAGGGCCCTTCACGGGTAAATGCCAGTGTTTGAAGCCGTAGGCTCTCTCTGCCGTGCACCCCACACGTACGCAGCTGCTGGTCGAGAACAGGGTGAAGAGTGACTCACTGGGTCATGTGACTTTTTTTCCGCTGTTTGGTCAACTGCTGTATGAATTTAGCTCCTGTAAAGGGCCCAAACCCTGCAGCACAGTATTAAGGTTTGCTTAACATGCATTTCATCTCCTATGTGTGTATGTTGTTTTATTTACATTAATTGTTATGTGTAAATGGTTGTTGTGCTACTCCACGTGCCTTTTTAACTGCCCCTTGGGGACAAATAGAATGATCTGAATTGAATTTGAATTGAATTGAATCTCACCATAAAATCCCTCTCTGTGACTGATAGTATGTGACAAAACCAACTGATGACATGTTATAAAAACATCAGCAGTAAAAGTAACTCAAGACTGTAAGTGGCGCCGGCTTTTTCCAAACATTTCCTGACACTCAAACTCACGTAGCCATCTCAGCTAAAACAGTAGACAACTGGACCCAAGTAACATTTTTATATCTGACCCATAGCAAGATATCAATTGCAAAATGCATCAGGAACCACAGCGGTGTCGGAGTACAGTACCTGCCTACATTTAATTCTTCATCATTAATACGTACAAATGTTTCCCTGTTATAGCCATTGGGACTGATGCATTCATCCACCTGTCTTCCAAACATTATTTCAGGAGAGTCTGGAGCTTATCGCTCCACAATGCAGGGCACAAGGGAAGGAGACGCCCCTGGACGGGATGCCAGTCCATCACAGGGCACGCCGGAGACACTTATAGCCGATGACAGTTATCATGCACATGAGCTTCTCGGAGAGACCGGGTGAGTCAGACGACGAGGCCATGCTGCCAGGATATTACAGCATCAGCACTGTTGTGTTCTGGGGCCACTGTGGTCAGTGTCAAAGCTGCATTTAATTAAATAAACATCTGAGGGACCCCTCCTGAATTTTATATTGCAGAGAGCCTGCCAACTAATTGTCCTGTTTCGGATCTCTGTCTCGTCCTGTCTTAATCCCATAATAGATTATTCATCATCTTGCCGATAGGCCTGAATGAAACGCAAGGCTCGCCTGACACATAAGCAAGGTGAGAAATAAAGCGTGGATGCTTCGCCGATCGTAAACAGGCCTCGCGGACTTCAGCCCGTTCACACTCCCCCCCCCATCCATACGGCCTCTGAAAACGCGTTTGTTGTGCCTTTGCTGAAGCACGATCACTTTTGTCTGTCTGTTCGGCGATTTTTGTTCCTTCGTGATGCCTCTTCTCTGAGGCACGAAGGCACTGGGGTTGGTATTTAATGCAAAATGAAATAGGGCAATATCTGAATGTGTTGTTATGATCTTGAAATAGAGAGGGAACAAAAAAAAAGAGAATTAGATGTGCTTGTAAAATGTTACATCATCGGCAGTGAGATAAACTCCCCCATACGCGAAGACGAGCAGCCCAGAAAAGCCTCCCCAGCTTCCTGGCACGTTTATGTAACAGGTTCTTCTTTGTGGGGCCTGGGGGCAGTTGTGTGGGTGGTGCATGGTTATTAAAAGCTGCTCTGCTATTGGAGAGGACCTCCCTGGCTACGGCAAGCCACAGTCGTAGCCAAGCCGTGTGACCGGAGATTCTGGGGACCCCAAGAAGACATGCCTCTGGTCTGGCCAAGGAGGTGACATGCCCCAGCTTTCAGTGAAACTGAAACATGTAAATCGCTGAACGTCCAGTGAACGGACGGCCCACCTGGGAACGCCGCAGGAACGACCCCCCCCCCGAGCCGTTCCCACAGGCTGCAGGTATGCGATCCAAAATCCTCCGGGGGTGGGGAGAGAATCCTGGATGCGGGCCTGTGGCGATGGCTGTGTGTCCATCCCTTGAAAAGCCACGTTGGCAGAATGCCCCGGCCCCGCTGCCAGTCCACGTTTGACGACTGGCTCGAATGTCACCACTAGGCATCCTGCTCAAATGTGCCCCCATCTATTTCCGTGCGAGAGACTGTGAAATGTTCACCGGAATCCCAGCGCCGTGGCCATTCTGGGACCCGCACATTATTCATTTGAATAAGCCCAGAAATATGGATCTGTCACCGCTGTCAGACTTTGTGACCGCAGGCGGGATACTCTGATGACACATCCCTAGGAACGGGGCTGATGCCATGGAAACAGAATCAGGACTATAATGGCAGCAGAAGTTTCCCATGAGTGGGTCAAGAGACTCCTGCCAGTCTGATCAATGCCAGAGAGATTACAGAGACAGGAAGTCTATTATTGCTTCCCAAACCCCACCCGCCCCTCCCTCCGGACCCCTGGCACTGTGTAACAGCTCCTAACCTGTGAGGGGAGTGCACAGGGGCACGAAGAGCATGACATCCTTGCCAGACTGGACAAGAAACATTCCAAAAACGTAGATGGCATAATTAGATGAGTTCCGAAGCGATGGAAGACTGTGACAGATCCCTATTTTTACAGCGAGAGAGCGGTGGTCTGATTCATACGTGAGAAGCCGCCCACAGCTCCCGCGTTCAGGCCCCAGCGCTGGAGCGTTTGAGGCACGCCAGGTAAGGCGGCCGACGCCTCTACCGCAGCCGTGTGGCGCACGCAGGTCTGTGGGAGGGAGGCAGAGAAGCTGCAGCTTTATGTAACACACAGACAGCACGTCTGACGCGTCTCGCTGAGGCTGCCACGCTCCAAACAAGCCAGCAGCAGCCAATAGGATCTGTGTAGGTGCTTCTCCTTCACCCAGTCTCTCTCTCTCTCTCTCTCATCCCGGAAGACTGGAACCGACGATCTCCATTCTTATTCCCAGGTGGTGGATGTATCCTGCGGTGTGGGATGACCTCATGGGGTGAAAGACCCCGCAAATGTCACTCGAAGTGCGTGGGGGCCATTTTAAATGCTACGTCGATCCGCATGGGTGACTCTCACCTTGAAAACTGCTCCATCGAAGAGTGTTAGACCTTAGTTACCATAGCGAAAATGCATCTGAATGCGAAATTTAGTTATTTCGAGATTGAATTTATGATTAAAAACACAAACTTATAGACTTGGAAAATCAATCAATTTTTAGGTTACATTTATTTGTTTAGAGGATGCATCTGTCCAAAGCAACGTACAAATGAGGATCAGAGCACAGGGTCAGACAGTCCCTGGAATAATTTGGGATTTGGAGCCTTACTCAAGGGCTCAGTAGGAGCATGACTTTGCCAGCCACACACATTATAGTCAAAGCTTAACTGCTCAGAGACTCGTATGGTTCCGAAGGAAGGACGTGGCATTATCTTGCACACACTGGATAGCATGCTTTAAAATCTAGGGCTGAATTAGCAGCGAAGGGGTTAAGTGCAGGTCATTCTAGTCATTGGGCTTGCAGAGCCTCCTGTGACACACCAGGGTCGCGGAAGGAGTCATGTGCATTGACAGGCTATGAGGGAGGGGGCTTTCCACGCTGTGCACTGCACTGCAACACTGATGGCCAGGCTCGCCGCTTGCTTTCCACACTGCACCCACCGAACGGCCTACTGAACATCTCCAGCTGGGATGAAACCTTTACAAACAGCCCATCACAATCAGTGAATATCTAACCTCTTGAACAGCAGTTTCTTTTTGCCTCTTTTTGGGAAGAAATATTTTTGTTGGAGGGACCCCATCTTCTTAGAACATGGAGGACAGCCAAGTCACTGAATTATACTTTGATGTCAATGTTAATTGGCTACCTTGAACCCATGTGACCTAAAACGTCCAATCACGAACACATCAATCAAAACTGGCCCTATTAAACTCTAATTCCCTGCCTGTTGTGTAGTAAGTAGCGTTACAGTCTCACACCTTCAGGGTTGTGGTTTGATTCCAGCCCCCCCAGTTCAGGCCGCTTGGGTTTGCATAAGCTCCCAATGTTTGATCTCCACTTTCCTCCAGAAACATCTGATTTGGGTGAAAGTGAGGCTCTATAATGCCCATAGTGAGTGTGAGTGTATAAGTGTGTAAGTGTGTGCTCCTACGATGGAGCAGCATCCCCGGTCTTGTGCCCTTTGCTATCTGGGAAAGACTCCAGACTCACAGTGACCCGGTAGTAGATGAGCGATTGGTGGATGAATGCCTAGTGCTTCTGTTTGTTATCTGTATCAAGCTTGTGTTTATATGTGAATATGTGTCTGAGTGACCCTTATGCACAGATCATTCTGAGTCATTAGAGGCACATAAGCAAATGGTGCAGTTCTGAGTAACTGAAATAGCTGTCTTTTTATAATTAGGTGATGTTTGAGGGTTGAACAGCAGTCATACAGAAAGGGCAAAAAACTATAAGCAGCTGCACTCACATCTCGCAGCTTTAAAGAGGCCAGTTCAGGGTACTTGTTCATCTCAAGAATTCAGTGTCATGACTCCTTATGGAATTCACGTCGGTGACATATTGTTGAAAAGTACATATTTCAACTCTTTCTTAAAAGAAATATTTAAAACAGTAACTTTCTGGAGCGTCTCCAGAACGTCCTCCACAATGAGACAATAGGCAGTCGTGTTAAATACTCTGCCTGGAAACCCTAAGGGACTCACAGGATGTTTACAGTCCAGTGACGCAAAGCAGCTGATGACTCAAGTGTGGCATGAAACACATAACGAAAACTGGAATGAGCAGGTTGCCATTTTGTATTTTACAGTGTTGTACGTCTTACGGTGAGCTCCACGGTGAGGTGCCGAACACAGGAACATGTCACGCGGCCTTCATACAACACACTTGCTTTGCAGTCACGCGGTCGGGATGGAGATGCTAGACAGAAACACTCCATTACTATACCATCGTTACAAGTGTGCAAAGAAAAAAAAACACAACAGTATCATATGTGTTTGCGTTTCTAAAACTGCGCCAAGAGCTCATGCTGGACTACATATTAATGTTATGAGTTAGATTTCCATTAACGGATGCTTGCGTCAAATGCAAATGATTCACTGCGAGTACGGAGTAACAACAAACAACACTGTGCACTTATTATTATTATTATTATTATTATTATTATTATTATTACTTTCAATATGATTAGCCTACAGTTAATTTCTTACATTAATTTAAATGGAAGGTCTCTACTAATACTACAAATTCTAGTATGTGGAGAAAAACAATGCATTTCTAGAAATATGTAATTTTCAAAGCACTATTTTACGGAAAACCTGTTACTACAAATCGATCACATAAATTTATGGCATCGATATTATTTTTTTCCAGCATACTTTCCTTCATTAGTTCAACCGGTGGTGATTAGCAGAAAATTAAACTTGTAATTTAGAGCCCTATTATTTATCCAAGATATCAGTGCGCAACTTGTTGCTGGCTAATTATCGAGCGAAACCACAGACATAATCTGGCCAAGACACAGCCAATGCAATTTTTAAAGAACAAAAATAGCTCACGTCCTTAGACCACCTAGATTTTTGAAACACCACAGTACCACAGATCAAGTCTGCTGCTCGATTAAGATTTTAGTTCCGTTTCTGGAGGAATTTATCTCCGTTCAGCGCTTTCCTCGAAGCCAGTGTTCTGTCACTATAGACGAAATCGCATGGGCAAGTGCTGAACACGGGCGTTACTGCGCACTGGAAGGGATTATAGCTTGGGAATATCTGCAAGGGAAAGCCCAGGCGGTAGTGAAGGGGCACAACGTGACCTGACAACAAGGAACCTCCGGGAACACCGTCAGTCCTAAACTATGTGCAATGGGGAGGTATCTAAGTAGAACCACGACGGACGACAGTTTGTGGAACAACGAAACTAACTTTTAAAACGCCATTTATTATCGCATTTTCTAAAATTATCATATTATAGGAACCAGAAAACTTGATGAATTTATAAGTTTAAGCGTCGTTATTGTTACACTCATTTGACATCTTGCTTGTCGGCTGTCGCGTACCTCCTTACATTCCTTTTCAAGCGGTTGAGGGGCGGGACGGGACCCCCGTTGACGTCAGTGGGCCTGCCTGTTTCCTGCAATAGAAAGTGAGAGAGGGTAAAGAGAAAAAACACTCTTCCCCATTGACTGTAAAGGTCTGTCATAATAGAAAAAAACCATACAACAGTTGCGAGTACACCTGTAAGTATATATATTTAAGGTTTCTAAATGTTTAAATTGTGCAAAAGTTACGGCCATCTTCGGGTGCATGAGTATGTGTGGTGTTTTTAGCTCGCTAAGTAGCTACATGCCTCACAGTGCTCCCTTTTATCTTGCTGCGATCGGGCGAAAAGTTGCTTCCATTGCCTCTAACTAAGCGTGTTATTTATTTCGTTGCGTAACGTTTCTGGGATTCTGGGTACGGAGAGAAAATAAAACGCGGAGAAATCGTTAAGGGACCGCTGTCCCGGCTAGCTAAAGTCATCCGTCCTATTAATTCAGAGAACATCGTTTCGGTTTTTTTTGACGCCTGCAGTAATGGTGTTTCTCAGCTTAAGTTTGATATTTTAAAAGCGGCATGCACCATATTGTCGCTTCGGACGTGCCCGAGCGCAGCAGTTTAATATCTGCTGCCGGGGGACATCGGTGTAATATCACAATCGGTAAAACCGAGGTGCGTTTAATTGATGGAAGTTGTTGCATGATTCACCCAGATGGGAAGTGCCTCTTTCGCGTCGTCCTGCAAAGGGGGTTTTCCCTGGCTCCTCCCTCTCGTAGCCGCGCTTCATGTGATTACACATGCAAAATATTATCAGCGCGCACCTCGCACCCTCTTGTTGATCTCCTTTTCGTCCTCTTTTCAATTAACGACATATTTCAACGAGCGATTAAAAAAAAAACCTTTTGGCTGTCGTAGACGCTTGAAGGCTCGGGGCTATAGAGAAGTATGGCATGCAATTCCGGAATACATTGTACATCCTCATGTCCCTGTTGTAATGAAAGCATATTTGTCGACAGGGCATGCTTTTGGGTCTTGGGCTGTCTTCATCCTATTGTTGTTGTTGCGTTGTAAATGCGCGATTTTTTGTAACTGCAGCTGGTTAAGCGAGAGACTGTAATATATGGATTCATACAGGTATTTTTTTCCATAGCTAGCTGGCATTAGATGCCTTATTAAGCATGCGGTGTTTTTTTTTGTAGCTCGTCCCAAGCTATTTATTTTCGGGTGGTTCTTGCATTGACCGGAAAGCATGAAACAGAGGATGCATGTTAACACGTGTGCCTTTGTGGGGTGAAACGTTTTTATTTCGGACAAGCCCGTGTATCGATCGCAGACTGTTTGTCATTGTCCCCTTGAGCCGTGATTCATGCGCTTCTCTATTGGTGCCAGTCCACAATGCGGTGATGTCATTGCCATAAGGCGCACATGTACCACCGCAAGGGAGACAAATCCTATAGTGCTAGTACGAGCTGCCTGAGAGGTGGGCGATGACATAATGTTGTCGGCAATAAGGGGAGAAAAATAATCATTTTGAAGTTTGACAGGTTACGTGTTTATACGTCGCTGTTGTGTTGTTGATGGTAGCAGACGTTTACACCTTCACGCTCTGATCTGCATCCATTTATTCATTTAATTATTTCTGTTTGTTTATTTGTTGCCAACAGTCAAACCTCAGCCTTGCTGCAGGTATTATTGCAGGTTTTATGTCTAGCGATGCCTGCTTCATACATCGCATGTTAATGGGAAGCTTCAGTTAGATGAAGAAAGAGTGGGTGAAGAAAGCAGCGATCGTCTGCGTTGAATCCCCAAAAAAGGCTGTTTGTTAGACGCTAGGGTCAGAACTGCCTGGCGTCCTTGCCGATGAACCGTGTGGTGCCCTTTATTCGGACATTAACAGAGCCACCTTTAACCTCTGACTTATCCTGCTCAGTGTCGCCCTCCCCTGAGGCTTCACCCTGGTTTTGTCAAGCCAGAGGCGCTGGGGCTGTTAATGACACGTCACATGTCAGTCAAGACGTTGTGTGCGAAGAGTTGGCTCCTCCACCGACACAAGCCCTGGCTGCAGATGTTTCTGAACATCCCTCAGCTGCTTCTGTGACTCACAAAGACCCAGGCGCTGTGCTCTGGCTTCCCACTCGCTTCTTGGAGCATTTTTAAATGGCCTCTTGATGAAAATTAGGTTCCCTTTTTGATTTTAAGACGGGGCAAAAGGACGTCAGCCTCGCCAGGCACGGTCGCTCTGACTCCTGGTTCTGCTCTCCCGCTGCAGATGAGCGGACGACGTTCCTTGGCGTCTCAGCGTGCCCCCCGCCCGCAGGACACCGACCCCCAGAGCCGCATTCAGCCATGAGCCTATGAGCAGTGGGAAAAGATGCCGCGCACGAAGCAGAACCATCCGAAGAACCTGAAAGGTGAGATTCCACCTCTTTACCTACTACCTGTGCTCAGGTAGCTTGCAGTGTGGAGCAGCTTAAGGGCCATTTGACCCATTGGGTCAATTTTACTTCATCAGGGCCGGTATCAGACATTTGATGACCTGAGTGCTTGGCCTCGATTCTGGTCTTCTGCACTGCCCTGTGTTGTCATGTGACGCAGGGCTATGAACTCGGCGTAGTGATCAGTATCCAGGTGTTTATTGGTTCAAATCTAATGCGCGGCAGTATAAGACTCTTAACTCCTGCTGGTGTACGGATGCTGGCTGACCCCTTTGGATTAAACATATGAGAGAAGTGTGTAAAGTGTTACAGGGTCTGTATGTGAAGCGTGTGCAGGAATACTCCCGTAAGTGCATACTGCCCAAACAACTCTCTTCCTGTTTGTTTATTTGGAACGAATAACATACCGCCAGCTTTGGCTTTACTTGTCAAAACAACATAAATAATTTAGTTTAATAACTGCTTGTTGTCCATCGACAGCGTAATAATGTTTCGCCGAACACAGCCCCCCCCCCCAAGTGGGGGGGCACTTTCGTCTGGTTGGCGCAGTGAAGCCGTGTGACTGTTAATTTTGTTGTTGTTATGAGCAGTGCTGCTGTGTAATTAAGTGTTTGTTCCTTTACATTTATTTCCAAAGCACTGATTTCTTTGCCAGTTAAAACTGCGCGCTGCTGCTTTTGTTGTTGTTTCTGTGTCTTTCTGGTTTGTCTCACTGATGCCCTTATAGGGGACTGCAGGGGATTTTATTTAGCATTTCACGTTTTGGAAAGTTTCTTTTTTTTTTTTTTTTCTCGAAGCATTTTCCAGAAAATTTCCACTGTGGATTGGGGTGGGGGGTGGGGAGGTTATAGCAGGCAGCATTTACGCGCCCCTGCCAGGGAGTCAGATTGGTGTGTTATTGTACTTGTAAAAACAAGATGCAGTGAAGACAGTGGAGACTCACTGCTTCACCTGACTTCAGGGTAATTCAGGTCAGACAGGAAATGTGCTACATGTCAACACATGTTTGTGAATGACGGCTTGCTTACTTCCTGTTTGGTCACCGAGTGCAGTGTTTCTCACAGGGAATTCTCTCTCTCTCTTTCTCTCTCTGTCTCTCTCTTGCTTTCTTGCTTCCTGTCACTTTGTTCCAGTTCCAGCTCCTTGGTTCTATCCTCTAGATCAGGGGTCAATATTCTCGTCTAATTGTATTTCTTTGTACCTTAAAATCCCTCTTGAAGACACGATAGAGGGACTTTTGGTGATTTCAGTGTCTGGGAGGGAGGGGGGGGGGCGTGGCCTGTCATGCCTGTGATGTCAGCTGTTGCACGGACTGTATCTGTGACACTAGGACTCCGTACGGGGCGCAGGCAGGAAGTTAGAAGGTCCCACCCAAGCATGATATGTGGTAGCTCCTGTTCACCCGAGCCCTTCTGCTTTCGGCCACGACCCCCGACCGCACCGCAGTACCCAGGCCTGAACCCAGACAGAGATGTTAACTGCCAGCGATGCAGTGCAGCGCTTCTTTCAGTGGCGGTGAGGGCGCTCAGAGTCCCGTTTCTGTTTTCTCAGTAGTAAATAAACAAACGCGATGTCATCGGAATAATTACCAGCAGTGTCGGTCGTTCCAGCCGGAATCCCCCCCCCCTTTGTGTTATGAACATTCCACAGAGGGATCAGGATAAATCCGCTCTCTTCTGCGAGTGGAGTGGGGGGGCAGTGCTGGGGTTAACAGGCTACCCCAGGGACTTTACATGTTTCTGACTAATGAAGCCAAACCGGTATTTCCTTACTGCGCCTCAAATTAGAGTTTACATAGCCAGCGTGATGGGTACCTAGGGAACCTCTCTCCCTGTGCCATGAAAGCTTAGGGTTTTAGCAACAGTAACTACAACAGAGCAACTAAAACCAGTCATGGAACATCTGGCTAACGTGCTGGTAGCCTCAATGAAACTTTCACTTTAGCAACAAAAGGTTTGAAGGGCCAGGAGGATGCAGCCTTTTTTTTATTTTTAACCCCCTCTGAGAGGCCCAGAAACAATGCAGAGCAACGGGCGCATGTGCTGTCTGTTTAGGGGCACGTTTTGTTTGTCGTCGGGCTTTTTTGTGACCACGCCGCGGTCCGCGTGCGGGAGCATCAGCGCATGAAGCAACAGTGGCGTGTCGTGTTTCCACGCTGGGCGGTGTGTATATGCACGTGTTCGGGGCAGACGCGTCACCTGACACGGTGCTTCCTGTGACCCATGCCTCCGGGGGGGCGGGGGTCCCTTTGCATGCCCCCCCCTCGCTGAGATGCGGAGCCCCCTCTGGAACGTCGGCGGACAGGGCCCCCCGATCAGACGTGAGTGCGTGCGTGTGTGGAAAGGCGGATGCTGGAGCTGCGCTTGTATAAGTGGAACTCGATGTACTGTAGCGGTTGCCAGGGAGACGGAGCAGCATGAGCTCTGTGTGCAGGTGCAGTTCGCCGTGTCCTGCTACTGGAGACTCCTCCTATAAGGGGGGGGGGGCAGGGGGGGACAGCAGAAAATGGAGGTTTCTAGCCAAGCCAGGCCGGAAGGAAGCCACAGCCAAACGTAAATACACACCCGCACGCGAACACAAACACATGGGGGTGGGGTAGCCCAGGAGACCGCACTTGTGGACAGGCTTCTTGCAAGGTGTGTGTGTCCCCCCCCCCCCCCCGACCTGCCCTCAGAGGGCTGGGGACTTTGGTAATGAGGAATCCTGTTGGGTCGGAATGTCTGGCTTTCTGGCGGCCGGGTGCCGGAACGGCCGGGCAAAGGGCGGGTGCCCAGCCAAGGGGGATGGGGATGGGGGGGGGGGATGCCCCAGGCCGGCCCTGTCCGGCCCTGTCGCTGCGTTTGCCTCCTGCAGCACGTCGCTCTGACTTCCTGTTCGAAAGTGGTGTGCGCACATGCACACTTGCACACGCAAGAGGGCGAGCGAGGCGGGCCGTCCCGCTGGCAGCGTCTCATGCTCTTGCATAACGTGGGCCGTCTTTTCCTCCAGCAACTGTTGCCATGGAGACGTGGCGGGGGTGGATTCTGGGGCTGAGCTTGTGGACTGGCAGGCTGTGACGGGCCTGTCCTGCGTGCGCGTGGCCCCCAGCTGACCCCCCCCACCCAGACCCCGCATGCGGCCGAGCCGGTCCCGCTGCGGATCCCGCCGTTTCACCCTGCGTGTGAGGCGAGTGTCAGAGCACTGGTTGCTCCACGTGAGCTCGCTGTGTGTGTTTTCTTCTATAAATTTGTTACGTTGCTGTTTGTGTCGCACCTCAGAAACCACAGTGGCAGCTGCGCAGGCAGAGGCAAACGCAGCCGGCGCGCTCGCAGTGTGTGCGTGTGCGCAGCGGCTCGGGGGCGGGGGAGGCTGGGTTAGCAGCTAAGCCTATGTTGACACTCTGGCTGCCTCTTCATTGAGCTCCTAGCAGCGAGCTGATCTAGCGAGAGGGAGGCCCCCCCCCCCCAGCCCCCCTTCCTCTCCTCCAGGGGACTCAGGAGGGACAGCGGCAGAGCTCAAGGGGCAGCAGGTAGGGTGGCATGCGCCTGTGAGTGTGCGAGGTGTGCAGCGTGCGTGCAAATCGTGTTGGGATTTAGTGGGACGGTGGCGAAGGCATTCCTGCCTGCTTCGCTTCAGCGGTCTCTCTCTCTTCACATTAACGCCAGTTGGCGTTGAGAGCTGAACGTCCAAAGTCTGTGGATCGAGCACCAGCTTGGGGGCACTGTCTCAGATTCTCTCGCTCGCCCCTCACCTGCTCGCTTTCTTCACCAGGCTAAGTGTGTGTGTGTGTGTGTGTGTGTGTGTGTGCGTGCGCGTGCTTTTCTGTAGCATGTACCTGTTTTTACCTCCAGCGTGTGCACTGAGTGGTCAGTCAAACGCAGCGTGTGTGTGTTTGTTCTGAAGATGGATCTAGTCCCAATTTAGACCTGTTGCTCAGAGTGTAGTAAGGGTTCATGACCCCACCCAAATGCGTCGTGCTAACTGGGGTCACCGGGCGGCGTGACGAGTCTCCCTGTTACATAATAGCAGGCCGTTGGGGTCCGCCTCCCACCCTCTCTGGCCACCCAACCGGAGCACAGCTCATTTGCATAGCGGACAGGCCAGCGAATGTAATTGGTCTGCTGCAGCGATGCCATTTAGCGAGTCCGTCTCTTCTGTGTGCATGTGCATGCAGACGTGTGTCGGAGCTAATCTGAATAATCGCTGCCACACTGCTCTGCCTCTGGCTGAGTGTCTCTCAGACTTTCCACCCTGTTGTGTGCAGCCACGCTTGTTATATACTTTAATATGTTCTTTTACTTCCCCCCCACCCCTTCTTCCTGCTATGTGAACAGTAAATTTTCTTGATAAGTGCATAGCCAGTTTGTAGGTTTTTGGCAACTTCTGTTTGGTCCGGACACGCCAGGAGACGCAGTTTGGGGAAGTTGCACTTTGAGCAGCTATGCTGGCTGCATCACCATCAACAACAGCAAGCGCTATTCAGATGAGAGGAAGTTATTTGTCTGTATTTTTTTCGGAGTCTTGTGGTAACAGCAGAGCTTGTTTGCTCTTTCTGCCTTCTGTGGCCTGTGATTATCCAGCAGGTATGGGTGTGTGTCGCTTGCAGCTCTATGCTTGGTGGGGCCTTGCTGTTGCTGGGGGGGGGGGGGGCCAG
>JAODJW010000046.1:8449470-8465194 GCA_026777045.1 Hyperopisus bebe
CCGCTGGGTTTGCATTTGGACCCAGTCCCCCTTCCCCCCCCCCCCCACTTGCTTTCCTCTGCTTAGTGGTGATTTCTGGCACTTTCGGCGCTTGTGGGAGTCCCCTCTTTCGCTCTCTCTCGCTCGAGTGCAAAGCTGTGGCCATGTGGGCTGGCAGAGTGAAGCGCATGAATCTGCAGCCCTGCCTGTGAGTGTGTGTGCGCGCGCGCGCGCGTGTGTGTGTGTGTGTGTGTGTGTGTGTGTGTGTGTGTGTGTGTGTGTGGTGGGGGGGGAGACCCCCTCTGTGAAGCAAGATGGCACTGAGGCTGCAGAGAGGAATAGCAGATGCGGCCTCCCGGGACTGCCGTGCGTGGTTTTACACTCGGTAGAACATGCTAGCTACAGCAAGCAATGTTTCCCGGGGCCTTGGAGGTCCGTCAGGGTCTGTCTCGCCAGCGCCGACACCGCAGTGCCCTCCAGGTGGATGGGCAGACTTGGGGCATCCTCCTTCAGGCAGCTGACTTCAGGCCCCTTTAGTCCAGCCTCTAGCAGGCTGCCTCTGCGTTCGCCATCCGGGTGTCAAAAAGGTGTTTGTGAAGCACTGCAGTCTATTGGAATGGCTCTGCAGGACCCACCGGCAGGGTCGATAACCGCATTGACCGTGTGCTTTTGTGTAATTGCTGCCCCCATGGTTAGATTAAATAATTCCACAATAAGACCGCAAACGGTGGTACGTATTTATTTTTTTACGTAGATCTACCCATTAAATCTACTCTAAATGTAGCACTCAGAGAAAACCGTAAGTAGGCTTTGAAGGATATGCAATTACCTGCTGGTAGCAGCAGTTAAAATTAGTTTCTGTGAGCAGCACCATCCTTTTTAACTAGCTAGTTTGACGAGCGTTCCCTGATGTAGTGGGAGGTGCCGTGTGATTGGTCGGCACCTAAGTGTTCTTCTGCATGGGCGGGAAAGCTCTCTTTGTAAGATGCTAATTTACAACATAAATATATAGGGGCTTTATGTAACAGGCGGGTCTGGGATTATGCCGCTCAGCCGGGGTTATCCTCTTCAAAGCGCGTTGCCGTGGGAGACTCCCTTTAGGGTTTTACCCCTTAGCATTATGATGAGAATCATGACTGCCCATCATGGACGTTTAGGTCCTGCTGTTTGAATGCATTAGCCTGCTTCTACTGTGATTGGCTCCTCTTGTACAATTTGTACAATTGTTGTTTGGCTCCTCCCATTAGGATATGTATCATTGTACTATGCTGTGCTCTGTTATGCAATACATAATACGTAGAATACACTTGCATGGTCCGTAATAGAGCAAGGTGGATACCAGGAGGAGGGTTCAGGAGACAGGAAGCAGTGGGCTAGTGTCGGAAGACCAACTAAAAGCAACCAGAGAATCCAGGGACAACCTTAGGGGAGGAGGACTGCCTGCCTGATTGGTGGTTTGAAGAATGATGGGCCCCAGTGATAGGCTGCCTAGTCACATGGGGGCCCAGGTGGCAGGGTGTGGCTTGACTGCAGCTCTGACAGGTTTATCTTCAGGAATGTGGTTCAGTACAGGCGGGTAGGACTCGGCTGCCTCACTAGGCTCTGATCAGGCTGCGTCTGAACTGAAACGGATATCAGTGGATTGTCTGCTTTGAGTGTCGCCACACTGAGCCATAGCATGATGGAGACACGCTGAGAGATTCCGTGTCACAAGGTCAGTCTGGGTGCAGAGTGCTTTTATAGTGTGTGCATAAACTGTGCTGGTGCTTTCACTTTTCATTGGGTTTTTATGCTGGTTGCTTTTCACGCTCCTTTATGGGACCAAGTCTCTCTATATCGGCTCAGGGAACTGTAAATGAATCAGGGTCAAGCGTTTTCCCGTACGGGGGCATAATATTTACCCGAAGGTGCGGGCAGTATTGATCAGATTGGCATGGGGGTTCGGCCACCGGAACCTTCCTCCATTCAGTTTGTAGCCATGACAGCCATCAAACCATGTATCTTTGTATTGTTTGTAGTTAGTCAGGCATTTACCCGAAGCATCCTGAAATTCCAGGAAGTGGCCCCCTCTCGCTTGCGTTTCTGAGGAATTCTGGGAGAAGCCTTGTGGTGCACCTGCAGTATAGCTACAACTTTAGACTAGGCGTTACGAAAGAGCAATCACTGGCTGGAGCAGCTGCTAGCACAACACACGCAACGTGGGCCCTCGCTCTGCCCAGCTGTTTGTTCATCTCAGGCTTCGCCGTGACCTACAGCCTGCCTGCCAGCCGCTCAGTGCCTACATGCCCCCGCCCTGCTGCCGAGGGCCGTACAGCGAGCAGTGGGCGTAGTCCCACGGGTGTGTGACTCACGCGTGAATCAGTCACCCTACTACCAGCAACGGCTTTCTGAGTCCATATGAATAATGTTTTCCAGTCTGAAGTGTAAAAATCACGGGAAGCGTTCGTTTACGTGCAGCTCCGATGGAGTTGGCTTCTGTTGACGGTGACTGCAGTCATGTGATCATGAAGATGAGCCCATTTAGGTATAACAGTACGTTTTGGGGGTCAGTGTCAGCTACCATGCCGTGCCTGATCAGAACATAAGAAGGTGTTGGACCGTAGGTCAGCGAGATGGCTTGTAGGTCACCGTTGGTGATGGGATCAGTTTCCTCCATAGTCAGGGGAGCGAGTTCCATGGTTTCCCGGCAGCTGTGGCTGGACGTGCTGAAGCCAGGAGGCGCAATTCAGGCCCTCACTCACTCACTCACTCACTGATATATGTTTTACCTTTAAACACAAATAAGGACTCTTTTCTGAGCAAGGATAGATTGTGACGGTGCCTGCTGTTCTGCCTTCCTCTGGGAGCTCCTCCGCCCTCGCTGTGTGTGGATGCTTGTGCATACAGTATCCGCTTACACTGCTTCTCTTGTTCCCACAGATAAGATAGAAGAGGCACAGAAAGAACTGAAAGAGCCCAACATTACCCAGAAAGGTGAGAATAAATTTGATTCCGATGACAGTCATTTCAGTGGTTCTTTTCGGCAGAGGTTTCCAACCTCGCTGAAACCAGGGACCACCGAATGGAAAAATATCCTGGGCTAGGGACTCCAACACTGATGCGCGGCTTTATAAATAAGAAGAACTCAGTAGCAGGGGTGGAGGGGGGGGTGGTGACGGGTGATGGCATGAGATGCATCTTATCAAGTCTTGCAAAATGCTTCTGTAGTCCTGAACTGAATGCCATGATTTGCTGCTTCGGCAGGAGCAGAATGTGCCGGAATGCAGCATGACTGACATCTCCGAGAGACGGGAAGGTCACTGGCTAAAATCTAATCCCACCCCAGCATTGCAAGTGGGCCTTTCCCCACCGTTTATTTTTTGTTTTTTGTTTTTTTTTTACCGAATAATAGGGTTTTAGTTAGAAATGGCTCCTCGTGTCTGGTTCCTCCTCGCCGGCTATATGTGAGTGAGCTCGGTAAAGCTCTCCAGCAGACACAGATGTAACATTCCAAGGTTGATTAGAGTGCCTCACGTGTTGCCCCCGTGCGGAGTCCTCGCCATGGTAACGTACCTTCAGCTGTCCCGGCACGGCTCGCAGATCGTAGCGTCACAGAAGCCAAGCCATCATCGCAGCGTCTGCCAGAGCATGAGTGTGCTGGACAGGGGAGACTAGAAATGGTGCAGATTGACGTAAGACCTGGGTACGCTGTGTGGGTACCTGGTAGGTGGATGCCAGATTTGAGCTGCACTGGGAAGCAGGACAGGGATTACCTCATTTGCCACTTTTAGATGCTGATGCATCTTCACTGGCGATGCAAAGATGCTATAACAGCTTTAAGGACTGGAAGGTTGTCAGGAGGCCCTGTGGCTGAGTGTGGGGTTTTCGTGAACGAGGAAAAACTGCACATGCGGCTGCATGCTTCACCGCGTCCTGATGGCGTGGGCCAGGGGCACATTGTGTATGCTGCTATTTGTTTTGATTAACTCTTAATTAGTTGACTTAATTCATGTTTATTTAATTGAGCTTTTAACTGTACCATGCAGTTAATAAATTTATACAGCCTGTATAGAAATAATAACGCTTAAGGCATTCCAGGTATGCAGATGGTCAACACCTAAAATTAATGATGTGTTAGTGGGCTTTTGCCAGATCAGAGTCTTAGAAACTGAACCTTAATTACCATTACATAGCCAATTGGTTAACTGTATTATTGTTCTAAGCTGAGTGTGACCATCCATACATCTTCCAACTGCTTATGCTGGACAGGGTCGCAGGGGACCTAGAGTCCCAGGCAATACAGGGCACAAGGCTGGACTACACTCTTGACAGGATGCCAGTCCACTACAGGGCACATATATATATATGGCACACACACACACACACACACATACACAGTTATACGCTATGTGCAATTTAGAGATGCTAAGGTAGATACTGAGAGGAAACCCACATGATGGAGACAACATGCAAACTTCACCCCAAATAACATACTTATTTTACTAAACTGAGGTATGGTACAAAATGGATGATATGCATATAGAGTACTGGAAGTGGAAAAATGAATGATTAGCAACTTTTATGTCATGTCCTTTTTTTCCTTATTAATTGTAGGTCTTGGTGAAAGTGGCCGGAGACATGCAGAAGTTAAGGGCTTGAAGAGGAAAAAAGTAATTGGGGAGAACCAGCTGAAGAAAGTCCCAAAGTCTCCTGTGAAAAAGCCTCCACAGTCCAAGCCCTCAGAGGCAGGGACCTTCCAGGAATCCAGGGAGCCAACGGCCTCCTGTTCCTTTTCCAGGCGTTCTTCCCAAAATATAACCAATTCTTCCAACAAAAATGGAGACACAGACAGCATTCTGCAGGTGCGGCCACAGACTTCTGAGAGGTTGAAGGGGGAGACCACACCCAGCCCAGCTGCCTGCGAGAGGCTGATGCAGACTGAGGTGACCCACAGCCAACCAGCAACGTGTGCTCTGTCTAAAGGAGGGAAGGATGTAGAGGGTACTCAACTGAAAGAGGACTGGATGAGCCAGGCTGACAGTGGGTTGCCCTCGCACTCTAGTGCTCCCCTTGAGGTCTTGCTCAAGGCTATGGAGCCAGACCTTAGTTCCCTAACGAGACAGAAGAGCTCCTTTTCTGGGGCTCCGATTGGGAAAGTGGACCCGGTTCCTGCTGCACAGCCCACCGGACAAGGTTCTGCAGCTATACCAGCTGTCAACTATGGCATCCCATCCCAGCCAATACCGGCACATTACTACCCTAGCCCTCAGGTGGTGCTGGCAAGTGGTGATACTGCTGGACAAGTTGCACCCTTGCAATTCCAGCCGCTTGAGGTACCAACGCAGAGCAACCAGACAAACACACAGCACAATGCCATGAAGTTTTCGCCAGCAGCTGCTAGCCACCCTCGAGAGAAGCATGACCTTCAGCAGTTGTATGGTGCTGTGCCTGCTGCCTCCCTGACTCACACACCGGTTCCCCCTAGTCAGAAGGCCCTGCCTCAGAGCCAGCCAGTAGTCTACACCTGTCAGTCTGTTTCAGCCAGTGTGCCCAGTACAATTCAGGTCCCAGTCACGCCTGGATACAACCAGGTTCAAATGGCCACAATTGTTAACCCAGGCCTGGAGCAAGTTTCCAGTATATCTAGCAAGGATCAAAAACCGAAGAAGCAGGGGAAGTATGTATGTGAATACTGCAACCGGGCATGTGCTAAACCTAGTGTCCTGCTCAAGCACAAACGATCCCATACAGGTGAAAGGCCCTATCCTTGTGTCACCTGTGATTTCTCGTTCAAAACAAAGAGTAACTTGTACAAGCATAAGAAATCCCATGCGCATGCTATAAAGCTGGGCAAGGTGGTGCGGTCTGATTCTGGAAGTAGAGCCTTGTCTCAAGAATCGGACAAAGGTCTTGGCACACACTCTGATGTGGAAGAGAGTGCTGAAAGCGACAAGGAAAGCGTAGCTGACTTGGACCCAGACTGTTCACAGAGCAGCAGCAGAGCTTTGTCCGAGAGCAGTTTGCAGAGCGCTTGTGCCACACAAGACAGACAGGGTGAGGTTGAGCTGCCTGCTGTCCTTGAGACTCTGAAATCTGTGAACAACCAGAAGCCCTCTGAGCCTAAAGCAACTTTGCCAAAAGTAGTTGTCCATCCTGTCAACGTCTCCCCTTTGCGAGCAGACAGTCCGAGAGCTGGAGATTCCACCCCAGAGCTAGTCACAGCTCAAAGGCAAAGAGAGTTTCAGACAATGAGTGTGCGTCCCACCATTAAGGTCTTGTCTTCTTTGAAAGAAGTGGACTGCACCAGTCCCCCGCAAGAGGCTATAAGTGAGATTGAGGACCAAGTTTGCAAGTCACCTCCAGGGGGGGGACATGCACAGCTACAAAGGCAGCAGGCAACTGACTTCTCTCAACAACAACAAGGCAAATGTTTGCTGAGCCCCCGCAGCTTGGGCAGCACAGACTCTGGATACTTCTCACGTTCTGAAAGTGCCGATCAAGCAATGAGTCCCCCTAGCCCATTTGTCAAGATTATACCACCAACAGACATGGATGTGTCCAAAAATGTGTTGCCTAGTTCTGCTACAGTTGTGGCAACAGTCATGCAGGCTAGCTGTGTGGAGAAGCCCCCTGCTTTACAGCGACAGATTCGTCCTCCATTAGAGACTAAAGCACTCTCACTTGAAGAACACATTTCAAAGTTGATATCAGATAACGAAGCAGTCGTGGATGACAAACAGCTGGACAGTGTAAAGCCTCGAAGGACTTCTTTGTCAAGACGTGGAAGCATAGACTCCCCCAAATCATACATATTCAAGGATTCTTTTCAGTTTGACCTCAAGCCAATGGGCAGAAGATCAAGCTCTAGTTCTGACATACCCAAATCTCCATTTACACCCACCGACAAATCTAAGCAAGTGTTTCTCTTATCTGTCCCTTCTCAGTATCCATCAATGGACTGTTTGCCAATAACAAGAAGCAATTCAATGCCTACAACACCAGGATATTCAGCTATCCCCATTAAAGCTGCTCCTCAACCCCACCCATTGAGAGTCTGTCAGTCATTCGATGACAAAATCAGTTCTAGTAATGATGATGTATTCATATCGGCCCCTCCTACTCCTAATCCAGCAATGCATCCACGCACACTTGTAAGACAGATTGCAATTGAAGATTCTTCTGCCACTGAAGGACACAGCCTTTCTTCTGCCCGGTCCATGGATGAGGGCTACCGTGGACCTAATATATACAATGAGGTTCTGCAAAGGAGCAAGTCCTTCGAACAAGGACCTGCACCTGAAAGAAGCAAAAAGCCCCAGCAAAACAAAGGCACAATGTACGAATGTGAGACTTGTCGCAATCGATACCGGAAACTTGAAAACTTTGAAAATCACAAAAAGTTTTACTGCTCTGAGCTCCATGGACCAAAAAATAAGTCTGTTCCTGTTCGAGAGACTGATCCAGACCAGTGTCTCAGAAATGTGCAGCAATCCCAGGTGTTCCAGGGGACAGTGGGTGTGCCTGGTTTGATGGAACAAGTTTCAGCAGTGAGAAAAAGAAGGAAAATGAAAAGTGTCGGTGATGATGATGACCAGTCCCCAACAGACACCAACCCTCCTTGTTCTGGAAGTTTTGATTCCTGCCAAATGTCCAAAGATGTTCGGACTGGAATCTTTTCTCAGCATTCTGTCTTGCTGGATTTGCAATCCACCAGCAATTTGTCACAGGTCCCTCACATGCAATTAATTGCAAGAAGCACTGAAACTTCAGAGTCAAGATTATCTCCAATTAGGGAAACTCAAATTAATATCTGTAGTAAAGAGAGAGAAGTACAGAGGCAAGGTAGTGGGACATCTGTCATTCGACACACAAATTCTCTTAGTAGGCCTAATTCTTTTGAAACATCTGAGTCCATTGACAAATCCTCTCCTGTTGATATTTTGGACAGAGAAGCCCAGAGCATGACCAAAACCGTAACTGGAAATTCATCAAGTACTGTGCGAGAAAGTCAGCCAGAGTCAGCACCATTACAGAAATGTGCTAGCACAGAAAGACCTATCGTGGACCAGCATGTTGACCACGTAGCATCAGTGCCACCTGAAAGCTCTGTTCCAGTGCAGCAGTCACGCCTGGTACGCCAAAACAACATCCAGGTGCCAGAAATTCTTGTGACAGAGGAACCTGACAGAGAACAGGAAAGCCTGGGGCACGAGCCAGAGAAACATTTGGAAACATTCAACTGGCCCCAGAGAAGTGAAAGCCTTTCTAAGTTGCCCACAGAGAAGCTTCCCCCTAAAAAGAAGAGGATACGGCTAGCTCAAATGGAGCACTCCTCTGGAGAATCCAGCTTTGAGTCCACGTTGTCCCGCAGTCTTAGCAGAGACAGTAGCTTGTCTCGAGGTTCCAGTATTTCTGCATCATTTGATCGAGATGACCTGCCCCGTTCTGAGAGCCCAGTGAGGGTGGAATGTGCTATCAAACTTGCAGAGTTTCAAGGGTTGTCTTTAGTTAACAATACCTTGGGTGTTCCTGACTCTAAAGTAATGAGACGAGCTGCATCAGAACAGATTAGCTGTACTCAGTCCTCGGGGGAGATTGACACAGACTATCGTAGTAAGTCTTTCGATTGTGGAACAATATCACCTACCAGATCATTGTCACCTCTAGAGAAAGTCTTGCCAAAGAGTCCACAGGCTCCTTCAGGGGTCCAAGTGCCTCTCCTTGAAAGGAGAAGGGGGCCTCTTGTTCGTCAGATGTCCCTAAAAATTGGACCAGAGAGTCAGCAGCAGGCAGGGAAGCAGGTTCTGCATAGAAATCCATCAGCAAATGCAGTGCCTGTTCCTCCACATAGACCTGCTACAAGGCCTGTTATTGCACAGCCTCTTGTTCCCCACCAAGTAAGTCCTGTAGAATCTCTTCAGCAGCCAACTGGACCCACAGTTCAAAGCATCAACTTAGGAAGCCAGACCCAACACCCTACAGTTCATGGCCTTCCACATCCCTGGCACCAGTCCACCAGGGTAATGTGCCAAAGTGTACAACAGCTTTCAGTCCATGATGCATCAGGTTCCAAGGATTTTCAGAACAATTCTCTTAACTCGCAAGATAAACACTTTGTGCCCAAATACCAGTTGCAGTATTCTGCCATAAAAACAAGCCAAACATATTCACTCCCAAGCACGCAGGTCATGCAGATCAGCCCACCTGTCAGCAGCCTTCCTGTGACTAATGAGATTGCTAGTGTGTCTAAGCCAACAGATGGAATTCAGAAGATATGTGTGATTCCACAGAATCACCAGGTAGCAGCACCTATTGTCTTGCCGATTTGTCTTCAAGGTAATCTGTCCTCATTCAACAGGACAGGTGTCACTCCTCTGCCACAAATTCTAGTCACCCATGAGCAGCTGAACACTTCCACAAAAGCAGCTTGCCATAACCAACCCCCTCAATCCATGGACAGTGACGTTGACAATTCAACACACATTCAAATAGACAGGCCTCCAGTCTCTGCTAGTCAGATAAATTCTGGCTCAGTTCCAGAAAACCAGAATATTGTAAGTAACATCCAACAGGGAACGACACCAGGTGGCTTGCAGTACTCTCAGAAAGTGGCCCTGTGTCCACAGCAGGAGCCTACTGCCTCTAGCAAACGTATGCTTTCTCCTGCTAACAGCCTGGACATTGCAATGGAGAAACATCAGAAACGGGTGAAAGATGATCACAGCGCTGCCTGCCTCACTGATGGCAGATCATTCAGTTACCTGAACTCCAAGATGGCGGAAGTGACTAGGCAGCGAAAACTGGTTCTAGTTCGACAAGTCTGTACCACTGAGTCAGTGGATAGCCCAGTCAGTTCTGAAAGTCCTCAGCTGGATCAAGAGAAGCCAGAAGAAGAAAAAGCCCAGTCTGTAGGGTGTCAACCATCTAGCACTTCCAAGGTACTTGAAACAACAAGATCTGTACATGAGGCTGAAACTACCAGAGATGCAACATATCAGGTCTCCACTCCCGCATTCCAAAGTCAAGGCCACCAAGCGTCTTCCAGTCTGCCAGCTAACTCTACACTGAAGTCGCTAGGTAAGATTGAGGAGAGGAAGTCCCCTGGCAAATCTCCTTTGAGGCCAGCAACCTTCCATGGACAGGTGAAACTGGTCTCTTCTGTGTCTGTGGTCAACACCAGAGACAGCCACCGCCTGTCCTTCCCCAGTCTGAAAACTACAACATCCTTCACCTGGTGTTACCTTATGAAGAGGAAGCCTCTCCACATTCCCCAGACTGACCACAGGATATCGGCATACTCTACCTGGGCCATCAGCAAAAACAACCCAAACCCACTGGGTCTGCCTACCAAAGTGGTTATGTCTTTATTCGATTCCAAACAGACAGCTAAGAAAATGCACTACACACAAGCCATAACCACAAGCCTGAAATCTGACATCTTGACATACTCCAGCAAGCTAAAAGACAGCTTGCCTAAGGTAAAGACTTTCTTTAAAACTGTATTGAGTAGTTTATATTGGTATCTTCATATTTTCATATAGTTGTATCATTGCAATCTACTTACAGTACTTGTTATTCATAGGTCTTAACCCCTCAAACACCCAAGCCTAAGGAGAGCACCAGTAAAGTCAAGTCAGATGCTCAACAGAGTAATGAGTCAGACAGAGAATCATCTTCTTCCAAGACTGAGCCAAGACGAGTCAAAATATTTGATGGCGGGTATGTCAAAATTGGCTCTTAACGCAATGGTTGTAGTGTTAGTATTAAACATAAATATTGACCCCTTCCTTTCCGGTGGTAGATACAAGTCCAACGAAGAGTATGTGTATGTGCGTGGAAGAGGCCGGGGGAAGTACATCTGCGAAGAGTGTGGCATCCGCTGCAAGAAGCCCAGCATGCTGCGGAAGCACATTCGAACGCACAGTGATGTCCGGCCCTACCACTGTGTAGACTGCAACTTCTCCTTCAAGACCAAAGGTGAGCTGCTGCTGATGATGATGAGCTGTTCTCTGTTATACCGGAGGATCACTGACACATGGACAGTAATGAATATTTCCAGATCCTGAGATTCAATCTAGGGCCTGGAGCCAAACTTGGAGCAGCTTTGGGGAATTCCAGCAGATTAAGATGTGGTTAGTTGTACCAGCTGGACCAGGCCAGTCCACTTTATTTGCTTATTACTTTTGCTCAGTTTAAATCAAGGGTCTCCAATGTTTTTGTCAAGCAACCAGCAACCATTGGTCTAAGTCCTTCACTTTTTTCACGCACATTTTCAGAGGCCTTGGAATTTGTTTAACACAGTGTGTATTTTAAAGAAATTTCCTCATTTTTTGTTTTTCCAAGAATTATTGCTTCTCAACTTCAACAAGAGCCAAATGTGACTCACTAACTTAACTGGTCTGCCCACACACGACTGTGGAAGTGATCAGAGGACAAATGATGCCTGCAGCCTTTCAGAACTTCTCTTCCATGAGTTGGATGATAGACACAGCCTGGCAGAGCCAGAGGCACAATCTACATATACAAGCTCCACATGTACATATGCGTGTGTGTGTTTGTGTGGGGGAGGGGACGTGAGAATAACTGGCAGGTGCTGAAGCAGAACCCACAGTGGCTGTGACAATGTGACGTATTTTTGTCGATGGCGGAGGAAGAACAGACTCGGGGGATTGACGCTTTTCATGTCAGATGATCACCAATGTTAAGGAAAATGCGTAAGCAAAACTCCCACTGCAGAGTGAACGATCTCTGCTGATCGTGCCAAGGTAGACCTGGACTCATTCACCGGGTCAGGACAATCTCGAACAGAGCCTGATCAAGTCCTCTGTCTCCACAGGAAATCTCACCAAGCATATGAAGTCCAAGACCCATAGTAAGAAATGCATGGAGATGGGGGTGTCGGTGAGCCCGGTTGAAGATGCAGATACTGAGGATTCAGGTAAAGTTTCAGTTTTTAGTTGTAATCTTTATTTTAGGTGGTGTATTAGGCCATTGTTTAAGGTCTCCGTTGTCATTGCAGATTCTCTCATGTATTACCCAGTCAGAATCCTATTTTCAATGGGCCATACTTCGAGCCTGTACACAAATATGTTGCTATTTCTAATAGAAGTACCTTTATAGAAACCACCTTTTAGACATGGCAAATACAAGTCAGTATCAGAACAATGCATTGCGGATGAATGCATCGCATATTAATGCATTGTATAAATAAAGCAAGCGCATGTAAAAACCGCATGCAAATTTGCCAACCGCTGATTGAAGACCTGTGGATTCTGACAACAGGAGCACCTTGCTTTGTGTTCATAACAATAGCGTCGACAAGCGCTAACAGCGGATTGTGTTTGTTTTGCCGCGCAGCTGTGGTAATCGATGCCTGCGCTACAGTCTAATTGTCTATGCCGAATGCAGCTCTCTCTTCCTATCCCAGAGTGCATGTGGGCGGCATGTACAGCGTGTGGAAAGAGGAAATTGCAGCTTCTAATATTAGCAGAGATGCTGGGGGCTCTGGGCTCCCTGTTGCTGGAGGAGTGTTTATTTCATCCTGTCCTGAGGCTGTTTCTGTGGGCGTGTGTGGGACACTTCCTGTGTCCACAGCCCCGTCTCATCCAATCACTTTGTCATAATAATCACTGTCATTATTGCAGGACTCTCACTGGGAGCCTGTAACCTTTTGGTAATGAAGCTAGTTGTGCTGCTATACTACCTGATGTCGGTTTCAGAGCTCTGATGAAAACATTACATAAATGTTACAGATAAAATTACATTAAACATCAATTTTTCACTCAATTCCTTAGTTAAAGAAAAGACCACACCATTTTTTGATATGCATACTGCTACATAGCATCGCAATGCTAATGTTAAACTACCATAGCCACTGCATCAATGGCCTGAAGCACACAAAGACTTCTCGTTACAAAGAGCTGGACTCATAATGCTGTTTGGCAACTGACTCAAAACTCACATTCAGCTGTGTTCTTTCAGGAGACAGAACCCGGATGGTGGCAATAGACAGGCCTGGCTCCGATGGGGATGAGTCTGACGGACCGGATGATGAGGACAATGATGCGGAGGAGGAAGACGAAGAAGATAGCCAGGCAGAGTCCAGCCTTTCGGCCACGCCGTCCGTCTCTGCTAGCCCGCAGCATGTGCCGTCTGCCCCGGCCAGCATCCCACCCAGCGCCCTGCTGGCCCAGATGTCTCTCTCGAACAGCCCACCCCCTCCGGCAGCCCCGACCACTGACTGCCAGACCTCTGACACCGAATCTGTGACCATGATGAGCCCCATCTCACCCTGCAGGCAAATGTCCATCGATTACCCAGATTCGGAGGTCCCAGTGAGCCCCCCGAGCGATGCCCCGTCAAAGCCCAGTCAGGTGAGGCCAATGATTTCATTTCACACTCATGTCCAGAGGTGGGAAGTTCAGGTCCAGAATGTAAAAATCCAGACCAAGGTCTTGTTTCAGCCAACCAATTGAGCATAAAGACTCACAGTCACAAAGTACTGTACAACTGGTTGGTTGAAACAATCCTTGGTCTGGATTTTTACATTCTGGACCTGAATTTCTACCTCTGCTCATGTCAAGCATTGAAGTCATGGAATGGGTGGTAGTGAGTAACTCCCACTTGTCCTTTTCTCAGGATGTTCTGAACACCCCATCTCAGACTGGGGAGGCAGGCGTTCCAGTCGACCGTGGCACCCAGACCAGCCTCCCACCTTGCTCCACCTATTCCCACCAAGGCCCTCTTCACTTCCTGCCCCAGAGCCAGATTCCCGAGGGCGGAGCGAGTGGGACAGCGCATCTATTCAGCCACCTGCCTCTGCACTCCCAGCAGCCTGCTCGCACCCCCTACAGCATGGTGCCTGTGGGTGGCATCCAACTGGTCCCGGCCGGCCTGGCTGCATACTCTACCTTTGTGCCTGTTCAGGCTGGTCGTGTGCAGCTCACCATCCCAGCTGTGAGCGTCATCCACCGGGGCAGTGGCCCCCTTTCTGGCTCAGGGCCGGATGGCCTCTCGCAGGCTGAGGCTGCACCAGAGCCCTCTGGTGTCTTGCCCTGCCTGCCCATAGGCCAAGTGGGCGTGGCTGGACTGCAGACCCTAGGGCCACCCCAAGCATTGCAGCCCCTGGGTCTCGACGCGCTCGGGTTGATGGGTCTGGCAAACACTGGTGGCTCCCCTGCACAGCTGTTACCCCAACCAAGCCTCGCGATCAATGCTGTTGGCCTGCAGGTCCTGGCTGCTAGCCCTATTCCCCAAGGCAGCCCTGCCCCCCAAGGGAGTCCCACCCCCCAGACGCACTTGCCCAGCTTGCAAATCCTCAACTTCACCCTCCCGGCCATCATCCCCTCCCTCAGCCCACTTCCGCCCCCGCCGGAGCCTTCGGGGACCACAGAGAGTGCCAGCACTCTCCCCAGCCACAGGGAAGAAGAGTTTCCAGTGTCTGGTGGTGCCACAGCAGTGACCTCCCCTGCCGTGCAGCTCCAACAGGAAGTGACCTCAGCCAGCAGATCCAGCACAGGTGCTGGCGACGCTGCCCAAAAGGAGGGGGCCACATCGCCACCCAATTCTTGCCAGCCCATGAATGGTTGTGAAAAAGTGGCACAGGGCATTTCGACAGGGGGCATGAAGGAGCACACTCAGAGGCAGCATGTGACAGTCGACTACAACGACGCCTCGAGCGACGACGAGGACAGACTCGTCATTGCGACCTGAAAACCCCCGTTAACTTAAGTCACTTTTTTTCCTTTTATGCTGGTCAGTTTGTACAACTGACAACACTTAAGGGGTCAGAGTCTCTGAAATTTGTCCCTCTGTTAAAGCACATTTTTTGACATGTATGTGCAGTCATAAATGATGATGACCAATCTTTTTACTTTTATCTGTACCTTTTTTTTTTGTCACCTCTGGACGTTTTTCTTTTTTGTACATGTTGTATAGACAGTTGTGCCTTGTGTACGGACCTGTATATAATCCACTGCAAATCCAGTAGTCGTGTTTGTTCAGAGAACCTAGATGTAAAAAAGAAAAAAAAACAGGATAAAATGGAAGTGGAAAAATATTTTGAAAAGTTTTATGTAATAGATTTATGGAAAACTAAACTCTATATGTTGCACTGATGAATGTCCATTTCTATGGCTTTGGGGCAGCGTCCCTGAGTGCAGATGGTGGAGTTGAATCTATTTATTGTGTTCCATCGGCTGACCAAGGCCTCTAGGCCCCCTGGTCTGTGTAACTGTAGCTTCACATTGCGGTATCTATCTTATGATCTGTATCAGTAAAGCTTTGTTTACAAACGTGTAAGAGCTGTTTGTGTGCTGTGTGTGTTTCTTTAAGTCCTGTCAATCAAACATGCAGACGGTGTGACATCCTAGTTAGCGGCAGACACCAGCAGGCTGAGAATGACACACATTCAGAAAGCTTCTGCTGTCCTGTGTGTGTGTTTATCTTCCAGCAAGATAAAGACACCATCTTTCCAGCAGAGACCATGTGTATCCATTCAGTGGAATATAAAAGCCCGCATTCCTCCGTCCAGCAAGAGCCTAGCAGTGTTAAAACGTAAGAATGACAACCCTTCTGCACTCCAGCGGGGCCCCCTGGAGGAGACGGGTTGTTACTGCAACGACCTTGGTTGCAAGGAGTGGACATTTGGGGTGTTGCCAAGCAACCAAGCCCACTGAGCAAAATGGTTTGAAGACCTGCAAAGCAGTATTCTGATAATGTGACTGTTTCTGGTGTGGTGTTGGGGGCGGGGGGGGGGGGGGGCCCC
>JAODJW010000046.1:8465294-8478846 GCA_026777045.1 Hyperopisus bebe
GGGGGTGGGTGGGGGGGGGGGGGGGGGGGGGGGGGGGGGGGGAGGCTCACGAATCATGCTTGGTTTAGGGGCTGGTTTTATGAGCAGGTACAGCGATTAACACCCTTCTCTGAAGGTGGTCAGAGAGTTGGTCTTTGCCTTGCATGCTGCATGTTTCAACAATTGCTTTCAGCTGGTTTTTCTGTGTGTTTAATGACTGCTACAAATAGATTGCACTTTTCTCTAAAAACAGTCATCAAGACGAGCAAATAAGCCCGTTGCTTGAATGGAAGCTGGAACCTATAGATGGAAGAGCTGTCCCAGAACAGTGCCTGTGTCTGGGACAGCTCTCCTTTGGTCTGCACCATCGTCAGACTCTTTCCCTGACTCCACAGTCAGCTCTGAACAAGCAGGGCAAAATCCATGCCACTACCTCACTAAGCCCTCCACTCATATGCTGCCTTCGTAACAGGAGGGGTTGTGTCAGGTTGGATAATATTGGACCCAAAGGAGCCAGACGACGGATGTCACTTCATGTCCCTGCTGAAGATTAGGAAGACGCGATTCCCTGAGGAGGATCGACAGTCACTCTTACTTTGGCTGTCAACTCTCACTCTCGTTCGATATTGTTTGTTCGACAGTTATTCAAATTCCTCCAACAACTGTGGGAAATTGTAATTAATAATTAGACCATTGTGCTATGTGTCATTATGTGGTTATGACTGCATGTCCCTAAATAAACTGATGCACACCATGGCACTTCAGAAGCTCAAACACTGTTTTGTACTTCAAGTCTTTCGGAACATCAATTGTGATGCTTTTGTACCATCCTGGCTGCCAACAGGCCTAGAAGATACTCATTCCATATGTTCAGTAATGTACTCATTACTGATGAAATTTCTACATTCCCTCTATATTGGTTAACATGCATTGGATGGAGTTGTAGCTAGCGTTTGCTTAAAAAAACAATTTAAGCAAATCAATCATTTGGAATTCATCCATCCTTCAAATTCTTGTCCAGGACAGGGTGGGATGGGGGTTGCTGGAGCTTATCACAAGCAGAGGACAGGAGTACATCCTGGGCAGGATTCCAATCCACCACAGGGCACACACACTCACACACACTGGGGAGTTTAGAGATACTGGTCTGCATAACTGCATGTCTTTGGACTGCAGGAAGGAACTGGACCAGCCAGAGGACGCAGCTAAATATTTTTCTTGAAACGCTATTCAGAAGACGCCGTTTCATTTTGTCCATCGTGTCAAAACATAGTGCTTAAAATTCTTCAACGCAACTGCACAGTGTAGCGAATGTTACGTGAGCTAAGCCGGTGAGATTTTTCGCGATTCTCTTTGCATTCGATTATATGATCAAGAATTCTCAATGTCCATCAGACTGATTATATTACTCTTTTTAATCATATAATGAAGCCATTTAAGACAAACTCTAAAATGCATCTAATAAAGACTCTCTAAGAAGCCATGCTTTTTTATCAAGCATTACATTAATATACCTTCTTCTCATATTGACATCATGAAAGGTTTAGACAGTATTAATGATAATGAGTCGATACTTTTGAACTGTATGTAGCAGCCCACATATTCGCGGTGTCGTGTCGCCATCTGCTGAGCAGAAAGCAAAAATGCCCCCATTCACATCCAGATATTTGCCAAGCCTCCTGTCGCGCCGCCCTCCGTCCTTCCATCACTCAGAAAGTACAAGTGCAAATGTCTTATCTCAATCTACAAGTCGCGTTTCGGCACCTTCTAGAAAAAAAGCTTTGTCTACTAATATGTCAGAGAACAAGCGTGTTTACACGCGTCTGAGCGGGGAGAAGGAGGGGGCTCCTGGAGACTATATAAGGACTAAGACAGCAGTCCAGGCATCAGCGAAAAGCGCACATGGGAAAAGTTACAAGCGGTTTATATCGGAGCGTTGTAAGGAAATTTTACTCAGTTTAACAGTTTTGCTGGCAGTTTCTGAATCATATGAAACTTAAAAAAAAAAACATCAAGATGGAATTGCACCTAATTTTCTCAGTGTTGTCGGTGATGTCTTTTGGATTTTTACACCCAGGTACGTTACGGATATTTTGAAAGTCTTTTAAAACTTAACAGAAACTAAAGGATGTCACAAAATATGTTGTAAAGTGTATATTAATTAATGATAATAATTTACGGGACTATATTGAACTTTAAAAGGCAGTTGCCCCCATTACTCGTTAAGATGTTAAGTGTAAGCGTGTTAAGGTGGCTTGGCTGTTAAAGCGTAAATACTGAGATCAGTGTCATACTTTTTCATTGCTCTCAGTGGCGCCGGCTACATTCGCTAAGGAGCCTGCAGTCAGCACCAGACGCCTGGAGCACCACAGCAGGACGAAGCGATGCTCCTGCGCAAGTTTCCTAGACAAGGAGTGCGTGTACTTCTGTCATCTCGACATCATCTGGGTCAACACGCCAGAGTACGCTTTCATAGAATTAAACTGTCTAAAATAATATTACAGATCTAAGCATGCCGATCGACTGTATTGACGTTGCTTTCTGTCCAGGCGCACCGTGTCTTACGGACTGGGAAGCGCTCCGAGGCAAAAGCGCTCGGCCGCCGCGTCTTCGGACCAGCGCAGGGCGGAGAAAGCGCGCTGCAAGTGCGCCAGTAGGGAAGACAGCAAGTGCGCAACTTTCTGCCACAGGGAAAGACCGTCCGGGTAAGAAGATTTCTCCCGGATTATCAAGAAAGCTTTACGTTGAAAGAAACGGGATATGATGGTAAAATATATGTCGTATATGACGAACATAGGCGTAAATATAGGTTCATGGCGTGTCGCGCCTTCCCCGCATGACTCCTCGCATCACAAAGGCCCCTGGGCAGGTGGGATCTTCTACAGCCAGCAGTTAGCTGGGCGGGCTTGTGAAAACAAGTCCATACGTATCAGTATGTTAAATGTCAAATGTACTTTTCCAAACCAGTACATTTGTGAAAACACCAGGTATTTGTTGCTTGTTTTCAGGAACGTGCATAGGGGCCCCCTTGCTTTGAGCCTGTCTACCATTAAATTTGAGAGGCACCCAGGACACTCCCAAAGATTTAGGAGATCATGGCACCCAGGGAGGACAAATACAAGGTAGGAACGAATATTCTAGAATAACCAATAAGAAACAATAGAAAAAGATTGTTTCAGATTAATGTTTAGGTTGAAGAAGTTTCTTTTTAAAAGTGTAAAAGGAATGTTTTGGTCTTCATCATGCTTTTTGCAGGATTATTGCTAGGGGTCAGTGACAATGGGGACCAACAGCGACTCAGGGTTCACCGATGGTCCTCGGCCTGCTGCTGCACCATCGTCTCCTAGAGCGCCCCCTTTGGGTCGGGGAGAGAACTCTACCCACACGAGGCTGGCCATCGCTTATTTCTATCGGATGAGAAGTCTGTTTGTTCCTAGAAGACAAAAATGCCGTTAGTCTGAGGGGGCAAGGCTACAAAGCTGGACTGGACTTGGGAGGGTCAGCAGGGTGGAGAAATGGACCATCCAGTCAGGAACAGGCAGCAACTACCAGGCTCAACCACAGACACCATGACTACCTCTCCTTACCGTCCTGTTCCTCAGGAATGTTGGTCTTTGGCCTCAGACTTGGACTTCCTGCTGGCTTTCTGTAGCTTCTGCTGTGCTGGGGAGAGGAACGGTGACTGTCTGACCCCAAGAAGTAGCACATGATCTCATTAAATGATGGTCCTAAAAAATTCAAAACCCAAGACAAAGGAGGCGTCCAACTAGATTCTGTTTGGTTTTTGACTGAGAATGTATTTTTTTTTTGTCATTATTGAAACAGAGGATGAATATAAGTATTTTTGCTCAGTATTCTGAAATATACGGAATCATTTTATTTACTGTGCAAGGCTTAGTTTAAGACATCATCTGTTTTACCGTAGTGTAACCATGTTTATCCATGTCAGGCATGTATTCTATTTTGGCCACATTGGTCAATGAAATTTTCTGTTTCATTTCTTTGAAATGACTGATCGTGCAGATGCCACTGAAACAGGCAGGACAAATATCAAATAAAACTATAGAGCTCTAAAAACCGTAGTGTCTTCTCTACCGATTTTAGCAGTTTAGAATTCAACATAACACATCATTAAAAAATATTAGGGTAAGCTGATAGGTTGATAAATAAGTATTTCATTGTCATAGAATGTGACTGTCAATAGGCAGTATTGATAAAGAATAAATTAACATTTCTGAATTTTTGATTTGTAGGTGGCAACCAATAAGTACCAGGAATAATTCCGGAGCTAGAACCTGAAAACTATAATCTTTCAGAATATTCAAAAGTAACTGAAATGTTAATTGACTTAAATGAAAATGAAACTCAGTCCATCAGAGCAATTGGACACCACATGAGGCGGGTTTATCCCTTGTAGCCTGCAGACACATGCATGGCCTGTAGGGGGACCCCTCTGAGGTATTTCCCCTAATGCCTTAATTGCCTGCAATAGTCTTTGGCCATGGAATAGGTGACTACAGACACCTCAGTTATTAAATACGAATTATTCAATCACCAAAGGTAATAAAATAAGACAACAAAGTAGCATGCAGCCTGGGAAGTCAGTCAACTAATATTTGTCAGAAAGCTGGCCAGTTGCTTTCACTGAGTGGGGGGGGGGCGGAAATCACCATTCTGCCCTTGTGTCAGGGTCATCACCCCCCAGGAATTCACCCTGTATTCACCCACACCACCTATACACAGGATTTTGTTGGGGAGGCGCTACTTTTCAATACTCGGTGCATATCTGTTTATGAGTTATTTTGCTGTCCAATAAATCACTGTTTTGCTGAAACCACATTGGCAAGAGATACAAGGGCAAAGAGTTTGACTGGTAGCTTCCTTTTGAATACCATCCTGCTTCCCTTGGAAATCTTGCAGGGTAATCACATTCGCGCCAAAGGTCAGTGCTAGCATAATGGCTCGACGCGCTGTGAAAAACGTCCTTAGGAATGTGGCCATAACTAACGGAGGCGGGAGGAGTATGGCGGAAAAACGTCAGGAATGGATACACAGCGATCCCCGTCACCTGCCAGTGTCTCTACATGCTCAGGTATTCAGGACGGAAAGGCAGAGAAGGTGGTACGCGACTGGAAACTGCACCGGTGTAACGTGACAGCAGGATCTGGGGCCTCTGGGGCCTCACCGACCATGCCAGGGCCCCCTGTGGCAGGAGGATGGCAGCCTCACCCTGGTACCCTGGAACTCCAAGTTAAAACGGTCACTTTGCAGCCCAGAAAGGACACATTTCCCCATTGACATTTAGCACTCATCCCTGAAGATTACAGCTGTGCCTGAGGTCATTTAAAGTGGTGCATGACTATAGAACAGCAGAAAACAAGCAAACATAAAAGTATTTTCTGATTTGCCACATGTCTCAAAAGTTAATAGGCTTTTCTGTTTATGTGGATGTAGAAATGATGCGGTATTACACTTGCATATAAAATTCAGTGCCTACAAAAGTCTATTTTGGAATTCTTACATTTTCTTGTGAAGCTTGGAATTGACCTGGTATTCACTAGGATTATCCCACTCAGATCTCTGATCCGTCTTCCAACCATTTATCAGGTAAAGTGTGACAAAGTTGAAGCCTCTGCCAGGCAGGACAGGACAGGATGACAGTTCATCGCAGGGTTGGCACACAACTATGGGCAATTTAGGGTCACTTAATGGCATGTCTTTTATCGAAAGCAGGAAATCTGCACACCTACCCCCCCCCCCCCATACACACTCACACCCACACTGCTGGGCTTGAGCTCAAACCCTCGGCAATGGGGGTCTGAGGCTACAACGCCACTTACCAACCCCAACACCAGGAACAGAACTGACAGGATAAGTATTAAACCGTTTTCCTACACAGGCAGTCCCCAGGTTAAGAGCGCCTGACTTACGGACAACTTGTACTTACGAACAAACTACCATAAAGCCTATAATATAATAAAACGTGGGTTAAATACAATGGTTCGTAATAACACGCTACTTTGTGACACTCGTGAAAACACTTCACCGCTTCAGCGGTTTGTCAGTTAGAGGTACAGTAGAGTGCAGTACCATACTGTATGTAGTTACAATTATTGCTGTATAATAACAACAAAAACAACAATAATAATAATAATGATTATTTTTGAGATGCACTTTTTAATCATTTTTCCAACTTACCTACAAATTCGACTTAAAGACAGACATAGAGACTGGATCTCATTTGTAACGTGGGGACTGCCTGTATCTTGCTTAGAAAATCTCTCGTGCTCTGTCTGCAAAAGTTGCGTAATTGTTTACATGGAGTTCACCTGTGTGAAGTTCAGCTACTGACATAATTTTAGATGAAAGACGCCAGGCTGTGGGTGATACTGTAGTCTGTAAGTGACAAAGGGATATTGAGAGCTAATGTGGGATATGGTTCTTGAGTGCACTAACTGGAGGATGATTAAAGCAAAGACACAGTAGATCGCCTGAAGCACAGCTATCAAAAGAGCACCGGCAACAATAAAATAATAAAACTGAGAATGGTGAGTCAGCCTGGGACACCCTTGGAAAGTGAGTATGGGAGGGGGAATTATGAGGGAGGGCAACAAGAGCCATATGTCAGCCAAAGAGAAACAGTGGTTGTCCATGGCAGGAAGGAGAGACACTGCCCGCGGGTGAATAGCCATGTGTGGCGGGCGTGGGAGACTGTCCATGCTTAAAACGTGCAGGTGTCAGCTGGCCATCGGGAAGTTTGGGAATTTTCCCGGTGGGCCAGTCTTGTGACAGCCAGTCCCAACCACAGCATTATCTTATATAGGGTTGTCCAACCCGTTGGTTGATCTTGGTGCATCTGCAGGTCGGTCACTTGGGATGATCAGTGGCGGATGATTAATTTCACTGGTGGATCAGTAAAATATACCAAAT
Organism: Hyperopisus bebe; assembly: GCA_026777045.1. Lineage (NCBI taxonomy): Eukaryota > Metazoa > Chordata > Actinopteri > Osteoglossiformes > Mormyridae > Hyperopisus > Hyperopisus bebe. The sequence goes on from JAODJW010000046.1 coordinate 8,472,204, forward strand.
GGGTACTCCCCCCCCCCCACCAGGCAGTGGCAAATTCCCAAGCTGTCTATAGCCAATTGGAAGAAGACGTTACAGACGAAACTGGATATTAGGCACTCTGTTTCCCGGGGGGCTAATGCCATCTGAAGAAGGCTATCCTTTATGTGAAGTATGGGGGCAGCTTATCTGTTTCAGGGGACTTTCTGAACAGAGATACCAAAATGCACGGTGCCAAAAATGCACGGTGTAGAAAAACGTGGGAGGAAAACCTGCTACAACCTCCAAGAAGAAATAGGATATGGAGAGTGACCTGAAGCATATAGTAGAAGCTACTTTGAAGTGGCTTGCTAACTAAAAATCTTCAGCCTGGAGTTGCAAAAGCCATCAATTCAACAGAGGCACTATCTATGGCAAGAAGAAAAGAATGATAGACCCCTTGAACTAGTCAGATCTTCACGGCCCTTTGCCGCAAAGATGGCACAAACGTGTCCATTCTGGGAAAGTCCCGAAGGACTTACAGTACCAGCTGCTACAAATACCTCAGTACGAAATAAAACAAAGAACAGGAACGGGTGAGACGAGGGGGATGCAGTCAAGGACTAAGAGTCAGAGACACAGAAGGACTCAGGCAGTGTGAAACAGAAAAAGTGACTTGTTTCCGTAAAAGAAACTATCATGAGCTGAAAGACACAACACTCAAAGAGGAGGACACACCTTCTGTTTTGTTCTACTCTGGAACAGAGGTATGCAATGTCAAGTGGATACACCAACTGGGGCTATTACGGCACAATACTGAGGAGACACACCCATCGGAACGAGGATCTGATTCTCTTTGAAAATGCCATTGTTTTGTCTAACGTCATTTGAAACCAAATGAAAACAATGCGAGGGCAGGTCACTGGTCAGGAAGTTCACTTAGCATTACGAACAATTAGTCAGTGTGATTGCGGCAATTAACTTTAGGCTCATCGACCAACATAATATACTTACTATGGTTCATCATTTTTTGACATTTATCAACCAAGAAGAACAACAATGCTAATACTGAGCCCTACAAGTCATTGCAAATGATTTTAATTTTGTTACATCCATAAGTTAGAGGGTGATTTTGTTGGGTTTCTACCTTCTGTAGGGACAATGACTTAATGACTATCATCATGCACTCAAGGTGCTGACTCACCGTGCTTCATCCTCTGTTATTAGCCATTGTTATTGGCCAGAGCCTCTGTAACATTTATCACAACATTAGCTTTTAATGGAGCACTTGGGTGAGGATGAATTTGGACTGTGTTTTATATGGGGTTTGACTGAGAATGGGTGTTTTCCTGAGTGTCACACATGACTGGACTTTGAGCTGGGCATACTCTGTTGACTGAGAGATGGGTGTTATTTGGGATTCATTATATCTTGTCTATAGGCAATTCATAGTGACTAGTCTCTTTTACTCCATACCAAAACATTGACATTTTAAAACATTTCTGCAAGCAGAATGGCTGCACTTTACAACCCCAAGGGTATGAAGACTCTGAACGGATAGGCAGCGGCCACAGGCAATGAGGAATCCCATCGCATTACATCTCTCCAGGTGCAGAATAGAGCCTGCATTTATCTTATAGGCAAGGCTCACCTTGAATCCTAACTTGCTGTAAATGGAGACCTTGGAGGTGAATCTATGGATACAAACCTGGAACTTATGATTTAAGTAAACCCTAGAGACACATAGGGACTTGATGGTCGACGACTCCTACTTGTGTCGCACTCCAGTCACACAAGAATAGATTTCAGACGTGACTCGCAACTTGTTCCTAATTAATTTAGGAATTCATTTCAAATTCATTGATTAAGACTCATGAACATTAAGGGCCGGTTTCCCGAACAAGGATTAAGACTAGTCTTGGACTAAATTGCTGTTTCAGTGGAGATTCACCATTGTAACTCAAAGCTAGTCTAGGCTTAGGCTTAATCCTTGACTGGGAAACTGGCCATAAGAGTCTTTCATAATTTAATTAGGAGCTGAACATTCATCCAGGAGTTTTTTTTTTTTTTTTTACATCTTTTAACCTGTCCCTCCAGGATTTCACGATCTGTGATTGTACTTGGTACAATTTAAAAGAAAAAGCTCATGGATTATATATTAAGCTGGAAGCACAGACTTGAGCTTTGATTTGGACTCTAATTCAAAGACTTGAAACTTCATTCAGACTCATTTCCCAGAGACTTCAGACTTGAAATGGACTGTAACTCAGATGTGTCAGACTTAACTCAGAGATGCATTTTGTGACTCATGAACATCTCTGGTAAATCTGTCATTTACATTAACACAGCTAAAGGCATCTCAGTTGCAAAGTCAGAGTTAATAACTGGCTGTTACAATGGGCCTGAATGATATTCAATTTTCTTTTTGTATATGTTACCTTAGCAATTTTGCCTAGGCACGTGGAATCACCTATGGTGATGATGATAATTAAATGACTGTGAATGAGATACCAATAAGGCAGTAGCTTCATGCTGGCCAGCAAATGAGCACTGGATTCACTGGAATGTAGCTCAGAACAATGTAATTTATGTTATCCTGCTATGATCAGGAGCAAGTATCCTGACCGGTGACTTAGCAATGAAGGGGGTAACAACAATAAGACGACTCCATTGAAGTGAAGGATGTTACCGGCCTCTGTGGTATTAACCCCAAACTGCCCGTGGCCTTCATTCCCAGAAGATACACAAAACATGGCTGCAAGTCCTGGCTGATACCCCAAACCGAGCGGTGGTATTTTCAAAGAGAAAAGGGGGCATTTTCTCTCTTTTTCTTTATGTTGTCCTACAGGCAGCCTGTCATTCCTCCTTCCCAAAGGGCCTGTTTCCCCACTTGACATCACATACCTCAGACCCAGAGGAGAACAAAACAAGGTGTGTGTGTGTGTGCATCACTTCATCCAGGGGAAGAAATAACGCCTTGTGCTGCTTTTCCAAGAAAAATTCCTAGATACTTCTCCCCTCCTAGGTGATCAGGGGTGTGTCAGAACCAGTTTAGCCCTGTCTCCACAGCTTCAGCCCGAAGATTAATACAGCTATCAGCAGAGTGCCTTTACTTACTGCAGATATAATGCTGCCCCATCTGCACATGGCATGGGCTGCACATCAGGGCTAAAAACAATTTCTCGCAGATTCAGGAAAGCAACATGAGATTGACTTTCCTGCATCAGTCCCACGTTTGAGTAAATCTGTGCAACAATCCTGGCTCATATCTTTCATGATTTAATCATTTAACATGGATGGCTATAGATGCTGTAATTTATCAAAACTCTGACTTTATTTAACATTGCTACTGGCTGCTGAGCCAGAAGGGTTTCCTGTTTAGAGCAGCTTCTCCGAAGGGCTCTTCCACTTGGCCGCTGGCGGCTCCTTGCTGTCACTGCCATTCTGTACTTGTCCTCTTTTTTAAAACCTGGAGATCTGCTCTGCAAAAGCTGGTTTGGGGTGAAGCCTAAATACTGATGTGGGACTGGGGTGGCATGCTGGCTTAGTGGGCTGTGCTGGTGCCTCACACCAATGGTTGTGGGTTCAAATCCCACCCATGTTATCTCTGTGTGGTCGTGCATATATTACATTGTATAAACCCAATGTGATAAAGACCCGTTAATGAAATCTATGACTGCATTAAAAAAAAAAAAAAACTAACAAAGGTATTTTGTTTGGTTGCTCATGGTTAAGGTTAGGGCTGGGTAGATAATGTTGTTATGTTGGGATTAGAGTTTTCCCCATAGAAATGAATGGAGAGTCCCCACAAAGATATAATTACAAACCTGTGTGGGGTGTGTGTGTAGACTTTGCATGTTCTCACTGTGTTTCTCAGGTTTCGCGTGAGTAATCTGGATTCCTGCAGATGTGTAGTAAATGAATGGTGTCTCTAAATTGCCCACAAAGCGTGACTGGGTGCAGCACTGGTGACGTGTTCATGCTGTCCCCATGGTGCCACTGCAAAGGTGTCCCTATGGTGCCATTGTAAGGGTATCCTCATGGTGTCACTGCAAAGGCGTCCCCATGGTGCGATTGTAAGGGCACCCCCACTGTGTCACTGCAAAAGCGTCCCCATGATGCCACTGTAAAGGTGTCCCCATGCTTGGGATAGGCATCAGCACGGAATGATCAGTTGGAAGGGGGATAAATGGACAGATTTCAGTAGAAATATCAAAAATTAAAAGTACTAAAAGTAGTGATTAATGTTGGATAACAGGGACCAAAGCCAAAACACATTATACAGCTTGTTTTTCCTGCCTTTTTGAGACCCAGACAGTTAAGGAACAGTTAAAAAAAAGTGAATCGCGAATCTACATACAAAAACAAAAGCTGCGATTACTATTCACAGGAGAATGTAAGCTGGCAGATAGGCTTGTTTTCCCCCATTATCACGCTTGGAATATGACCGTTTCTGTTTCCCTTGCTAGCTGCCCGCATCAACGGGTCCACGTGATGAATCGGCGGCGGTGACCTCACCGCCCGCATGGGGCAGGAGATGTGAAGTTAAGCATCCAATGAATGTGACCCCCCCCAGCCCCTTTCTTTGTAGCAGGAAACAGAGTGACAGCAGTCAAGAGGCCTTCACTGAACACCTCTCAGTCCTCACAGAAGGGCATGCCCTCCAGTGGCCCCAACACCAGCCATTAGACCAAATCCAGGAGAAAAATAAGAGGCCTCCTGTCTGAGAGATTCCTGTGCAGGAGCGATGCTCAAAGGATTCCCCTGCCTTTTGTTCTGTGCTCAGCCTTTGCGTGGCACAAAGAAATGCTAGTGGTAGGGTGATCAGGACACTGTTATTAGCTGCATGTGTCACTGCGAGCGGGCTGCACACTGCAATGCACTCCCCAAAAGTGAGTGAAGCCTCAGAGCGTAGTGATGAATGCCCACATGCGGCACCCTGAGTGCCCCGGTATCTGTGCGTAGTCCTCTGCTTCCAAAGCTCATCCCTCACGAGAAATAAACAAGTGTTCAGGTCCAGAAAGTACAAATCCAGATCAAGGTTTTGTTTCAGCCAATCAGTTGAGTTCTCTGTGACAGTGACTTTTTTGAAACAAAAATCTTTCCACCTCTGCGTGTGTATGATTTTGATCGATCCCTGAAAAACAAACTCAAAAAAGAAAGACACTGAGTTTTGTTTTTATTTTAGTGATATCAGCAAACAAAATGTTTAAGAAAAGCAAACACATTTGTTGCACCCAGGGTTTTCCACCGTATATTTGGGCACCTTGTCTTTGACGATATTAAGCGTCTCCTCTTCTGCAATCTCAAGGCACCTTTTACCTGCTATTCAGCAGGCTGCAGCTAGCTTGCTCACCTCACTGTGTCACATGCCTCTCCTGCCTGGCTGCATGCCTCTGTCGGAGATGCTGGAATAATATTAGTCATGATGCTACCTTTTGAAGCCTCAGACTTTGCAATAGACCGTAGTTTGTCTGACGCAGAACTCTGCATAACTGAACCACTTCCAAATGACGGAGGAGTCTGACACTGTCAGTTTTAGAGACATATGTGCTGCCTCTTGTTGCTGTGTATTTGTGTCTGAAGAGGCAGTGCGGTCGGACAGAAAGCTGTAAGGAACTGAGAATTTCATTTTCACACGTCGTCCTAAATCAAAAATTCTAATTGATTTATTGCCCAGCTTTAGCTGTAAGCAAATAATAAGCAGCCAGTTAGGTGCTTTATGTGAAATGTATTCTTTTTACCACTGTACTGCAGACCAGCAAGTTCATGCTGCTATACTGTGTTCTATGTACCTGCATGTAGCACGGTTTGTCTGTATGTTGCACTGTGTCCCAGTGTCTGTGCTGCACTGCATCACATTGTCAGCATGGTCCACTGTGTCGCAGTGTCTGTGCTGCACTACATTAAAATGCCTGCATGTTGCACTGCACTGCAAGGGGTGTGCTGTACTGCATAATATTTTCCAAAAATGCCTTATTGAGAAATTCCATTGAAAACCAAAGGTCACCACATCCCGCGTCATCAAGATGGATGGTGACCTCACTGTCTGCATGACAAGGACTAGGACACTCAAAAAAACAGAAATTCAGTCTGGAACTTTTGGCAGATCTGCCTGTGATGCCTGACACTTTTCTGGGTTCGTGCAAGTGTGGATTAGCCAACTTCCTTTGCATTGTTTGAGGTTTTTCAGAGCGACACAATCAGCAAATCGGCAAAAAATGAACTGGTCTGAACCAGCTAGCACCAAGGTTAACTTTGAAGGGCTGCTGTTTTAGCCCTTATCACTTCAGCATGATTTTTTTGCTGCAAATGTCCACTCACACGTATTGCTTATTAACATCTGTGGTATACTTGGGAAAAAAACAGTGATATTTACAAAAGAAATCTGAGAGGGCACTCCACCCAAATGTACACCCCCAATAAACAGGCACCTTGGCGATCCCTCCAGTGTCTGTGTTACCTCCTGTTTCAGCCATTTTGCAGTCCTGAATTAGATTAAATTAGATTAGATTCGATTGAACTTTGTCAAATAACTAGGTGCAAATGACTTGCATACAAACATAATAAGTACAATAAATTAGAAATTATGAAAATTATAAATTATGGTTGTGTCTGAGGACCAAAGATGCCCCAAGTTTCCACAACGATTTGTCCACAACCAAACAGGTAGCATTTAAAACATCTC
>JAODJW010000046.1:8483972-8498551 GCA_026777045.1 Hyperopisus bebe
AGGAGTCCCTGTGGCTGACTGTGACTCGCGGCTTCTGCAGGAGTGACCTGGCATCTGACAGATAGCTGGCAGGAGTCTTTGTGGCTGACTGTGACTCGCGGCTTCTGCAGGAGTGACCTGCTGTCTGAGGCTGGAGCCGCTGATAAGCTGCTTCCTTCCGGGACAAGCGCACGCCGTCTCCGCGTGTCACCCAAACGATACACAAAGGCAGCCCTTGGAGACACAGAGAGCTTCACAGTGGCTCATTATGGGGTTTATGGAACCGCACTGGGGGAACATCACTGTACAGACACACATGACAAAGCCGCGAATGGTCCGCGACCCCCTCAGTTCACGCAAAGAGGCAAAAAGGCAAACCTCAAATGTTAGAGACCCTCTCAACTCTGGGTACAAATGATTTTTCTATATTTTCAGTCTTTGTTGGCCCCAACAGAATTCATCGATACTGAAATTATGCAAATCACGGTTTACTGTCTGGTGGATGATACTGCTATTTATCCCGTCCACTATCACCTTGTCTTATTTTGGTCTAAAAAAAAACACAGTTCCTCATCATAATTAGAACAAGCTTTTACCGGTGTTCATCGTTCAGGCTGGTAAGCTATGTCGTTTTTTTTTTTTTTTTTGCTGTGAGAAGCACATTTTTCCGAAAAGGACTTGGATAAAAACTAATGTTCACCAGCTGCTTCCCTGACATTCTGGGAAGAACCACAGAGGACCAGAGTCTCTTACTCCACCCGGATTGTTTCGAAATCCGAAGCGCTGCACGCAAAGGCCACTGGTGACCAGCACTGTACCTGCAAACAATACTGTTTGATATGGTTGCTTCCATCACAGCGGGAAAAACACTGCGATTCCAGCAAATCCAAGCTAGACGTCCAGCTCCATGGTGCTCACAGGCAGTGCTGTGAACTCACAATAACAGGAACTCCAGCACAAATGCTGCAGGCAGGCTGATAAGGCTTGCTGTATGATGCTGGTCTTCCAGTAAAATCCCCCCGAAAATGCAACGATTGGTAGAAGGACCTTAGGGATAGAACGGACAGATTTTAAAAATAAATAATTGTGTAACTGAGTGTCCATGTTTGCACCAGGAAAAACATTTCTACTTTCAGTCAGTGAAGAACATTCCCTTGAGAGGTCTATGTTCGTACTTGGAGGTTTTTACTGAATTGAGTACTTATTTCTGGGTATAATGCATACAGTATTATGCGTACTTTTGAAGCTGTGGGAGATGTAGTGGTTTTATCGCAGCCCAAATCCTGTATATGAACACCAAAATGTCTAATCATACAACAATTTACCATGTTTTCCCTTTTTGTTGCAAAAAATCCTATAGTATTACTTGAGGGTACATCTCTTAGTTTCCAGGAACAAACATGATGGAAGTTATCGCACCGATTAAAAAAAACAGCAGATTGCAGTAGCCTCCCATTGCCTGTGGTGGGAAGAGGTGGGCAAGCTGGGAACTCAGAATCACTGCCAGTCATAATAATCTCCCGTTTGCTTTGGATCCCAAGTGATTCAGCCAGGTTGCCAAAGATTACTTGACTTACTTACAGGCACAGAGCTCCATATTGACACTGGTTGCCGTGGTTACCAAGAACGTCCGCAGGTATGAGGCCGATTAGAACTGTTGAAACGTATCTGGCATAAACAAATCAGTGCTATGCACACACATGTCTCACAGAGTGCATGGCCTTGTAGTCAGCACGCATTCAGATTAATGGTTATAAATATCGATGCATGGACACGCATGTACTGTCTGTCCCACGGACGATGTTAAAATTCGAATAGTGTTTCAGAGACACCAATAACAGACAGGAGAGGTTAGGGTGCATGAATGCTGCATGGTTTCAAAAATCCCAAAATAGGACAAACGGTTGTTTACCATTTAATCAGAACAACGAGAACTGGAAGCTAAAACAGGCTAAGGCAGTATTTTCTAGTAATAATTTGTTTGCATTTGTTTCAATTGAGCTTTTAATGATACCAGTGGGCCGAGGAACCACATCCCAGGGGACTCTCTACAAAGATCGTGATCCTTAAAGGTTAGAAGACCTCAGTGGAAGCTGAACTCCGCCTCACCCAGATAAATCCTCATGCTTTTTGTACACCCTTCAGTAATCTCTGTACAGTAAACTCATACAATGTCACACAGCCGGCCCTGAACTAAGTTAGCTGACTCAAATCCTCCAACAATGGATGAATAAATATATGACCTATATATGTATATATCACCTGCTGCTGTGGTTCTTCTTGTAACTCAACAGTTGGAAAATCATTTGAATCCCAACTTCATTTGGCCCTAGAATAAGACTCTTACCCCCCTGAAAAATATTCTAGGGGTGCTGGGTAAACATCTGACCCCAGGCTTCTCTCACACCTATGTATGTTTTTTTTCTGTATAGAGAAGGAGAGCATGATGGGATGTGCAATAATTGAAGCATTCCAATGTATCTGTCCTCCTACATGTGCAAATGGCAAATTGAAGCTTCATTTCAAGAAAGAACTCGAAAACTGTCCTTGGGAAGAGCATTATTATTGACAATGTCACTCAGAAGCCACGTAAAGTCCTGCTCTGTAGAAAATAATAATGGTGAATATAAAATCCTTTAATTATTCCTCACTGATTACGTCTCTGATATACATGATTAGCACAGCAAAGAATTTAATCTTATCAGCTAATTTCTATCTTATTGGGCGTCAGGCCAGCATCCTCTTTGCACGCCATTGATGGTTATGTATCTGGTTAGCGTGTGATACTGCTGACATATTTGGCATGGAAGTCTCCTACCATGACTAGATGAAATGGGGGATCTGATGGTGGAACAGTCACAAACACCCACATGGTCTCCATATGCCGGTGCGTCTCTATGATGCCTGTACAGGAACATTGAGCCTTGGTCCTTGGTGTCTCTCTTGCTCTCCTACCACACTATTTCAATCAGAGCTTCTTCTGCTCTCGTACCACACTATTCCTCATGGAGCCTCTCCCGTTCTTCTACTACAGTGTTCCTCACAGATCCTCTCCTGCTCTCCTACCATAATTTTCCTCACAGAACTTCTCATATTCTCTTACACAATGTTCCTCACAGAACTTCTCATATTCTTCTAAGACAATGTTCCTCGCAGAACCATTCCTGCTTTTACAACCACACTCCATCTCACAAAGCCTCTTCTGTTCTAATTTCACATTCTTCCTTATGGATTCTCTTCTGTTCACCTAGCACATTCCTTATAAAGCTCCTCCACAGAGCCTGTACTTTAAAAAATGTACATATTTGAACTGTATAAATGTATAAGAATCTTGACAAGAAAGAAATATTTCTCCAGGGTCACTGAGTGAGGCTACAGTTTTCTCAGCTGTTTAATGTAAGAGCATTTGAATCCACTGAAGTTCATTGAACAAATAAACAAGCGGAGTTACAGTATAACGTACCTGCACAGATATGCAAGTCCATCTGTCAGAGAAGGCCAGCATGTTTACTGATAAGAAGCAGCTCCGTGGCAAACACAAGCAGGCAGGCATAGGGGAGGAATCTCACCGAAGACAGGAGTTTGTTCCTGCCTGCTCTGTTTCCCAGTGCAGGACCAAACCCCTCTCATAACACCATAGAATATGTACAAGGGGGCTCTGGCCATTTCTCTCTCATCCAATGGGATTCACTTCACTGAACCTCATTCTGTCAGCGCCATGATCTGTGGATTAAGTCTTTACACCTATGCTTGGCACAAGTTGCATTGCCATTGGGCACTGGAGCAAGGTCCTTAACTCCCCCAAAAATATTCCTGAGGTGCTGGGTGGATGTTTAACCCTCCACTCAGATCCCAAGATTCACTCTTACCTCTGTATACAGTACTGTGCAAAAATCCTAAGGCAAGTTCATCAAGATTTTGTGTCTGCATGACCACGGACTGCACAGGTCCACATGTCTGCATGTGACAAGTGCGAATTGTGTAAGCTTGACTGCAGAAGTTTGCGCAGTTACACGTCCGGTTCACATGCTTGGATGCACAAACACAGTCTGGCCTTTTGACAGTCAAAGAAAATATTTAAAGCTATTCATCTGGGCAGTAAGTGTATATGTGCTCAAGACAAGAAAAAAAACACAATTTAGCCTTAGAACATATGCAAATTATTAACAGTAACATAATAAAATCTAGCAAGAATTTCTTCTGTTCTCCAAAAGGTACTGATTTGTAGTTGGACAGCTAGATGAACACCGCTTCAGTTCCCAAACCTCTTCTCATGGGGCCCTCAGGCATTCCATGTAATTGTTAAATTTCACCACCAGCTCAATTAATTAATTAAATTCATTTTTTAACAAATAAATATTGAGTATCCATACAAGAGATACTGAGTATCCATACAAGGTTACTACAAATACTGGTGTGACTTTAGAAGAGGTTTTGAAATGGCTAAGCTGACAAACTTTGACAGACATGATGTTATAGTTTTACACCAACATGCTGATCAGTTATGCATCATTTTGCCTAAGACTTTTTCACGGTGGCGTTTGTATACGTCTCAGAAACAAGAGCAAGATGGGATATGTACAGGTCAGGGGACATGTGGTGAGCGGAAAAAACACATTACAATGTACTTGTGCAAATGGCAAATAAAGCTTAATTTCATTAAGAGCTGGAAAATTCAGGTACAGAAAGTAAAAATCCAGACCAAGATTTTGTTTCAACCAACCAGCTGAAAAAATGTCATTGAGTTGGTATTTTTTTGGACTTGAACTATTCCCCTCTGATTTAATTCCTTTTCATCCAAGGACCGTGACTCAGATTCATGGATCTCATAATCATCCATCCTTCCCATCTGAAGACATAAAAAGAATCTATTTTTGCAGCTTCATGTTTTCCAAACCACTGAAAGCTCAACACCTTTAAAAGCCCCAGTTGTAAGGCTTATTTGGAAAGGGAAAATGATATTTTTTGCTCAATGCCGCTGCCATCATCTGAGCTACACTGCAGTGCGCAACAAATGCTAAAGGTGGCTGCCCTCTGCACTGGCACATATCTGGGAGCAGCCAGACCTCCTGGTTTGGAGCGCTGAGTTGAATCAGGCGAGGAGGTGCGGTCACAGGAGAGAGTCTGTGAAAGGAGCCGTGCCATCGCTTCGCACAAGCACCCGGCACAAGAATGTGCTCCCGAGGGCGAGAACATTCCCAGATTGTTGCGTAAGGTGAGGGACTTGACGGGGCTGTGAACCGCAGCCAGCCATTTCCTGCTGAGCGTAAAGCGATGAAGCCTGCAGACTTCATTAACGATGAGTCCTGCACAGGAAACATTCACTGTACACTTACTGTACACAGAGTAGAGGGTCTGGCACAGTGTTGTTTTGCTTTAGCAGGCCAAGCTACAGATGATGACCAGTTACGCTGTAACAACCAAAAGGCATCACGTCGGCAAAGAGGAACTATCTGAGCTCTGCCAAAAGCCCTAGAAGAGCATGTTTACTTGACACCATAAGACTTAAACACTTATTATCCACATGACACTATTTGGTAACACTTTACATTAACTGCACCTTCATAATGCATCCATAGAACATTCATAAGCAGCATGTAAGAATACAGTAACATCCTAACATACTGTAACAGCTTAAATACATATTAATAACAAACATTATATGATTAAAATGTTTGCTATTATTATATAATGTCTGCTATTAATGTATATTAAATCTCTAAAGGTATGTTAGAATGTTATGGTATACTTACATGCTGCTTATGAATGTTCTATGAATGCATTATGAATGCATCATTACAAAGGCATTATTAAGGTGCAGGTAATGCAAAATGCTATCCACTATTTCTATTTCATTTCAGCGAAATACATTTAACTAGTGCAGTAATTTCTGGAATACATGTCAATTGCCAGGTCTTCAGTTTTGAAAACATTCCATTACACTGCTCTAATCCACTCTGTTTATCTTGTTATGTAACTGGAAAAACAATGTTAAAAAATCTTACTGTTAAACAATAGGAAATTATCAGGAGGCTGCTGAGTCCCAGAGGAGTACACATTCATTCATTAGCTGCTATTTCCTGAAAAAAAGCCACCCAGGACTGGTGAGGAATGACGAATCCCTTCTTTGTCCAATCAGCATTTAGAAAAAAAGGTGTCTGTCTACAGGCGATGGAACATGATGACCATGAGAAGTACAGGTCTGGCGATGTGGGTTGAGAGGCATCAAGTCAGTGCTGCCAGGGGTAGATGCCTGAGAGATGTGTTCAGGGGTCCTCCAGTGGCTACGGCAGCAATAGCAATTTGACCGCTACCCACACCGGAAGAACTCAAGGACAACAGGAAGTGCCTTGGCTCCACCACCGGGACACCAAGAATTCCAGGAAGTTATTGCACTGCTTGAAAGCGGGTGAGGAATGTGAGATGTCTGAGGCTCGCGGGGTCAGGCTGCGTCGCAAGCGGGCAGCGGGAACCTGCCGACGGAGCACGGCCCACTGCGATGCCAGCCCAGCATTGTACTGGCACAAAGCAGGCTGCTGTTATCGTTCATTAGTGACCCTGCCCAAATAACAAGACTGTTGCTGTCTCGTGTCTGGAATTTAACACCATTGTAACCTAAGGGCACCTTCAAAAGGATTATATATTTAGCTTCCTAGCTACAAAAAAACCATAAGAATTTGAGGGAACTCACAGTAATCTCCGGAAGGTTCACGTCTGAGCTACTCTTCTAGCCAGGGTCCAATTTGCATTTTTCCTCCCAGCATGCTCTCCTTCCATTCCTCTTATGTGGGGTAGGCCCCCCTGTTGTTTGCATTCCTCCCTGTGGCCATGCATTTGATCTCAATGGTTTGCACCTGTCCAATTAGCCCAAGCCCCGCCTCCTTCCTTATAGCTGCACTGGGCGTCTCTCCCTAATGCGTGGACACCACTTTAGCAAGGTGAGCAGAGAGCTGGCCCAGTAAATTGTGCCTCCACATCATACTCACAAACATCAAGGTGGCCGATGAAGATGACGGTCCATTGGGTTCTCTTGTCCTTATGGTCACAGAAAACAGATAAAAGCAGGAGTGTCCAGAAATGTAGGCTACAGTACTTCACCTACACTGCCCCTGTAAAAGATTAACCCAAAGGCAGATATTGATGTACATGTAACCTGTTATAATTCAAAGGAATTCTGACTCATGTATTCCTCAACCCTAAGGTCAAATTTGATTTAGATTACAATCAGCTTTTTATCAATAAATCACTCAGACACTTAGAATTCGCACTGGCTGTCACCCTCAGCTCAATAGTTGGATGTTTAATGTTTGTTTAAAGCCATTATTTTCTACGCGGCATGTGTACCAATGACATTGTACCAAATATCAATGCATTTTGCATGTTTGAAACTTACATTTTAATGTTATGTGTGTTGCTCTGGATCTATTTGTCATAAATCTGGTAAATGTTAGAAATACAGGCAGCTTGCTGCAGTCAGTCATGCCTTAATGAGACGAGCAGACCCCAAAAACAATTCGGAGCAAAAGCTTAGCTGCTGTTATGAGATACGAAGCTTGATATTTGGCTTAGATGCCGACATTTTGAAAGTGATAATTGCTTTTTAATTATTTTAGGTACCACCAGTCTTATCATTACATTACATTTGTTTACTTTATTTATGTAATGCCCTTGGAAACTAATCAAAGACCTGGCGTGCTTGTAACCCATCATCCAAAAGCTTGCGCTCAGTCAGACCGGACCGCTCCAGGGCTGCAGCACTGCATTATGTGAATACTTAGCTCCCTCTAGCGTGGGAGTGTGGACACAAACAGCAAGGGCTCTCACTTAATCGCCAACTGCTTTGTATTAATATTCTGCCTGCAATCACTGCGAGCACTTAATAATGCTCTGTGTGTGGATTTATGTACGTGGGCGTAACCCAGGTGGATTCCATGCACTTGGTAGCAAGTAAAAGTGAAATTATAAAAACAGACACTCCCTGGGTTGGTCCATGTTATGATATTGTGACTTTCCAGTGGGTAAATGTTTTTCACCCATTACATTATTTAATAATTTACATGAGATATTCAACTTTTTATTATGAAGTTCAATTTGTGTTGAAGATTCTGCCCAGTTGTAGGCTAATGTAAGTGTTCTAAGCCTGCTTTTAAGGTTGACTTGGCCAGACTAGGTTGTGATGTTTGTTAGGTTAAGTGTACTGTATTAAAATGCATTCTCGCCATACGATATTCTCGCCTTTCGATAGGTTTATCGGAACATAACCCCATCATGACTTGGGGAGAGGCAGTACTTAAGTCATGCTGTTCACGCATTACAAACATCTGTTGTCTTTTTTTTTAAAGACTATTTCTTTGAGATGGGTGAAATGTTCTTAATTGTCAACTAAATACAGAATTTAAAAAAAAGAGAAATATAAAAACATAATTCATACTGGTCTAATTTTTGTGCATTTTTTTCAAATTCCAGCCTCACATTGGCCGGAGATTATGACCCTCACTTTATAGCCAACAGGAAGGAGGCTGGGGCCCATAAAGACAAGGACAAAAAGAGGAACTGGCACTCTGCAAGAACAGTGACAGGAAGCTTATCAGAGCCATCCACCCTCCAGGACACCGGCTCCTGCATAAATGCAGAGGTTATTGCATTCATAACTGATATTGCCCAGTCTTTTATCTGAGGCTGGACAGCCTCCAGCAGCTAAGGCATGACTAGAACACTGACTTTGGTGTCTTTATCATCCTACAGTGTCAGACAGTGTCTTTGCTTAGGACTTACTTGTAGTGATCGCAAGCTCACGTAAAATTATAAATCAAATTTAACAAAATATCATTGTCTCTTCCCAACATTGTTTCATTGTTCGTTGCAATGTGGTTCAAAATCAATCAACATTTCTAAAGTTATGTGGAACTCTTCTTCAATGGCTTAAGAAACACTAGAAATGTGTATAGGAAGAATCAGAGAGCCATGCATATTTTTAAGGTAGATATCTTACTCATGCATGAAGTGTATGAAATTTAATGCAGCCAATGGAAAAGAAATTTGAATAAGATTATGTTATTAACAATAAGCGCAGTATGACAGAGCTAAACATAAGGTAAAAAGAAACATAAAAATTAAATAATCATTCTGAAGTAATTGTATGCAGTGAATATAATATCAAAAGAGAGAGAGCTGGGAAATGCAGGAAGTCTGTGTTGTGGATATTTTCATGACAGTAAGCTGTTAAATGGCTGCTAATGTTTTGCACACAAATTTGTTCATTGCTATGCAATGGTTGCCACAGCAGCTCTGCGACATGTCTGGACTCCCACAGCCCTGTCGAGAGGGCTGCCATTTAGTCCCATCATTAGGTACGTTTCTCAGAAACACAGTACACAGTAACATGAAGTGCTGCAACTGTGCTGCGGTACAGAGAATGCTCTGGGCATGCTTGTGTGAGCGTATGAATGTATCTCAGCACACTTGGGATCAGGCTTTCACTGTGGACCACAGCCACAAGAACACAGCGTTGTATACCTACAACTGCGAGATAGCAGAAGTGCAATGTCAGATGGCCACCAGAGGGCAGTAACACCACAAAGTTACTGGGGGATGTGGTTTCCTTCAGCTACTGAGGGCCATAGTTGGTGTGACATGTTTCGATAGAGTGTTTCCAAAGAAATGGAGGGTCACATAAGTCAGTAATTGACTAAATTTAATATCAATAAATAGTCTCATGGTGACACATATTTCAAAGCCTTGTTTTGGTCATCCCTAGACATGGCCATAGGTAAAATTTCATGCATACTTAGAAGTGCAGTTGACCATGTAGAACCGCGCAGAGAAATAAAATACTGTGCTAACTTTAATGGTATGAGTCTGAAACTAGTTTCCAGCAAAACTAAATCTAGGAAACTGCAACTAAGGTGGTTTACTACGGAAATTAAGAACAAAGTCCACAAATGGAAAATAACTAATGATTTCAAAATAAAGCAGAAGTATCTAAGTCTACAGGTTTAGTTAACATTAGACTAGCTAAGAGGAATGTAGAAAGGAAGATTGCATTAGAGGCTAAGGATGACATTAAAAATTTCTTCTAATATTTAACTTCAAAAGAGCTCTAAAAGCTGAAATCACTAATTTACAGGATAGTAAGGGCCATAGATTTGAAAATGAAATCGATATAGTAAATGAGTTTAATGATTATATTACATGGGTGTTCACAGTAGAGAACACGAGTAACTTGCCACCATTTAGTACAGATACAGCATCATCTATGACCAATATATGTATAACTGAGGCTGATATAGTACAAAGCATAGCTAAGCTCAAAATAAATAAATCACAGGGCCCTGTTGGCATGTTACCTATAGTTTTAAAAGAAATGAGGGATATTATTAGCCAACCTTTAATCTTACCATTCCAGAAATCCTTATCTACTGGTGTGGTACCTTCTGATTGGAAGCATGCTAATATAACGCCCATATTCAAAAAAGGCGATAGAAGTAATCCAACAAACTATAGGCCAATCAGTTTAACTTGCATAGCTGAAAACGTAATGGTAGATTACCTGGATTCAAATAAGGGATAGCCAACATGGATTTAGGAGAGGTAGATCATGTTTAACTAATCTACTTGAGTTCTTTGAGGAAGCTACAATAGAAATTGATCACAAAAAGAACTACGATGTGATCTACTTAGATTTCCAGAAGGCCTTTGATGTTGTCCCCCACAAACGGCTCTTGCTTAAGCTCAAAGCTGCATTTTAGGAACTGTAACAGCTTGGATCGAAAACTGGTTAACAGACAGGAAGCAGAAAGTAGTTATTAGAGGCACAATGTCACAGTGGGCCTGTGTTCATAATGGTGTACTGCAGGGTTCAATTTTAGGACCACTATTGTTCCTAATTTACATTAACGATATTTACACCAATACATACAGTAAACTGGTTAAATTTGCAGATGACACCAAGGTGGGTGGTGTAGCATATATTGAACTAGCAGCACAGAGGTTACAACGGGATCTTGATTTAATTAGCGACTGGGATGATACTTGGTTGATGAAATTTAATTTAGATAAATGTAAGGTAATCCATGCAGGGAGTAGAAATATAATGTACACATATTTTATAGGTTCCAGTGAAATAATGGTAGCTAATTATGAGAAAGACCTCAGCGTGTATGTTGATGCTTCCATGTCCCCCTCTCGCCAGTATGGGGAAGCAATTAAAAAAAGCTAAAAGGATGTTGGGTTACATCTCTAGGTGTGTGGAGTTTAAGTCAAGGGAGGTGATACTACGATTAGACAATTCCTTGGTAAGACCCCACCTAGAATACTGTGTGCAGATTTGGTCACCATACGTTATAAAGGACACTGCTGCCTTGGAAACGGTGCAGCGTAGGGCTACAATAATGATTCCTGGTCTTAGAGGATTGTCTTATGAGGAGAGGTTAGCTAAGCTGAATCTGTTTACCTTTGAGCAAAGGAGAGTAAGGGGGGACATGATGCAGGTATATAAGATTTTAACAGGTCTGGATGCTGTTCAGCCAAATGGCTACTTCAATATTAGTTTAAATACTAAAACTTGTGGCCATATAAGTGGAAATTAGCAAGAGAACATTTTAAAATAAATTTGAGAAAGCACTTCTTTACACAGCATGTAGTTAGAGTACGGAATATTTTTCCTGTTAGTGTAGCGCAAGCTAAAACCCTGGGTTCCTTTAAATCAGTTGATAAGACTTGAACAACTCTGAGCTATTAGCTAAATTCTCCCCAAACGAGCTTGAAAATTTCTTATGTTCTTATGTTCATGTCAAATCATTAGACAATGTTTCAGTTTTTTAAATGACACTTATTTCCACTACTTCAAGAAACACAGACACCGGGCTGAGTACCGGTGAGTACTGCTAGTGTTGATGGCACGTTTCAGTTACACATGCTGAAGTTATAGCAGTCCTTTACAGCAAGGGGGTGGACGAGGGAAGAAGTTAAGTAAGCTTTTACAGGCTACATTTACTCTGGTACCATTGTTGTGGTTTTTCCTTCTCCGCCAAATCAGAAGTCAGAAGCCACTGATGTAGATCCAAATTCAGTCTTTATTGCAACAATGACGTTACAACCAAGGCCAGACACAAAGCGTGTCCCTTACTGTTTTACACTAATTTTTATACATTTTCTCATTGTGTAACAATACCTCGCCTCTTAAGCATCATTATTCCCTCAACCATTCATAATCATTGTTTTCTCCCTTGATTCACACCCCTATATGATAAGTTTTGTCAATCATCTCTTTTACTGTTTGGTGCCTCGGCTGAGCATAAGGGTGACTTGACCATCTCTTACTCAGTTTTTTTTAAATGCCCAGCTGTGAACTTTTTGGTGACAGGTGAATCCCTTCCTTCAGTAGCAAACCTTGGCAGCTTCTTCTTGTTGCAGATTGTCTGGCTAGGTGGTTAAGATATTTGTCCTTCTACACAATGACAAGCTGCAGCACTAATAAAGTACATATTCATACACTAGAGGCTAACAAAATGGCTAACAGATACAGAAACTTCTAAGCTAACACAAGGTGCTCATTCATACTTGTTTCTTAACACATTGTGCACAGCAGTAATTGGTCTGCCTTCTCTAAAGATTACAAGGTCACTCTCTACACAGTGTACATCAACATTTTTAAAAGAGTCCTAATGATTACATTCTCTATGCGTTATGAAATGCTAAATAATATTTCATACCATCATCTAGGCCATTGATTACCATGGATATAAAATTATTTCAGGTTCATCTTAGAGCATAGTCTTAAGACCTGCTTTGCAACAGTGCAGGAACCATGAAAAACAAAAGTGATACAGTTAAGCCCAGGACTCACCGGCTACGTTGCATGTGTGTAGCGGCCGCAGAACATATTGATTTACATTCGGGTGCCCATGTCAACAGCATAGAGTTGCCACACTGCCTGTGTGAGATTCGTGTCTCACACTCGTGCCCATCATGTAGTGAGACAGGGTGACCCCTCTTTTTCACGCATGCGGTAAGCGGTTCTCAGCAAAAACAGACAGTTAAAGGATCTGTAGATAGTCATGCTGACATCATACCAGCAAAATTACACAACTGCCACCTTTCACTACATAGTTTCAATGTCTAGGCTATATATCATATAGATGAGAAAAATCTAAATATTAATTATGGAGTGGAGGCTACATGGGTACTATATAGTTAGAGCAGAAACCCAATGTAGGCCATAATTGTATTATGTCAAAATGTTAACAGAACATTAGCTAAAGCGCAGTAGGCCTGGTTATCATGTGTGCTCTCACTATGAACAAGGGTAAATAAAAAGGACTGCTGTATATTTTCTAATGGTCCAAAGCACGTAGTGCTATGGGCCATTATTTTAATTATTATTACAATTGAGCACACACTTATTGACCTTTCTTTGTCTAAACTAAATCCATCCATCTATTTTCTGTAACTACTTCTCCTATTCTGTGTTGCGCGAAGTCCGGAGCCTATCCTTAAACTAATGGTGCGTTCGTTTTTCTCTCGGAACTCGGAAATTCTAAGTTGAGTGACATCACGTCCGACAAGCTCCTGTTCGAGCTACCACATCTCGGAACAAACATGGTTGCCTCCATGAACACGCTGCTGTGTGTTGTTGCTTTGTATTTTAGTAGATTTGGAGTGAGATTATTTTTTCCGAGAGACAAACAAACAAGAAATACGAACTAGTCAAACCACATTAAAAGCTTTATAAAATATTTTAGTACATTCATAGCGATATTCTTTTTTTCGAGGCAAACTACAAAGAAACCAAAGACACTAACAAGTCTGGTAAAAATCTGATATTGCATACTAGGATACTGTTTACGGTCATGATATGGTATTCTCTAAATCGAACACGTGCAATTACATTTCTAACTATTGATACATTTAACAAAATAAACACTTTTAAAGATTTATAAAATAGAATTACTGTTCAGTGTATAAGCCGCCGTGTGGAAATTACGTCACAGGGACAACTCGGACAACTGTCACTTACCAGCCAATAAAAAAAAGAAAAGGCCTACACAATAGCCAATCAGAAAATAGTACTATTGTATCTGGGTGAAACGCAACACAACAACCAATGAAAAGGCATCCTGTGGAACGCCACTCTTGCCTGTCTTCAAAACTTGAGAGGCCTGTTATAACAACAATCGAGGATGGGGCGCCAACCTATTGTAGGGCACACTCACAGAGGAAACCCCACAATGATAAGAATAATTTTAAATAAATAAATTATATTTATAATGAAATAAAATCAAACGATCTGTTACTGATGGCCATTAGACCTATCAAAGGCAAACTCAATGTAGAAAGATAGCAGCAGCTATCCATCTGGTCTCCATCTGCTTTGCAGATTCAGAAAAAAGTACCATACCTCATAACTGGGCATATCGTGACCGAAAGGCATTTCTCAAGTGGAGAACTATACAAACGATCCCAGAAAGAATAGTCCTAGATTATGACTGCAACGCTTATCAGCCCCTGTAATATATCAAGTAGTTTAACTAACATTCACCCATTTATCATTTATCATGCCGGTAAATTTTACCGATCGGGGGATATGGCGTCCGATTTAG
>JAODJW010000046.1:8513137-8526526 GCA_026777045.1 Hyperopisus bebe
TCAGGTAATTATGCAACTATATACAATGATCATAGAAATTGCTTAATTCTGAAATAATGCTACAAATTTATTGGTTTCACAACAAAAGTCCATTGACAAGCAATCTTTAACATCTGCACATATCTTCCACACAGACGTTTTCTTTTTATTAACTGTCATAATTGTCATGAAACTGACTCATTCACTTCTTGCCATTTTGCTGTTGCAAACAATGACACACCTATAAAGCAACGAATAAATTTGCGACGTTTTTACTGAATAAGCAAGCATCCCAGGACTTTCTGTGAGCCCTGCAAATTGTTTGTTAAAGTCTCTTGTTTTCTGTTTCACGCTAAGCAAGGTGAGAACGTCGACGATTCAAAGTGAAAAAAGGAAATGACACGTTATGCCTGACAGCATGTCAGCAGTAGCACAAGGCAATGTGTGATTGCACAATGTGAGATGGAGCCGGAGCACACAAGAGGCTGCACAGACAGACAGGACGGCCCCTGAAAGCACTGGACAGTCCCTGTGACATGGGGACTGTTATCCTCAGTTTGCCTGTGAAGACTGGCTCTCCTGGCCATTTGCAAGGACAGTCTTGTGCCTTCTTATACAACCTCCAGCTGAGAAGGTTCATTATATCAGCAACCGTCACACTTGACGATAAAACAAGGCCACCAGGAAGTGAAGGAGGTCCATTCACCGAATATCACAGGCAGCCTCTGTCCGTGCGCCCCCCCTCCTGAACACCACTGGGCTGCTGTTTGTGGAAAGAACCACAGCAGGAGGGCCCACGGTGCTACAGATGGCTTCACCGCTGCACCGAATAGCTCAGCTTGTGTTACAAGTCTGCTGGCGTTCTGGGTCATCAGCTACATGGAAGCAGAGGTGTGGACGTTCAGTGGTCTTCAGAGAGCCCTTATATGGGGCCAGCAGGGTGGGGCAGAGCACCAGGGTGGTGTGTGGCGGGGGGGGTTTCCATTATTTTGGCTGCCAGGTGTAACCAAGTGGCAAAGTGATAACATCATTCTGACTTTTGTATCCTTCAGGCAACACCTACAGTGTGTAACACAGCCCTGCAGAGTCCCAGCCCTACAGCCACCACAAAAGGATCAGGGTCAGGTGCTGAAAACAGTCCTGAGGTCATATTGGTCTCTAATTACACACAGTCCAAAACATAAGACATCAATACAACCAAGATGTACACCCACCCTCACACACAAGGGGGTTCACAGATGTACACAGTCACACAAAAAAGATACAAAAAGATACACGATGTCCACGGAAATGCAATCACAATTACACAAAAAGTTCACATGATGCAATTAGCCCTCAGTTAAGTTACGACATTCCGATTAACATCGCGCTTACTTTTAAGAACATGCGCGTGTGATTTTGGGGTGCACGCGCGCGCGCGTCCTTTCTTGCGAGCGGCAGCTCAGTGGAAGCTGCGCGGATTGCGGGGCGAGGAGGAGTCTGGCGCCTGGCACGAGGGAGCCGCGCCGCACTGTCAGTTGTGCGGAGGCAGGGTCCCGGGTCTCAGCTTAGCCCGGACTTTCACGCAGGCTGTGCATGCATCAAGCCGGAGGCAAAACCCACCTCGGAGCGGGCAGACGGAACCGATGCGAGCGCAGTAAAAATTGTGTGCCAGTCTGCGAAGTACGGAGAAGTTCCCCTTTCGCTGGAAGATAGATGTTCGCACCCGGGCTGGCATGTAACGCAAAATTTGTCTATTTATTTGCTACAATTAATTAAATCGTATGGAGAGGAGACACGATTCGACAATAAATTCTTCGAAAATAAATTCCCCGAAATCTGAATCATATATCAGCGGAGGACAGAGTGACAAGATTTGCTGGAGTACAAACGAACTATTTCCAATCTGAGCAGAACACGGGACTGCTGCTGATTATATCTGTTAACAGTAGCCGATTTTTTTTTAAAGAATTGCACCTTTTGGAGATGGACGGTAAACAAGAGCAATGACACGGGCTGGGGTGATCATCGCCCTGGCTCGCTACATCGCATCTGCACCAGAACTACAGACGGAGCAGGTGAGTTAACTCAGACAGTAATCGGGGAGGCAGAAACTAAATCGGATGCTCTGGATTTGAGCTTTTGAGATTTTTTTTTGCCCACGGGCAGCTCACACACTACAGTCGATGAATGCGTTTGGGTGTTTTTATGCTCCGTGCACCGCGGCGCCACCGCGGCTCAGCTGATCTGGGGTCCACAGAGTTAATAGAAACTAGTGCAGAAGTCCCAGTACAAAATCAACACAGTACTGTAGAATTATTATTGTTTTTGGAATGACAGAAATAAACCGAAGTTTAATAAATATACTTCTGTTTGCACAGGACTCCTTCGTTTTGTAATGCTTGCGTGTGATTTTGGTGACACGGGCTTGCTTCTCCCTCTCATACAGGCGGCCTATTTGCACCAAGCTATAACCGATTCGCTCTAATTAAACTCAACAGGACTCCTCACCTGGGAACCTCTGGCAAGGCAGCAATTTGACTCCCTCCCAGCTTCCCCAACCACAAGGGGGCCCTAGCTGTTGTCATGGGCACAGTGCTGTCACTGTCCCCTGGGTCCCGGAAGCCCAGTTACTATGGTGACAGGCCCGGCTCCCTAAGCCACTACCCCACCTTGAGCTGCCGGCCGCAAAGCGCCCAGAACGACCCGAGCATAAAGAGGCAGCCCCTACTGCTCCCTGCTCTCACCTGGAAGCGCCTCGTGGCCTCGACCCGCAAGAGGGGCTCGAAGAAGGGTGGCAACACGGGGCCCCCGCCCAGCAGTGGTCACATCCACCAGCGGGACGTATCGCACCTCAACCGGGAGAACGTCAGGAAGTCAGTGTCCTGTGCCAACCTGCCCAGTTACGAGGGCCTGCCCCCCAGTCACGGGCGTCCGCAGTTATCGTCGGCGAAGAAGGTGTCGCCCCGGCCCAGTTCGTCACCCCGGCGCGTCGTCGTCCAGGCCTCCACCAGCGAGCTGCTGCGCTGTCTGGGCCGCTTCCTGTGCCGCCGCTGCTACCGGCTGAAGCAGCTGTCGCCGGCCGACCCGGTGCTGTGGCTGCGCAGTGTGGACCGGGCACTGCTGCTGCAGGGCTGGCAGGACCAGGCCTTCGTCACGCCCGCCAACGTGGTCTTCGTCTACATGCTGTGCCGCGACGTCATCGACGGCGACCTGATGGCCAGCGAGCACGAGCTGCAGGCCACGCTGCTCACCTGCCTCTACCTGTCCTACTCCTACATGGGCAACGAGATCTCCTACCCGCTGAAGCCCTTCCTGGTGGAGGTGGGCAAAGAGGCCTTCTGGGGCCGCTGTCTGTGCATCATCGACGCCACCAGCGCCAAGATGCTGCGCATCAACGCCGACCCACACTTCTTCACCCAGGTGTTTGCCGAGCTCAAGAGCGAAGGCAGCTGCATGCCGCTGGACTACGGCCAGGTGCTGGATCGGTGAGTGGGAGGGTCTGTCCCCGTTACCCACCCCTCACGCCGCATACTTAACCTCCTCATTCTCCGTCGCCATCTCACCTGCTCTGTCATCACCCCCTTGCACATGTTCCCTGACTTACTCAGGTATCTCAGGTGAGGAAGCTCTCTCTGGACACTTTCCTTGCTGTGTTCTCAGCCCACGGATCTTGGGCCTTGTCATCCTGGTGGATTCCCAGGTTATCACTCCTCTCTGCGCCTGAAACCCTCCCTTTCGCCCATTAAAGGTCACTCTAGCTGCCTGCTGCATTATCCCTGCAGGACTGATCCCCTTCAGATGACTCACAGGTCTGAAACACTGCTGTCCTACTAGACAGATCACCCTGAAGGCTCCACTTCATAGTCTGGCCATAATATTCACACAAAGACACTTCCTGCACTCCTGATCTCCTTTTCACATAGACACACGCACATACACAGTCAGAGGGGAAGGGCTTATCATCCACAAAAAGTAGTTTAGTATAAACTCTTATGGACCAAACCTAATTAAAAGCACTTGGGCCACCTCCAAACTAGGCCAGCATGTTGCTAGATAGCACGGTAACAGTTTACTTGACAGGAAACAAATACTTAGCAATGATTCAGTTACTACTGAAGTACAAATCATGAACAAATATAGTCGCTGCTTGAGATAAAAGATGTGTCACGATTCATTAATGATGAACAAACATCATGTAAGACTAAGAGTTTGTGGTTAATTAATACATAAGTAACAACATGCTATATTATTTGTATCTTGTCAGGTAAAGTGTTACCAATAATACCAGCTAATTCCGTGGGAATTTAGTTTCTTAGACTGATGTGTTCCGGTGTTAAATTGCTGACTGGTGTCTGTAGGTGGTTGCAGAAGCTCCAGGCCGCATATCATCTAGCAGATTCCGTCAGATATGAGGGCCGCCCGGAGCCGTGGCTTCTCTGCATTTTCTCTAGCGGGGTTCCCAGCGTGGGGCAAAGGTTACGTTCACGGAGGGGTCACTGTCTGATCGCGGGGGACAGGCTGTTTTTGTTACTCTGGCACATGTGCTGCAGAGTGCCTGTGGCAGAATAATGTCGGTAATGAGATTAACTGGCCCTGCAGGTTCAGCAGCTAATCGCAGCTGCCTGATTAAATACCTCATCTCCAGGCATGGGGCCACGTCTCCGGGTCTCATGGGATGAAAATGTTTGGGACATCTGGGGACATTATGAGGTGTTAGGTGGAGGAAGCATCCGCTCATGTTAGACCAGATGCTAAAGTATAGGAGATGGAACTGGGCTGAACCGGACCGATGTTCTGTTCTATACAGAAGCAGGCCATTGGTCTCTGGAATCAGGAACCTGGGCTTGTTGTTTATCCTCCCTGGCTAAGAGCTGGCAGGTTGGACACCACTGTGAGAGGAGATCTTGTTCTGCCTTGAGCTGGTGTCATGTGCTGTTTTTTTTGTGGCTCTCAGCTGTTGTGACCTCTATTGCTCCTGCACTGCCAAACTCATTTCCTACCTGACTCACACAACATGGAAGTTTACACAGATACACGCATACAGATATGGATCAAAGCCTTGGTCCAGCCCTAATCTTTCCTTCTCTGACACGTTTCACCTCACCAGTGCTCCCCATTCACCGCTGGTGTTCCCTGTCCATGTTTTTTTTTCTTTTTAAAGCCCCATTAAGAGGTGGCCAGGAACATGCCGGTGTGTTTGGTCCCACTTGCCTTGCCACCTGCTGTCAGAGTGTACATCCCCCTCAGCTGTCCTCAGGTCACGTGACCCTGTCCCAGCCAGGCTCTATCCAGTCATGACCCTCAATGCCATCCTGCTCTTATGGCTGCTTTCTGAATGTCACCTGACACTGTGCAGTTAAGCTCTTTTGCGTCTGATCACCCCCTCTTCCTCTTCCTCCTCCATTTCTTCTTCGCCCTCCTCCTTCACCACCTTCCCTTCCTCCTTCTCCCCCCTTCCTCCTCCTCTTCCACCTCCCCTTTCTCCTGCTTCTCCTCTTCTTCCTTCCTTTCCCCTTTTCCTCCTCCCTTTACTCCTCCTCCTCCCCTTCCTCCTCCTCCAGACGTAAGGGTTCCTCGGTCTCAGTGCAGTCCAGCTCCCATTTTGGAGTTCTCAGCCCGACGGCGAGAGACAGGCTTCCGAGTCACGGGGGGGTGTGCGTGCCGAAGCCCTGGAGCGCCCCCCCTGTCTCGGGACATGCACGCTGCCGGTCGCCCTCAGCACTCTTCTAATGGCCCTGATCCTCTGGGCCCCAAGGGCCCTACAGCGCCACCTATAGGGCTTACGATGGAACTGCTGACCCGGTCACTGGTGATTTTGCGGCCAAGCTGTTTCTGGATGAGGTAGCACGTCGCGTGGGAATTTGGCCAGTCAGTGCTCTAACAAACCCTGGGGGGCGGCCTGGTTCAGAAGCCGCCATCGCTCTGTGAGCTGCGGGGACCCTGGAACGCCACCGCGATTTGCTGCTAAGGACTCGCCTGTACGCCAGGGTCTTCCCAGATACGGAGGGGACAAAAGACGTCGCACCGTAGAAACGTTCTGCTGGGTGCCGAGTGGATACGACTTGCTTAAGTGGCATTGTGCATGTTTGCTGAAAACAGCAGATTTTCCTTTTATTTACTTGAGCTGTTTTTTGAACGTCATTGTAGTTTGAATGACTAAAATGTTTTTTTTTTCGTCTGCTTGATAAAATCAAATTAGTTTATCCCAGTTATGGGAGATCTGATGTCAACAGTGTTAATTTGTTAACTGCTATAATTATAGCTGTTATAATAATTAAAATTATTATAGGCGCGTTAATGTTATTGCTATGGGGATGAAGTAATTCTCTTATTATTTAATTTTTGTTCTTTATTCAAAGTCTTGAAATCTCGAAGCATGTGAATTTCGACCAATGGCACCACTACTGTATAAAGTAAATGCATATCTTTATAATGCATCTCTTCAGAATAATATAAAGCACAAAGACAGCCAGTGTATAACATTCCGAAAGCATTGCTGGAGCATTGTAGTAATGTTACAATAGCGTTCTGAGTTGTGCGGGGAATGGGTGGAAAAAAGGAGAAGAGGTGATGTGAGTGAGAGATACTTTCAGGGTGAGTGGATGTGGTTATTGCCACAATCCTCCCCTCCCGCCCCACAGTAAAACCCTGCTCTGTGGGGGCACAGAGTGGCATAATCTTGAGGTTGCCTTCAGAAACCCCGACCCCCACCTCAGCTGTGTCCTCCGTGGTTCTCTGTCACCAGTTGGAGCATCGCTTCTGTGTGGCTTTTGTAAAGTCACTTGCATAAGCGTACACAGGTTCATATTATTTACTTGTTTGGGAAAACTTGAAAAAAAAAAATGTCTAAAGCGTTTGTTTCTTATTAATGTTGCAATGCACATTTTACTTTTTTATCATTATTTAATAAAGTTCTGAAAGAGAACCTCAGTGGAAGGCGTGTCGATTGGCTGTATCCTCTTGCAGAAGGTTCATGTCACGCACACAGACACACAAACACAGGCACCGTGCACATTCACTCAGCCCCTCCTCCATCCTGATTAAATTCTGAGTCCTGCTCAGCCACGATGTCTGGCCTTGCGGTTAAAGCAGAGAAGATCCCCAGAACAGCGAGGATCTCGTGGCCTCAGCATAGCTGTTGCTCTTGGGGGAAGCTGGTTATTCTCTGTGTGTCTGTCTCTGCATCGTGTGTTGGATCCTTCCTAGTATCTGTGAGGCTGTGGCTGCATATACACATTTCTGTCTTAGGCAGTCAAAGGAAATGTTTAAGTTATGCATATGCAAATCAGTTCCTATGGGATTTCGCAGTTACTTTTCTCAAACTTTATAATGCAACTTTGCATAAATTGACAAAATTGTTCAAGGATATTTTTTAACTGCTACCAGTGAAGAATGAGACATACACTTTGTAATTACTTCCTTTGACAGGCCTTACGTTTCAGTGCTCATTTTTAGGTCTTTTCTGAATTCAAGAACCATTGACTTAGTTACATAGAAAATATTTTCTTTTGCAAGGCTGTACAGTACTGAAGAAAATTCACATCACGATCATTCACATTTTTGCAACGTTCATGAAAAAATACATTGCCAGTTGTGCCGACACATCACCTGCCTTTGCTCAGTATCGTTGATATGGAATCTGAAATATTTCCATTTGATGGATGCAAATGTTTTTTGGTGAACAGTTCTTGTTTATGCAGAGCTCATACAACAACAGCAAAAGGAAAAATCATTAAACTTGCAAGCTTGCTAAGTGTTGCTTCCTGTAACTGAGTAGAAAACGTTTTAACAGAACAACCCGCCTGACTATGGAGGTCATTGTGATGTGCCTAACATGCGATATCGATATTAACATCATGCATGGTGCAGCATTGGTCCAGTTGGTTAAGTCATAGTTAAATGGATTTTCAGTTCAAAATTCGCAGCAAATATAATCAGTCAAATACATTGATAGAAAAATGCTGCAAAGTGTGCAAAAAAATTTGACGCCACTTTCGTGCAAAACATTTGGGAATTGTAATTCTTGCTCATCTTCCCCGCAGCGCAGCCTGACAAAAAGCACACATGGATTTGCACCATGATGGCATCACAGGACATGTCATGGTCCAAATGCAAGCAGTCTGTTGATTTGGTGATGTTGATTTCTTGCGGGAAAGCTGCGGTAAATTTGAAAAATCGCAAGTCTTTGCAAATATTGCAGGGTCTGCTTGATTTTGCATTAATGTATGTGATCCTACAGGGACTGGCTAATTAAGAGTAACAAAAGAAAAACTAACATGAATTTATCCCTCTCCAAAAAATTACGGATGTCGTGTCGGACGGCCAGATGAACACCCCTTCAGTTCCCAAACCTCTCGTCAGGATCACCTCAGCCATTCCAATGTGTACGTTAAATTACACCACCAGTCCACTTAATTAAATAACTTAATTAGTTAGATAACTCGATGAGGTATTGATTAGGCATGTGAGGTGCTGCAGTGGCCAAAAAATACATGGGTGTATTGGATGATGCTCCAAATACTGGGGTAACTGTAGGAGAGGTTTTGAAACAGCTAAGCTAACACGCTTTTACAGACATACCATAGTTTGACACCCACATGAGGATCATTTTCTTTGACTGACTTTTGTATAGTACTGTACATGCATTTCTGTGTGACCGTCGCTGTATGTTTTGAAGCCCGTTATACAGTCATCCTGCTCTTCCTGTCAGCACATATTACTGACCTGCTCTGGCCCAGGGTGACCCAGATCAGACTGGGTTAACAGTGCAGCTATTATTCAGTCTAGTCCATCTGTTGGTTTGGAGGTCACATGAATTATACTGGCCCTGAATAAATGAACGGTTCTTTTATATAGTGCTTTTCACAACACCAAAAGAGTTTTACACAACTAATGGGGAGCCACTTCACCCACCTAGATGGTGCGACAGCAGCCATTCTGCGCCAGCATGCTCACCACACCATAGCTAAGGCGGCGAAGGGTGTAGGAGGCCAGATTAGATAGTGTCACAATGGGTAATTTTAGCCAAGGGCATTGGGGAACCACCCATACTCTTTCACAAGATGGCCAGGGATCTTTTATGATGGCAGAGAGTCATGACCTCGGTTTTATGTCTCATCCAAAGGACAGCACCATTTTTACAGCACAGGGTTCCGATCTCTGCACTGGGGCTTTGAGATCCACACAGACCACAGGACGGGCTAACCTGTTGGCCACACCAACACCCCTTCCACCCTGCTCACTGTAGTACTAAAAGTAGCAGGTTGGAGAGTGATTGCATCCATTGGGAGGGGTTATGATGGGAGGGGCTAACAGGGACACACCCACAGGGAGAGTGACGATGCGCACACAGGTTGGGGTTCATGTGGACATTCCCACAGAGGCAGGTTATCATTAGGTATGGCAGCTATACAGAGCTATCCAAGCTAACTGCCATAGCAATCTAGGGTAACTCTGAGTTACACATAGCCCTTAGCTACACATATAGAAATTACGGTAATCAGGTTTGGTTTGTAATTTGTGCATTAGCCTGAAGCTAATCAGGCTAGCCTACTCCTACAGAGACTAGCTTGCAATTGACCTCAATCCATTAGTTCAAAGCAATTATATAATGTATCACAGGACTGCTGATTACCAGCATGCAACTGTTAAACCATATGAATACACTCAGAAGCTCTAAAATGAATGTTTTGTTTCAGAGGAGGCAAATTTGAAAACCTGCCTAAATGTAACTGGTGTTGATGGTCTAACGGCTGTGAGCATCCATTAACATAAAGTAGTAGAAAGATAGATCTTCCTACATGGAAGCGGGGACACACCAAGGAAAAGACCAGCAGGACCTTATGGTGAGAGACTTAGTTTCAGAGTCAGAAGCAACATGGGCATTTCAGACAAGGGGTCCTCCCCTAATTCAGAATTAGGTTATAATTTTCCATGCTAACTAGCACACCTTAGCAGTTTAGTTCTGGCACTTTTCCACTGCCACCAAGAACCAAGTCATACCTGAGGCATCGCGGACTGGCACTTTTACATTGTATAGTATGGGAGCTGCACCTGCGTCAACGTGGCCCTGCTTACTGTGTCATCACCATCTGATTGGCTATAATATGCACAGAGATATCGGTTTTCTGAGCATGGATTATCTGAAGGAAGAAGTGTATATCCTACATATTATTTATTAGTAAGATTTATTAGTAGTCATCACGATTCTCCTCCTTGGTGTTAAATTAATGGGTGTGAATAAAGAGTTATATCTACTTGGCACCTTTGGCCATGTAATGGCCCAGTAGAAGTTGGAGAGGCGCTGCGTGGCCTTTGTGAGCGGCACCAATGAATGTCTGCTGTTGGTGGTCCTGCCTGTCTGCTTAATTTAATGTTGGGTTGACAGGTAGGGACAAAAATCACATTTTTCGAAAATTATTATAGGGATACACTCCTACTGGCTAAATAAGAAACCAAGTCTGTTTTCTTACAAGAATATTTATGAATTAAGCTGTGACATTTTTGTTTACGTTCTCAACCTATCAAAAGTCATATATACTCAAGAAAAGCTGAGAGAGATAAGAGTGCCGGGAAGCTAGGCTTTCCGAAAGGCAGTTTGTATTCGGTCTCGGTGTCTATGGTTAATCCACCTGGGGACTGTTTCACGATGCAGGATTTCTTGCTTAGCCGGATAACTTGTCAGATTTAGATACATTAGTTTAAATGGACTTACATTTAGCCCAGACTACCTAAATCGGACAAGTTATCTGGCTAAGCAAGAAATCCTACTTTGTGCAACAGTCCCCAAGTGGTAAGTTTAGATTTCTCACAATTTATGTTTGTCTTTATGAGAGCAGAGCTGGGCTTTTTTCCTGCTGTTGTTATTTTTGGTAAATGGTGCCTCTGAGGTCCACGAGTACTGGGGATAAAAGGAAGGTCCCCCTATTAAACTGGTTCCATCTATGCCACACTAATCCTCTTTGCTCCGAGCGACATGAGGACAAATGTGAGCAGGTTGGTAAAATCAGGGTGAGGTAGGGGCAAGGGAAAGGCTGGCCCACTCTGGGGAGGGTCAGAGCCCATTAACAGCACAAGCAAACAGACAGCATGCAGAATGAGTCATCTACTTCAACAAACTATAGTATTCAGACAGCTAGTTTTTATTTGCTATGAGTTTGATCTGTAATAGCAACGATACCAGTCACACACTACATAGCCCTGACACACATCCTCATAGCCAGTAGTTAATCACATCAAATTTTTGTCTCCAAAGCATTTTTACATAGATCCATACCAAGGTGTAGATTTGGGTATGAATGACAGGGACGTGTCTCGATCAGTATTGTGTGTGTATTGTATGGGGGTGGGGGTGTTGATTTGGCCCCTACACCCTTGGACTTGTGTGTTTTTTTTCTGAAAGAATGCTGTGCTTCAGTGGCAGTTCTAGACCATTTCAACTGGGGGGGGGGGGCAAACTGGGGGCAGTTGTTCTGTTAGGGGGGCAGATGCATACAACCTTAATGTCCTCCAAGCATTACTTACACTAGATTGTCGGCATTCGGAACCAAAAGACAGTTTTGAAAACCAATAAGTTATTTATGCAATGCTTCGCGGTTACATTTTACAATTTTTACAAATATGTAACTCACTCTGATTTCTTGTTTAGACTGTCTTGCTTCCACAAGCTTGATTTATTTTTTTTGGTCATTAACTTTTTTTTAAACGACATGACCACCTGATACTTAGAGTCCATCAAAAAAATGTGCGTATGCCTGTATTTCGCCTGTTCCCAGCGCACAACATTTTATTCACATACATAAATGTGAATAATAATGAAAATAATTATAGCAGTAATAATAGTACATTTATTTCAGATCCAAGTAGCATACGTATTTAGGGAGGCCATGGCGAAGCCATTCGTGTTGTCATGGGGGTACCGCCCCCCCGTTCCTGAGATTAGTATAAAATACACTTAAATACTGTATATCTAAAGAAACAAATATACATCATGAGTGGAAAAGTAAAAAAGAAAATAAAGAAAACGAGTAATGAAGATTTGTACATCGTCATGGATGGGTCCTGTATCACCTGCCCCTGGGGACAGCGCTGAAGGGCTATGCTGGGGGCATTAGCTGGCTGGTACCAATAAGGTGAAGCCATTTCTGTTCTTGCGGAAGTCCGCATTAGCCTGGCCCGGCTTTGTCTCCACGGTGACGTTCTTGGCTTTCCCACGCATGTTGAGCTGGAGGGCGGAGCTTCGCACGGAGACCGACAGAGGTTTGCACAGCACCCTGAAACACACAGTGTCATCACGTTAAGCCTATACACAGCACACATACTATTATTCACTCACAGACCTCAGTTTACTGCTTGGAATGACATGCATACCTCAGAACACACACTACCCCTTGTTCCAACTCAGTTACATGTCTATCGGTCAGAACCTCTGACAGGCATGGACCGCCGACTGCATCTGAACATGGGGGGGCATGCGGTGATCATAAGTCATATCCACATATCTGTTTGCTTTTGAATTTTTTTTTTTTTCAGAAATGCTGATATAATTCAAGCTTTTATCAGTTTGTATTACATTATTTGTACGTAATTTTTTCATGATTGTTCTGCACTGCATCCTTAGTGATACTGCAAAAGATCACGAGTCCAGGTGCCCTTTGCCCCCAGGTCCATGGTCTATGCTGACCGGTGATCCCAGCAGCCTTCAGTGCCATGCCCTGAAGTCACACTAGCTTCTGTAAAGGTGGCTGTATGCGTCAAACAACGTCCGAACCAAACGAAATTGAACATGTCAGCAAGAACAAACTGTCACACATTTAAAATGATGCTGTCACCAGGTTCAGTCTATGTCACGCCACAACCCCAAAGGGCTCAGAATGCTTTTGATGCTGCAGACCCACAAGCAGAGGGAAAATAAATGCATTGCGACAAGGCCAAGAGTGATTTTAATAAAGGAGATGAAATATAGAAATACACATATTAATTTACACTTTCTAAAGATACGCACAGTGGGGTGCAAAGCATGATGGTAACTGCATAATTAGTCCTGCTGACCAACCCTGCAGCATCATGTTTATGTCAGCCAATCGTGGGTGGGATCAGAACAAGTTGGCCATGGGACCAGCACTCATACATCTTCACATTGCTAACTTGACGCTGATTCTGTTACTTTCGTCTGAAGTGTGCGGCCACCTTTAGGACTCCAAAAGGGGTCATGCATGGTGATCCCCTTCAGCTAGTCATTGGGTGGTCTAGGTATATGGGTTTCCATGGAAACACATTGAAAATAATAATACACTCCTCTTAATTAAACCAGGTAGTATGATGCTGTGACTATAACTGGCCACAGTGTATTCAAGTCCCAGCCGTCCTCCAATCATGCCCCTTTCTAGATTGTTCCGTTATCATCAGCCCCACCCACTACTGCACCCC
>JAODJW010000046.1:8543280-8553813 GCA_026777045.1 Hyperopisus bebe
TATTGTCCAAATATTGTTCATCACAACTTTAGTCTAAACCAGGGATCGTCAATCTTATCCAGAAAGGGCCACTAGACATCCGGGTTTTTGCTGCAGCTCTCTAATTAAATTACTAATTAGACTGATTGGCTGACACCTCGGTTGGAACAGCTGACCTAAAGGTTAAAAAAACCTGCAAACACATGGCCCTCTGCAGATAAGATTGCCGCCCCCGTCTAAACGTTAATAGATGTTTTAGAGAAGCCTGAAAACAAGGTTGATTTAAACTCGCTGACATGCCTGGCGATGACAATGGCGATTACTGACATGATTACAGATTACTGACCAGGTGCAGAATAGTCCCCAGGATTTTGTAGATGGAGTCAATCTCATTGGGTGTGAAGCCAATCACCTTCAGGGCACTGAGCACAGCCTTGTGGGAGGAGTGGTCATCATTGCTGGTCTGGTGGAGGGGCAGATGGTGTTATTTGCACCCCACCCTGGACAAGTCTGTAAACAAGAGCTCCTTTTTGCTACAGCTAACCACCAGTTGGCTCTCTGAAATTTTACCCTGGCCAACTCGCTAAGGAGAGACTCACTATGGAAGCGGCGCCTTCACTAGTATAGACGTAAAGTGCAGGATTTTTTTCCAAGAACAAGGACTTGATCAATTCCGGAGAGCCTCCTCTCAGCACCTGTGTAGGTCACAAACACAAAAAGAGAATGTTACTGAAGGCACTGTCTGTTCGGCCCTGTGGATCCAGAGTGTTCTCCTCTTACCTGATAGAATGAGTGGAAGTTTCTCTCTCCTCCCTGCTGTTGCACAACCCTCGACTGGGAGAAAAGACAGAGATGAGCTCACTCAGCACGGAAAGGCATGCATGCATACCCACTGAGATCCGTGTTCAGCTGCACCCTCCCTTCTTAGTGCTGTTTTTCTGTGTGGTTCTTTGACCACTGTGTGGTCAGACCTCTCTTCGCAAAACTGAAACTTCCCAGTAATTTGATACGTGAGCTGCTGACCTTCTCCAGCAGGTAGTTGTTGATGTGACCTCCGGTAGGATCCCCGTTGAAGTTGAAGTTAATATCCATATATTTGCCAAAACGGCTGGAGTTGTTATTTCGGTTTGTCTTGGCGTTGCCAAAAGCCTCCAGCACGCAGTTAGACTTGAGGAGCACATTCTTCACGCTGTGTTGTTGGGGAGTTTGTGGACATTCGTGTTACATGGACATACACTGACATACAGGGGGAGTGAAAGACATCGCTGCAGCCTTCAGTCGTGGCCCCGTGTCTCACCTCTCCACTTCAGCTCTCTGGTTAGGGTTAGTGATGGCAGCAATGTACTGCATGATGTACTTGCTAGCTTCAGTCTTTCCAGCACCACTCTCACCTGGAGAACCAAACAGCCTGTCTCAGCATCTCCTAGTGCAACATGTTCAAGTGATCTGCATGACTATGATCTCCTAGTTGCTTTGTTGCCGTTTATAGAACCTTCTTGATTGTGTTCTGTTGCTGCTGGGAAGCAGGTTGACAGACACTATATATAGTGATATAGTGAGAGGAAGTAAGTCTGTTAGCTAGAGTCAGCCATCACGTTAGCCTTTTAATAGCTAGTAGCTTTATTATAGGTACAATACTGCCAACTTAAAGTTGTTTTTTCTAACCATAATATTACTAAAGAAGAGAGAGAACTTATTGGTGAGAGTGTGTTATGGTCTTGTCTGTATCCTGAATCATTCAGAGAAGACCTGATCAGGTTTTTTCATTCACAAATCTGATGTTCTGGCTACAACTTTCAGGTTCCTTAATGGTCACTCTTCCCGTTCTGTCTCTTATTTTAATCATAGAGCACGCTTCTCAGCCTTAACTCTCTCCGGTTCAAGATAAGCAAGCGTGTCAGATGACAGGATACATAAGTTACCCTACCTGAGATGACAATGCAGGTGTCCTTGGCCCTCATCTTCATGGCTTTGTACGCGGCGTCGGCCACGGCAAACAGGTGAGGCGGGTTCTCGTAAAGTTCCCGGCCCCTGTAGGCCTCCACGGTCTCCTTCCCATATATGTCCAGCTGTCTGTAAGGGTTGACGGACACCACAACCTCCCCGATAAAGGTGTAGATGCGGCCTTTCTCAAACCTGCCCAGGGACACATACAAGTGCAGCCATATAAACCTCCGAAGGTAGCAGAACATTTACAACCATAAATGAACAGGAGCAGAAAGGGAGGCAGCATCATCCCTCAGGAAGAGCTTCTTGCAGGAAGAGGAAGAGAACGTGAATTATTGCACAGCACCTTCAGCTTTTTAACTGGGTTAATCACAAGTATAGGATATACAGTAGTGTATAATGACATGAAACCGTTTAAGTACAACCCAGGAATGTAGTACCTTCGTTACCTGAGAAAGGCACAGTCTGCAGGGAATTCCAGATGAGGTGTGACAACTTCTGTCTCTCCCAAATCACTTATTTTCACTTTTGTGCCTCCACCAGAAGAGATGTTTAAATAAGAGTACAAATGAATACTTCCTGATACATTATTATTCATTGACCCATTTCCACGATCGTTAGAGGTGGAATTAGTATCTGCGGGCTGGATAGTAACTAGTTAAAGAACAAATCCCATCAACTATAGACTATTTTTAGTTGTTTTATTTATATGAATCTTAATTTTTTAATCAACCTGATATGCATATGGAACAGTTCTGATTCTGCTGTTAACACTCACTGAGAATGATTTTTAGATACTGTATTTGGGTTTTATCTTTTTAATATGTATGTGTGTATGGGTACACAATGTGAAGAAAATCCTCCTTCCAATTACAGATTCTTAAGTAACTGATTACAGAAGCACTTTTGAGTTCGCCCATAATTTTAGTGACTAATTATAATAATCAAATCTAAATCAGAAGGAAATGAAGAATAACCAACAATAAAATGTGGTAGAGACTAATATCCGTGGCATACCATCCTCGATTGCAGTGGTTTCTAAATATTAATTATAGAGTTGACCAGAATCCTTCGTTTTTTTGTAAAACAAGAGTAGTGATTATATTATTCCTTTTGAGTTTAATCAAAATAAATACGCTAATTGGTTTATCATTTGCTCAACTTAGCTGTCTGTCCAACATAGTTGTTTATGTATGACAACTACACACAGTGTTGACATAATAATGTAATTAATGGTACATCCATTAGCTGTTGTTGGCTGTATTACTTGATTGCAGTACAGAATTTCCTTCTAATTTAGATGTGATTACTACAATTAGTCATTAAAATGTTGGGAAAACTCTAAAGTACCACTGTAATCAGTTACTTTCAGTCAGTATTGGAAGAAGGAAATATTTTTTGCAGTGTACATTATGCTCATACACAGCAGCAGAAAAAATTAAGAGAGCACAGCACAATTTTTTGTTCACTCATTTCTCAATTTATAGGTGTGCGTCTGTGAATAATATATATTTTTCTGCAAAGTGCAGCCTCGTTCTTCTCTGGTTTTCATTAATGAAGGGCTTCTTCCTTGCTTTATGGGACTTCAGTCCTGCTTCTAGGAGCCTGATTATGAACAGTGCACATCACACCTGCACTTAATGTTTCCCATTCCCTTTGAAGGTCACTTAATGACATCCTCCGATTCATCTTTTGCATTAGAAAGTTGCTTCCACCCTCTATCTGGCTGGTTTCTGGTCATTTCCATTGACTGTTTCACCTTATTCTTGTGTATTACTGTCTTAAAATTTTTTAACATGGAAGCAACCTGCTGCTCAGCGTAGCTTTCTGCCAACAGATCCACAATTAAACCTGGATTTATAAATGCAGATTTGTTTAACACGGAGCCCGGGAGGGGACAGGGGAGGAAATAAAAAAGATAAACATTTGCGAGATTTGAAACACATTGAAAGATATTACAGCCGGAAAACTGCATATAAAGCTAACTTTACCGCGGTGTTGAAATTGCATTTCCATACATGTGTACATCATCAATGGAGAATATCAGGGAGGCATATACGAAACTTTATTCAGCTTTCCGGCTGCCATACCGCTTCAGTTAATTGATGAATGAAATTAAATAACACAATGATGTATTAATTAGCTAAACAAGATAGTGTAGTAGTTGAGTCAAAAAATCCATGATTTAGGGTTGGATAGTTGCTGAAAATCCTGGGGTGACTTTACCAAATGTTTTGAAATGGCTAAGTAGACACACTTCAAGAGACATAATACCATAATTCTACATCAAGAAAAATGCATTTGTGGACCTTCATTATTGGAGGCAAGCTCATTGCAGAGAGATATCGAGATGGGATTCTGCAACCAGTGGCAATCCCATATCTCCACAGTCTGGGACCAAACTCTATCCTCCAAGGATAGAGGATGGAATGACCTGCCTGCAGTCCTGACCTCAACACCACTGAACACTTGTGGGATCAGCTTGGGTATGCTGTTCATGCCAGAGTGACCAACATAACCACACTGGCTGACTTGCGACAAATGCTGGTTGAAGAATGGGATGCCATCCCACAGCAGTATGTGATCAAGCTGGTGACCAGCAGAAAGAGCGCCAGGCTGTTCTGGTTCTTCCACACGCTCCTGTTAGTTAAATGAATAAATTGCCCATATGTCTTGTTTCTCAGACTTCAATCATCCAATCCACTAAGCGACACCAAACAAGAGTCAATAGCAGAATCAGCTGTTTGTCATTGGCAGAGAGGATTTGGTGCAACCCACATACTCAACTCTGTTGCTCAGCCCGCAAATGTGTTTTCCATGCAAATATGGCACCATTTAAAAGGGAAATAAACAGGCTTTTTAATGGTGTAAGATTTATTGCCAAGAAGCATTGTCACAACAAAGAAATAATCGACCACCTCGTGTCCAGGTGCTGCGCATCCACAGATCCAACCACCCGTGGATCAAAAATCTAGAAAGTACCAAAAATACAAAAAGCAAAACTTGAATATGCCGCCTGCAAAACACGACTCTGACTCCACGTGATGGTTGGATCTGTAATGAGCTTGTAAATTTTTTTTTTCTTGTCATTGTTCCTGAACAATAAAGTATAAGAAGTGTTTAAATTGCATTTACGTTGTATTAGGTGCTATAATTAATCTAGCAATGATGTAAGGTACACGGTAGGATGTGCATAGGTTATATGCAAGTACTGCAGCATTTTATATAAGGGACTTTAGCATCGGATTTAGTGGATTTTGTTATCAGCAGGGGTCCTGCAACCAATCCCCTGTGGATGCAGAGAAACAACTCTGTGTGTGTGTGTGTGTGTGTGTGTGTGTGTCTAACCTCTCTGGGGGTCCAAGGCTGACATGGGTCACATGAGCTCTTTTTTGGAGTTTAAAAAAAAACAACAGAAGACTTAAAGCGAAGCAACGTCGTTGGTGTCTAATCGGGGTGCAGGGGTTGGCTGTGGAATTTGCCAATAAGGAGCATTTAATAGATTTGACCATTTCATTTATCCTAGACAGCCCATTTTGCCAGGCGTAGCCCATGATTTTGCCAAGGATGTTTTTATGTGAGCTTTAGGTCTTTAATGTGATGCCAGTATGTTTACATTTAAGTTGGCAGATGCAGAGAGATAATGTGCTCAAATATATCAGCAGGTACACAGAATTTCAGCCTGAGAAATATGTACAGTGGCTGTGCAAAAAATGATTCATACATCACCTAGAGAAATATGTCACTTTGGTTACTTCAGTTCAAAAAAGATACCAGCTAAAATTCAGAAGACAGCAACGAAAATGATTCCTTGTCTTAAACGCTTACCATACAAAAGCTTACATACAAGATTGGAAAACCCTCAGAAGCCACCAAATAAGGCCCAGAAAAGGCAGCAGACGTCTTATACAGTATGTGCTCTTCTCTGCAATGGAGGCGACTGGTATAGAGGTAGTGAGTACGTCCCCGCTTATGGTGCATTAACGCTGCGTGTGAGTGTCATTCATTCCCAGAAGAGACCCTCCGCTATTCAGAAGAGCCATCACTCTTGGCCATATTCTGCACCAACACAACACCCGCCCTATTCCTCTACCCGTACACTCACACGGAAGCCGCCGGAAGCTCTCAAGGTGGGGACAAGAATCAGACCTACAGAGATATGCTACTTCCTTTAAACTGAAATAGCTGAGAGTACCACAGACCACACCCCGTCCTAGTCTGAGCTGTCACACCAAGCCCTTTTTATGTTTCAGTCTAAACCATCAACACTGCAAATGAAGCTGGTGGGCAAAGTTACTCAAACTTGCACATACGGATTATCATGTCATCTTTGTGACCGAGCACATGGGATAGTGAAAGATAATTTTTTTTCACAAGGCTTCAGAGCGTGGGTCTGTCAGGGGCTTTCCAGTAGTGATGTCACTGAGCAGAACAGGACCGAATACAACAGCAGGCATACACCAAATCATGGGGGGGGGGCAAAAAACTATATTTACCTTAAGCGTTATGTCAGCCTGAACACACATACATTAACAAGGCCTGTCACGCACATGAACCAACACACAAACATGCGGAGTCCTGACAACAGTCATGTGAACACGCTAGCGGAAGATATGTCCAGCGAAGGATGAAAATATTACTTTGACCAAAAGAGAAACTTCACTTTCAGGGTGAGTCAGTTTGGGTTTGAGACTATTTGTGAGCCTTTCCTGTTTAATGAGGTACGCCCCACAAATAGAGGGTACATCATAACTGAAGGAAAACACGAACAACAGTGACATCT
The DNA here is from genome assembly GCA_026777045.1 of Hyperopisus bebe. Classification (NCBI taxonomy): domain Eukaryota; kingdom Metazoa; phylum Chordata; class Actinopteri; order Osteoglossiformes; family Mormyridae; genus Hyperopisus; species Hyperopisus bebe. Next base: position 8,549,990 of record JAODJW010000046.1, read on the forward strand.
CAATGTACCCAGTAATCATTATGAGGCATCAAGAGCTAGCTGACTGCACACAAACACATCATTTTGAGATGAATAACTTACACCATGAACTCATTATCTTTGCAGCACTTCATTTTGAGACAGCTTCTTCACACACCCTTTGCAGGTCCCCGGTAAAGCATTGCCCATGTAAATGGTTAAAGTGGAAAGTACCCAGTGAGTAGCAGAGGTCTCCATAAGACAGGACTTCCCCCCAGTTTTCAGAGTGTAACAGACCGACGGGTATTAGTTCTTGATTGCGTGATTCTGGGGGCATCTGCCCATCTTTGGGTAGTCTGCTCTGACACCCACAAGCAGAACATGGACAATAAATCGAAGTATCTGTGGGCATCTGCCATACACATACATGTGTGTTCACTCGGTAGAACTCGCGTAAGAGGAGCCAGGAGTTCAGCTTTCTGAACTTTTGTCATCCTGCCTGTCGGTATTACTCTCTTGCTATCAAAAGTCACCGGCATGACTCTGTCTCTTTGTCCTCCTGTCACCGAAACTTCCACCTTCCCCACCTGTGATCATCTCAAAGAAGAAGTAGACAAGAAGCTGGCGTGGCTCAAATTGCATAAAGGTGTTTTTAAATTCACTCTATACTCTAATTCTATGAAAAGCGCAACCACCAGACGATCCAAAAACCGCTGGTTTTTCTAAGAACCCCGACAGCCTAAGAAGCCTCTAAAGAGGACCTCAGTCGACTCCATTTGCCTTTCCTGAACTCACCTCAGCTTCAGGTTCTCCATGAACTGCTCCATGGTGACCTCATCCAGGAGGATGAAGTCTGACTTCCCATACTCCAGACCCTCCAGTTCCGCCATAGCGGGGCAGCGTTAGGGGGAGCGACAGAGACAGCAACTCAGTAGGGTGCCGGCAGTGTGCGGAGGGTGTGCCGTAACCCTGGACCGCAGTGCATTGTGGGTTTCGGCGCTGTAGTTCGTGGCACGTCACCGCGTGCTCGTGTGTGTCTGTGTGTGTGTCTGTGCATCTCTATATATAGCGGGATAGGAAAGCTGTCATTACAGTCAGCCCGTTTTCTCTTCACTTCCTCCTCCTCTCCTTTCCTGCTCAACCAGACAAACCCTCATGTCACAACGGAAACTGCAGCTTGCGAAAGCTGTTCTAGAAGATTGCAGTGAACACGGAGCTTGGGGTTTCCTATGTTGTGCAATGGGTCACCCTGGATCTCGGGAAGACCGACGGAAATTCAGTTTCCCATAGTTAACTAGTAAGTACCCTGTGATGGACTTGCATCCCATCCAGACATCCTCTGCCTTGGGCCCTGTTCTTCCTGTGATGGCTTCCAAGCTCACTGTGACTCTGTACTGGATTACATACATCTTCCAACAGCTGGTCATTTCCTTGGACTGGAATGAGTGAATATGTGTCAAAACATACAAGTCATTTTGGACAGATGCATTTTTCTTAAGCAGTTTCAGAATCTGCAGGTCAACAGGCGTGAGAATCGCAGAAAAGACAGATGCAGAGGAGAGCAAGATGAAGAGCAAGGCAAGCAAAAAGGGAAAGCAAGACAAGCGAAAAGGAGAAGTGGTGGAAGGCTGAACTGTCAGCAGATATGCAGCCATGTCTGCAAATATGTGGTGGCATGAGATCATAGCATGGAAATAGACTGAAAAGAAATGTCACACGACCTCAAAGATTGCCGCACTGTCAATAAAAAGTACCATTTTGTACCTTTGAAGGTACAAATACTTTTCACTGGGGCTGCACCATCAAGGGGCTGCCAATTGTAACCTAGCTGTAAGTAAATGTACCTTTAAGGTACAGAAATGGACTCCGAGGGAACACTTTTGGACCATTAGGGGTACACTGATGTTGCTAGATCCTAGAAGAACAAATGTACCAAGGCGGTACCCTATATATGACATTGCAGGCCTCACACAGAATAGTGCCCAATTTCTGTCCCAATGTTCGGCTGCACCAATGAAAGTTTCAGTAAGGTTAGGCTAATTCTACTCAGGTTTTGTTCTTTCTCAGTGAAGCAGCTCTTGACAAAAATGTTTTGGGGTAAAACTACTTAAGGTGTTAAAAAGAAAATCTAACTATCACTGACCTCAGCATACTCACAAAGCAAAATGTGCTTGATGGCGGTCCTTCCCTGAGACCACATGTCATCACACTGGGGGCATGTCTTTGAGGCCAAAGCTGCATAAGCATGCATTCACGCTTTAAATGTTCTATCAGCAATAGCTGTGTAATGGGACAGTATAGGGATGGGTTAGGTGCCATGAGCAGAAGGTCACTGGTTCAAATACCATGACTGGCAGAGTGATACCCTTGAGCAAGGTCATTAACATATTGATGCTCCTTAGGGCATAACTGTATTTAATAATGTCATTCCTGTAGTTGGTTAGATAATGAAACACTGTGTTAATAGCATGTAATATGTTCATGCTCTGTGTGGATGGATGCCTGTGTACATCCTTCCTATTTCCTGTAACAGTAAATTTCAACATCATTTCCTGTTCTCGGTTGCTTATCTCTATGGCAACACCAAAATGTGTATAGTGTTTCATTCTGCAGTAACTAATTAAATTATTTTTTCAGTTCTGTGGTAAATCACATTATGTGGTCAAAGAGTTCTAAATTATAATGGTTTTCCAGTAACTCCAGGGCCGATAAAATGTGGGTCACTATAATTTGTAACTTTTATAATTAAATTTCATATTTGTGTGAGCAGTCAGGAAATTGTCATAAGCAGCTTGAAGAATTGTTATCGTTCAGCGGAATTTTCAGTCGTTTAACGTTTGCACTATGTTATTTCCTAGTGTAATAGTTTTACACCCATAACTATATATGGAAGTGATCACCGCAAAAACCATTACATGCAAAACAGTCCACCAAACTGTTTCTGCCACTCCCTGTGTTTACTGGGCTGCCAAACGTGTCTGTTAACTGTTATATTTCATAGCTGTCTGTTCCATGGAATTTTATTTCAGGGGGTCACAAGGACTGAGTCTCTCGAAGTCATCACAGTGGATATGTGACAGTGTTTTCCTACAACAGCACAATGAGGTGTGCTGCAGTGCCCCTTCCTGATTGGCTGAATGATCACGATGGGAAGCAGCACTGGAAGGACATTAACACCATAACAATATTGAACCAGAATAATATGGCAAAAGCAGTGGAAGTTGTTTCCCAGCATATTAATCAAACTGGAGGTAAAGCAAGAAATTATATTTTGACTCATCATGCAACTGTACTAAATAGAGTACTATGTAGAGCTATATTACAGTTTTAACTGATATACGTGCATTTATCATATCATAGAATCTCCATTAAAAATCCATTCCTACCAAGGATATGGCCATTGTGATTTACACCCAGATGGACAAAGTCGGGGTTTTTTGACACATGCATGCAATGGTAGAGAATTTATGACTTTCAATATGTAGAGAAAAGCCTTGACCATCATTATTCCTGCAGTTGCTGTCTACAAGAGGGAACAGGGAAATAAAAATCCCATTTTAGTTAAACGCATAGCTAACTGATCAGTATGACTGTGTTGAAGGGCTGAAGGTATTCCAAAAATATGCTGCTATTTTGTAAAAAACTAAGTGGTGTTTATCATCCAGCTGGTCCGATACCACAGTGTGACACACAAAGTGTAATCAGGATCCCCTACAGTGTTACTCAAGTACCACTTAAACTCTCCCACTGTGTCTCATATACTGAACCAAGCTGATCCACAATCACATATGAAATTATACTTCATACACTGAGGTTTGATCATCATTTTACATACATTGCACCTCACAGGAGCTACTTACATATAT
>JAODJW010000046.1:8572067-8588183 GCA_026777045.1 Hyperopisus bebe
TCTACAAGGCAGTAACTGCTGCAAATGGAGGACTCTTTGACAAAAGCAAAGTTTGAAGAACACAATTATTATTTTAATTTCAAAAATGATTATTTATAACTTTGTCAGTGACTATTTCCTAATTATTTCACTATATTTCCTATTCAAACAAATTTCATGTATGTTTTCATGGAAAACAAGGACATTTCTAAATGACCCCAAACATTTTAATGGTAGTGTATACACAAAAAACTGGAAAAGGAAAGAAGTTCTCTTTTACTCTGGCAGTGATATTTATTTACTTGAATTTTTGTAGCAGTCCTGTAGAATGACGCTCTGAAATACGAACCTTTGAAGTTGGCTTTCTGACTACACAGCTGGGCTGGACCATAATGGTCCTGATGTTTCCATACCATGTTTTGGTGATAACATAGTGGTGCCCAGTGCTTCTTCTTCCCTCTGGAAGTCTGATCTAGAAATGCAGAAGAAGACAGAGGTACGTTATAATATAACTAGCAAGATACCATAAAATATGTTTTTATTGCAACAAAACTGGTCAGACATACCTAGGTAGCTTTGCACAATGCACCAGAGGTGGTAAGAGGTTTGCTTTACGTAACTCCAGCAGTGACTGTAATTTACATTCCTTGTTGTAACTGCAGTTAACATCGCCACAGAAGAAAGAAGCCTTGAAATACAAACCTTTGAGGTTATGGTTTTGATAAAAGTCCTTTGTGTTTCTTTCCTATCTTTTGGGCATGCCATTGATTGTGGCTTGGTGGCTGGTACCTTGTCTTCCCTCTCTCTAAATTTCTTGTCGCATTTATCCATGATTTCCATTTGATGTCTGTTCAGGTGTAAGTTATAACTATTAATGAGCTGACTTCACTGCCAGTTTTATATACTGTGACAATGGAACTGCAGTCTGCACCACAATGTGGGCCAAACTGACGTTTAATTTATTAGATGTCACTGTCAGAGAAATTATATTAGTATTGTAGTGCAGGAGATGTTAGTGGATGCTTTGTTGTTCATGTTTTTTATGTAAGCAAATGGGAAGTGGACATTTTGACTTGCATCCATGCTGAAATATTATAAATATATTTATTTAAATGGCATTATGATCGGAAGACAAAAGAGAAAAGACATATAAACTTTATAATTTTTGGATTTTTTATTTATTTTGAAATAACACAGGCACTAATATGTTAGCAGTTAGCAGCCATACCACCTGCAGTTTAGACCAGGTAATCTATCTGAAGCTAAGCAGGTTTGGGCCTGGCCAGTACTTAGATAGGAGACCAGCTAGGAAAGCTTGGTTGCTGTTGGAAGAGGTGTTGGTGTGGCCAACAAGTTAACCCATACTGTGGTCTGTGTGGATCTCAATGGTCCAGTGCAGTGATGGGCAAACTGTGCTGTAAAAATAGTGCCATCCTTTCTTTGGTTGAGATGTAAAACCCAGAGGTCCTGACTTTTTGAGGTTGTAAAGGATCCCTGGGCATCTTGTGAAAGAGTAGGGGTGGTTCTCCGATGTCCTAGCTAAGATCGCCCACTGTGGCCCTATCAAATCCGGCCTCCTACCCATCCCCAATATCTAATTGGTGAATTCAGTCCTGCCCCTTCGCCACCTTAGCTACTGTGTGGTGAGCGTGCTGGCACAGAATGGCTGCCGTCGCATCATCCAGGGGCTACACATTGGTGTTTGAAGTGGCTCCCCATTGGTTTTATAAAGCACTTTGAGTGTTGGAAAAGTGCTACATAAATGTAACTGTCATTCGTTCATACACTGAAACACACATATAAATTAGGTATTTATGTCTTTATGGGGACTCATTCATTTCTGTGGGCATAACCTTAATCCCAACTATGACAAATTTAAATCCTACTCAGCCCTAACCTTAACCATAAGTAACCAAACAAAACACAACTTTTGGCACATGCATGCATGCACACACACACACACACACACACAGAGTTGTGGACTTTGGACTGTCACTCCTAAAGAATAGTGGATGTTGAAACACATTATCAAAAAGCATGTCCTTCACTTTAATCTTGAGAGAGTTAAAGACGATTTGGCAAGAAAAAAATATTTTTATTATATAGTCTTCTACTAACTGACTGAAGATCCCCAGAAGAGTTAGAATTCTCATTTGGGTCTGTCCTTTAGTTCAGTGGCTCTGTTAACTGAAAATAACCACCTCTACATGGGTTTTGTTCACTAGCTAGGATTGTGTTATGCGAAAAGAAGTAGGGCCTCACACTGGTCTTTGCTGGGGCCTTCAAATCACCAAAGCTGCCCCTGTTGCCATCTCATTTTCTTTTAACACTACTTGCAGGCTAGCAGCTAGAAATTTCTCTATGGTCCCTCTAGGGGGGAGGGGGGGGGTAATTGGTGGGAATAGTTTATAGATCCTGCAAATTGTCATATCACTGGAATGTGCAATAAATGAATAAGTATACTTTCAGACCTATAAAACACAACAAGGAGTCACAGCATTCAGGTAAATTTATTATCTTTTACATTTCCACGTGACCCATCTAGCGCTTCTAGATATTGTACAAATTGGTGGGTGTGGGATGAACTGGACCTAAGGACTGGGCTGTCCAGGGAATACAGTACAATGCCATCATTTCTGACAGTACCAAATCAAGTTTAAAAAGAGAATTTTCAGAAATAATGTTTAATACAAAGCTCATGTTTGTAAATGTTATTTACATAAAATAAAGATTTCGGCCAAATAACTGTCAAATTTGGAATTCTTTGGTGGTTTTTAATATGGCCCGTAGATTTTACAGCATAGATTCAGAGAACTGTTCACCGCCGAACGATAGATGGCGCTCATGAGTTTTGCTACGACGTTTCATAGAAGAACATGAATACTTCTTGCCTGTCAGCGTAAATATATGGGCTACATCCTGGTCTAGGTTATGTAGATGTATTTGTCTCATAAATTAACAATGTGTAGGTCTTCCAAGGTAGGTAACCGAGCACAGGAAAAAGCAAGCCTCGATGGTGTATTTTATACATACCGCTGCAGATGTAACGCCGATGGCGGATCTTGGGTTTAGATGAATCGGGCTGCTGGTAGCCAGAGAGCTGGGCAGGTCTCTGAAAGCCATCGTTATCGTAAGCCAGCTCAATGATCACACGGACATCCACTGTCTTGGCTCTTGTGGTGGGTTTCAGTTTAATTTTTGTGCTAGAGGTAGGAGAAGATTGCTAATCCAGGCGAAAGAGAACCTCACTGTGTTATGAGGATACGTACGCGTTAAAAAGCTGCTTGCAGGTCACTATGCATACTGTCAGGATGCATGCAGGTCACCGTGTGTAAAATGTCATAATGACTACAGGACACCGTATGTGAATTACCAGTATGCATGCCCATCACCGTATAGATTAAGAGGTAAGCGATATGCGTGATTTGAGAGGACACAAAAATATCCACGTTTAGGTGGATATTGTAAAAACAGCCCCGTAGCTATGGTTAGTGTTTGAAAAGTTTGTGTTTTTTTCATGTATATTTGGCCGATTAGGAATGGAGACGCTACATAAAGACCATTTTTTCTTAACTGTTGTGTTGTATTTATGGGAAATTGATAGTACTATTTTCCCCTTTTCTGGCACAGCTATATGGTTCAAGATGGCCATCTCCCAGTTCCGCCTTTTCAGGATTTGCACGTGTCTTGCATGGCTGTTGTCGTTCTTTAAAAGATTAATCTGCAGGTAAGTGTTAGAAGACGTAATGGAATATTGGGGTATTATTTTAGATTTTAAGCAAACTGACTGTTTTCTGTCACATCAATATATAAATTAAGCAAATATAATTTGCACATATTACATGTATTGCATAATGTTTTAGATTAGTGTTTCACTGAATTAATTGAGAAAATGGGTTAATAGGGATTTTGTGTAACACTGCAGCCTAAGTCAATGTTAAAATATTGACAAAGCTATGCCACATTTTCTTAGTATCATCTTATAGCATGACTGTAAACTTTAGCATGCTGGTGTGTTACAAACCCCTGCCTCTTTCAGAAATCTATTGTGCATTGTATCGCTACCCTTTCGGGGGGTGGCATGAATTGTACCCTGACTTTGTGTGTTCTGCTTAGAGCCCTGTATTAACTATACTGTCACTCATAAGATCTTTTGCCAGATTGACAGTAGTTATTTTCCTCCATTTATTTATTTGTAAAGGTCTGCTAGTTTAGTTTTCATATACTTTATTAGTTTTTATTAAGGACCTGTAGATTCTGTTATGTGTTGGGAACCTAGTTAAAGCAATGAATAAACATTCTTTTCTATATCTAATGTAACATACTTTGGATAAATATAATCAAAGATATATTTTGTTGTAGGAGGAATATTATGTATCAATTTTGTCCCTCTTCTCCCCATCCAATCCATCTGTAGGTCCGGAAGGTTTCGCAAGCTCAGCGGTGATCAGATCTCTTTACCGACAACTGTGGATTTCTCAATACCCAAACAGGTCAGTAAAACTTGAATGTAATTTCAAAGTATTGATAAGATGTGACCCTCCAAGTTGCAGTAAGGCACTGATGATTTTAGAAATCTTGTATATCATTCTCAAGGGTCACTGTCACCCTGTACCCAATAAGTGGCTATGTAAAACAGATAGATGAGATTATGGAGGAAACTGTACTGAAATAGCAACACCAGTGGACAGTGCTGGTTTTGCAAGTGGTGCTCACCCACCATGCACCCAGGCGACACTATCTGTCACTTTAAGGAAATGTGAAAACATAACTAAACAGAGCCTTTCTGTTAAAGGAGCTCTATGTTCATTGAATATCAAATCTACAGCCTCTTTTTAGAATATGTAATCATGACATCAAAGAATTTGTGGTTGGTTAGATTCAATTTCCAGCCGAAGAGAAGTTCTCGTTTAAGTCTGCCTGGGACCCCGATATGACGTATTTGTTTTATGTAGCATTCTCCTAACAGAATGTAAGTGATACTGTGGAAAGATTATTAGACATTGGTAGGCCTGGGAGGGGAGGCATATTGGGTCTGTTATGTCTTAGGCTTTAGGCAAGAAGAGATTGTTTTGAATATTGCGTGTCCTCGCTTCGTGATAGCTGCCTGCGGTTAGTTCTGCAGACCCTGAAGAGAGATTGGGGGAGAAACTGTCTGCAGGAAGGGAATCGAAGCTGGCCCAACTGGTGCACAAAGAGTTGTAGTTATAAAGTAGTCGCAGTACACAATACACAATATGTTATGCGATAGTACAAATGTATAAGTAATTGTTACGTTAATCATTCTAATCATATGTTAACCATGTATTTGTAGTGATTCAATGACAATACGTAAATGCGTTAATCATTAATCAAAGGACAACCAAATATTTACAGTGATTTATTGTCATATAATCAATATCTATATACATATTTTAAATAGAGTCTAGCAGTCGAGACAGATTCCGGTAAATTGAGAAAAATAGATGGATTTTACCTTGCTACCAAGGTGAACCAATAAAGCAGGAGAGTTGTGTTTGTTATACGTTTGAGCTTGGTTTGTTGGTGTTTTGTGACCAATCAGGACTTAGAAGTCCTTATAGGGAATTAGGAGTTATGGTTTATCAACTGGTTGCTCTTTGTGCTCGGGGTACTTGGTACCTGGTGCCAGTGTGTGATGGAGCGCTTTGTTGGATGGCTCGAATAAAAGAGAACTTTACTCACCAACTGAGAGGTCCAGAGTTTTATTCTAAGTGGCTCAACAAGAGTTATCAGGGGTTGTTCTATAATTGACCTACCACAATACATCAGTATACAGAAACATCTTCCTAACAAATGACTGATGCTCTTTCATCCCTAGGGCTGTAACTGTATTCGTCTGTGTATTGTTTGGTACATCATTTTCAATTAATGGCACACAATACAATGAATGAATATGAACATTTTGGTTTTGCAATAAATTGCATTACTGGAGAGAGAATTGAAGTAGTCAGTAGACTGTCTGGTTTGAACATGAAACTTTGTGTGTTTTATTTTTTTAATAATCACACAGGCCAGTAACAATAGCCCCACGGCCGGTAGGGGGCTGGCTTTTGTCCAGGTCTGATTTTTTTTAGAACTAAAGCTCTCTGTGGGGAATGTGAAATTCTTTCACTGGAAAACCAGTGCAGTTGAAAATCACTGGTAGGTATTCTAGTGGCATTTAATGCCAAGCAACTGCTTGGACCGCCCATTTGTCTGTGTCTCGCTTCTGCAGCCGGAGATTGAGCAGTGGAGCTCCTGGGATGACACCCCAACAAGCATCAAGATTGAGGGTGGCAACGGTGCCGTGCCCCTCCAGCCCAGTGAGACTGAGGAGGAGCCTGACTACTTCAAAGACATGGCCCCCACCATCAGGAAAACACAGAAGGTGACCCTCCTCAGGGCTGATGGCCTTTAACCTTGAAACTGGGTGGCATGCAGTGTGACCCAATTTGATCTTGACGCTGAAGATCAGACAGGAGCCCCAGCCTGATATGACCGTGGTTTATACCTAACGACCTAGACTGGCATGAGCGTGCTTAGCTCTAACATGGTCCTCCTCCATGTCACGTAGATCATCTTGAAGAAGCGGGAGCCCCTGAACTTCTCATTGCTTGATGGGAGCACTGGTTTCTCCAGCCGCCTGGCTGTCACGCAGGACATGCCTTTCATCCAGCCGTCGGTGGGTGTGATCCTTCCAGTCCCTTCTTTGGGGCTCATGCTCTCAGTGGGACACTTATTCTAGCTGCAGGATAATGAAGGATGGTTTTATTAGAACATTGCTACTTTGTTCTCTGATGGTCAGTTAATTTGTTTTTTTTTTTATTTACATTAGAGGAGGTCAACAGAAATCAAGAGATTTGTTAGCAGTTAAAATACTGATGCTTGTAAAGCTGCTTATTGCTTACAGACTGCCTGAGGGCTCTCGGTTCACAGCTGAACCCCAGTGATGTCTCTGTCACAGGCTGAGTTGGGAGACCTGGACACCTGGCAAGAGGAGACGAATGCTTGGGAGGACGAGTCTGATGCTACATGGGAGGCAGAAGAGGTGCTAAGGTATGTTCTCTCCTCTGTCTCCCTCCCTCCCTCTCTGACTTGTGTTCATGACTCAAGCGGTCCTAAGCCTGTGAGCATAACAAAACTGCTAGAACTTTTAATAGACACATTGTAGGAATTGTTAGTGTATAATATTGGAAAAACACCAGTCAGTTCCCATCCTTATTGGAAAATGTAACACATGCCTTGCTGTCATTTTACTCCCAAACAGCAGGTGGCGACATACCTTTCCTTTCGATAAAACCTATTGTTGGTGATGAAGTTTTTCCAGGTTCATGGATCGTTTTCTTCTTTTATGCAGGCAACAGAAGTTGGCTGAGAGGGAGAAACGGGCGATGGAACAGCAGAGGAAGAAAATGGAAAAGGAAGTGCAGAGACTGATGAAAAAAGAACAGAAAATAGCTGTCAAGCTTTCCTAACAGTGGAGGCACTCTGGTCATGATTTAAGTTATGGGATATCATGGATTTCTGCATTGTACCCTGCTTCAGTAGATCAGATCCTCATAAAGCTACCTGTTAGTTACTGCTTTGGAGACAGCAAGGAAACTGCCAGCAGCGGGCCTGCTTTTCACAGCAGCCATTTTCCACAATTTTAGGGGACTTTTTAACTGCTTTGTCTTATCACTGGATGTTCAGTTCATGGATGATGACCTTCCACCCATCCTATTCACTTTATATTGTTATATCTTATTCACTTTATTTATGGCGTTAATATTATTTATCTGAGGATGCTGATCCTTCTGTGCTCACACCCAGGTTTTTAGAGTATGAGACTGTCAGATGAAAATGTGCACAACAGTGGTGATGATGATTGTGGTGTTATTTCCAGTTTAATTGATCTGGTCATCAGCAGACTCAGTGCTGATTTCTAAGCCATAATAATGCTGTGTTGTACCACTAGGCTGATGCAGTAGAGGTCAGCGTAGGGCCGTGCAGTGAGAGCTCAAGGGAGTTTTGCTTACACAAAAATGTTCTGAGGGCAGAAGGAACAGAGATTGGTTCAAATTGTAGAGGATGTGGGTCCTGGCAACTAGAGGGGGCAGGACCAAGACATCTGATTGGTTGGTCCCACCTCCTCTACAATGTGATTGGTTCAATGTTCCTTCTGCCCTCAGAACGTTTTTGTGTAAGTAAAACTCCCTTGAGCAGAGTGGGATGGTGGAGAGACCTGCTGTTATATCACTTATACTCAGCCAGAGTGAAGGCTTCCCTAGCAGCAGAGCTGCACCAACATTTCAGACTGCAGGAGCTATTTTTGGGAGGAATTCTGTGTTACTGCAAGCAATGAACCCCATAAAACAAGCTGGAAAGAAAAGCAATTTCATGTGCTCTGAAGAACAGGTTGCCCTGGCAACATGAGTGAAGTGGATTTTTCTTGTATCATGTATCTTTGGACATGGAATCTTTCACAGCCCTGGCAGCTGGCTCTTCCAGTGACCATGCAGCACAATAATTACTCTTGGAGATTATTTTGCATGTGAGTCCATACCCTTTGTCATCCCTTTTCCTCTGGATTGAGGCTGGAGGAGGGGGTGTATATCTTCATTTAGCTGTTAAGAGAAGCCAGATTTGTTTTGGTTTTGGCCACATCTCTCATTCTGTGTGTGGTGATTTTGCTATTGCCATAAAAGCAAAGTAACCAAGTTTCTGAGAGACTGCATGTTTTTCTGAGCTTGTCATTCCACAATCTTTTCTTTATGGCCGAGTATGTGTGTATGTGTGTGCGTGCGCATGTGAAAATGATGCTCACTGGTGATATAATTTAAATATCTGAGGCTGGTTAGGAATGTGGTTTGTAAACTAGGGCTAGAGGATCAATGAAGTCATATCTTATGTCCCAACGTGCTGCATTCTGACAATCATTCCGTTTCTTTTGCCTCCTTTTGATAGAGGTTTCACAAATTACAAAAAAGACTGATCCACTTCCAAGATTTATTTTTAACATTGATAAATCCATAATTTTCAGGGTATTTTCAATATCCAGCCATGAATATCTCTAGGATTATGCAATACACAGGCAGTAAATTTGCTCTTCTCAGAAGGCTTGCACTTGCTCCTTTTTGCGCAGTCACAGCCGCTCTGCTCTTCAGATGAGACTCTTCAGATACTAAACTGCATTGCTCTGCTTATGTAATGGTCTGTATGAGCCAGTATGGCGTCAGTCACATGACTGCAACCCACATAGAATTACTGCAGTTACTCTGCACACTAGCCCTGATTTAGAATAAAAGTAGCATTTGGCTCCTCACGATATGGGGTGAGAAATTTGGCACAGCAAACGTCGGGTCAATAAAAGTCCCTCCTATTACAATCACTAAATTTGTAAAGTCTATGCTTTTCAGAATAAATTATAATATGCCGTTCTCAGAAAAGGGTCACCTCACAAGCTTATTCTCACTCCAGTCACATAGATCTTCCAGGAAAGGGACCTGAACAGATTGGCCCTGGATACTGCTAGCAGGATAATAAGCTGCTTTTAGGCACCAGAGATTCTAGTAATTAGAGAAGAAGAACATCTAATTTCCTGATAGAAATGCAGAGGCTAATTGTTGCAGCACTTGGTGGAGGTAGGACATTAAGCTCCAGAAATCGTCAGCTCAAATGATTGCACGGCCTAGGAGACGAGTCATGCTTTAATGTGGTAGAACATATGTAAATATTACACAGATCAGGTACATCTACTATACTCAATCATTTCATGTACAAGTAAACAGCTTGGATACCATCAAGTTCCCTTAACACTTAAACACTAATAGTGAATTAAAAATTACTTAAACATTTGACCACACACACACACCAAAAAAACCCATTTTAACATCTACCCCCCCTCCAACCAAACTTAAATATTCCATGCAATCTTCCTTAAAGTGCAAATTACTCAGACTTTCAGGACTTGTTTCAGCCAATAACTGTGCTCAGTGCAAATTAACATGAAGAAAGCTGAACAACCAGCAAAGCAGATATGAAGTGCTCTTTGAGTTTGTGCCTGTGGGTAAAGCCAGTTAAGCATTCGGCCCTTGGGAGACCTGACGGAGGGTATGCAGGCCCACAATACAGCAACCACGGATCAGCAATCCGATGTTGTACACTGACACACCCTTCCTCTTGTGCATGGCATATAGCCAAGCTACAGTTGGCAAAGCTGGTACAGCAAGCGCAACAAGGTCCACCAAGAAGCTACTGCTCCAGTATGACCTCCGAGCTACTACTGCAGATTGCTGCTCATTTGCCGGAGAGCAGGGCGGATGTGACCCATGGTCATATAGGCCCAGCCCAGTGTTAGAAATAGGATCAGAAGTCACCTCCGAAATGCCAGTGTCTTTGCAGACAACCTGAGCCAGGTTGGCATGCAGCTCCTCAAAGCGTGTTACATCTGCTAACTCAGAGTACAGGCCAGAGTCACTTGATTTCTCAGGAGTCAACGGGATCGGGGAAGCATGGCCACTGGTAGCCAAGTGCAGTAACGGGCTGATGTCCACAGCTTTCAGCATTGACACCGGGAGTGTTCCCTCCGCATGCATTTTCAATAGATGACAGAGGAAGTCTTGAAGATCCCAAGCACCTGTGATATCAGTCTGGACAGCCTTCTCACTAGGACTTTCCCAGCCTGGAGGCAGACTGGTATGGGTCTTCTGCTCACTATGCAGCAGGACCAGCATCTCTGCCCCCAGCCTTGAGTGGGCATCACTGCCAGGATCAACTGCAGTGGATGTCAACACTTGCTCAAAAATGTCTGTCTGGTTTGCCATCTCATCATTCACCAATAAACCACTGTCTGCCATTTCCTCAATAGCTTGGTCCTCCAGGGCCAGTCCACCTTCTAGTTTGGCCATCGACCCAGTAGGGGAGTCACAGATAAAGTCCAAGGCAGATTCATCATGCAGGGAACCACTCTGTGCCAGCTCCATGCTATGGAGCAATGACTCCAACTTCCTGTTCTGGATGTTAATGTCTGTGAAGTACTTCTGAATGCCCTTGTCCTTCTCGGTCAAGCTACTCCTCATGGTCTCCACCACCTGGCGGAGCTGCCCGATCTCCTTACGTGCTTCCTTCAGGGCCAGCTGGGCCTCCACTCGGTGGCACTCCTCCTCAATCCAATCCTCCCGCATCCGTTCCAGCTGCGCCTTTAACTCCTCGATCTCAGACTCCCTGCAAGAAAGAACCGCTTCCATTTCACAGAGTCGGCTGTACATTGGAAAAGTCTGCCTGCTCCTAGTAACTTATTACTGCTGTAGACATCTAAGAACATAGCCCACCGTTCCTGAAATCTGCTCTCAGAGTCCTTCAACTTTGTTTTCAGGTGCCTGATGGCAACTTCCTTCTGTTGTAATGGAGTCAGATACTGTTCGGGATTGGGGGCCTTGATTCCATAGCTTTCCACACAAGCGATACGGCCAGAGCTTGACGGCCTGAAGAGAAAGTCCATCAATAAGCAAAAGGGATTTGACCAAACATTTAAACACTTGTATATTCCAAATGCAAATATGAATGTTTACGGAAAGCTCTGTAGATCACTATACCTACAAATTTGAGTGCGATATGAACGCAACATACTGGTAGCCATGCCTAACGTGCTTAAATTCAACAAGTGAACCTATACCTGGTGGTAGGACTGCTGTTGCTGCTGCTGCTGTTGGAGGGAGGTGCACGTGGGGATGTCCTGCCGAGTGCAGAGCCCAGCTCTTTGTCCCGGGCCATGGAGGTGTTCAACAGAGTTTTATTCAGTAGGACGCCACCCTTGGTCTGGGAGCCACGGCTAAGACAAGAGAGGGCTGTCAGACCACAGAGGACCCTTTGGCAGCATCATTCCTTCTAAAGGCACATGAAGTGTTGTCTTCTTTAGGCAATTTGAATATTAAACATATACCACCTTCAGAGATCACCCATCAGTGCAGCGTGGAATGCTTTTTCCCCATGGAACAACATTTCTGAATGAAAATTATTCACACACACACACACACACACTGCAAGCCTAAGGTTCCTGGGCACAAACTTCAGCCATACCCCCCCCCCCCACCCCCCCCCCCCCCCAAATATGGGAGCCATTAAGTAATTGGTCATACTTGGTCTCAACATAGAATCATTCTGCTTTCTTTGGATTCTGACCCCCTGCTGGGCAACATTTGAACATTTTTATGGACTAATGTGAGCCCCAACAAGCATTAGGCATTTTATTTCATCTTATGTAGTCCAAAATTGTACAGCACACTCCTGACTCCAGCAGCACCTGCGTGGATAGCAGATCTTCTTCCCTCCAGAGCTGGTGGCCAATGTCCGGCCTGCCCCAAGACTACCAGCACTACTGGATGAGCTGAAGTCTGCTTCACTGCCTGACAGGGAGAGAGAATCGGTCACTGTAAACACCCGTTCATCCCACTTCTGTCTTCCAGCAGTTTACAGTTGCTGGCAATTATCCAGGCAAGAGAATCTCAAAAATGCCCAGTAAAGGGTTTGGAGGGTTCAACAGGATCAGGATTATTGCTTCAAGAAGGGACTGTCATCAAAGTTGTCAACAACAAGTGCTTTAAAAACCTGCCAGGGTAGTCCAGGGGGTAGACTATTGGCAGATTGATTGAGAAGAACATTGGACTCATAAGAGAAGTCATTTTGCATTTATATCAGCGAAATGCCCAAAAACACCGCTATCTACTGGGGAAGTCCATTAAACCTAGAGCAACAAAAGATCTAGCATAATAAATTTGTTAAGAAGTTGAAGTTCTGACAGTGGGATAAAACAAAACACTCAAGCAAAGTGTCTGGCACAACAATCAATATGTCTGGCTAAAAATAGACCATGTTAGTAAAATTTGCTTAACAAGCTGAGAGAGAATATGAAAGCTCAGACTATACGGACAACAATTAAACTAAATAAAAGGAAAAAAGTTATAATGCCAACAAGATCAACTTACAGGAGTGATACCTCTTACCCTGTGATATAACCATACTAGTGTAAACCTTTAGAACATTCGTGGTCGAACAAACAAAGGCAGGAGAAAAACTGTGGGGGGGGGGAAAAGTGTTGAGGAAAATTATTTCAATCAAACCCTCACCTCCCCGCATGGTGAAAATAAATTGCGGTGTAATTATCTTAATTGGAAAGAAAGGTTCACACCCAGTCTCATTCAAACCTTCCTTTTAGTTGCCAATTAAGCTTTAGTCCATCTACTAGGCTTGCACCTGATTTACCAATTAAGCACATTCCACCTTTCACTGTGGAAGCAAATACTACTAGTCGTGATATATTAATATTAGTTGTATTCTGGTAAAACAAAAATGGTGCTTATTTCAAAAACATAAAGCATTTTATCTGTTCCAAACCACAGATGTACATGGGTCATTCTGTTTCATACTAGTGTCTAATATCCCCATATGGGCATCAATTAACGATTAATAATTATACCGATGCTTATTTTCATCCCATCTGGACAAAATTGAATGTTCACCTGCTTAGCGAACAATTTTTTCCAAATAAATGTACACTTAAACAGAATGTTCTTTTTATTAGAACGATATATTGATATATGTTTTTCTTTCGGAACTCACTGGGCCCCAGTTATACCTTGAACCAGTAACCAGCAACTATTATCACTCTGCCAGAGCACCTGCTCCACCTTTACAATCAAATATAATGTCTGGTGAAAGAAAATGCATTGAAATAAAGGCCTATATAAACATTTTATTGTCAACATTTTAATTATTAATATCACGTGTGTGTTTGGCCAATATTGTATATCAGAATGTTCCCAGAGAGACGTCTGACCTCTGGGGCCTGCTGAGGGTCTCTGCTCTCTCTTTGGCCTGATTGGGGGGACGTTCCATTCAGCCATTGTGTGCGTCCGTGCCCTTCTCACCTTCCCCTTGCGCTCATTAGGTGAGGGGGACCCCAGGGGGCTGCTCTCGGAGCCAGTGGGGGTCTTGGAAGGGGAGGCCAACTGGCTGCTAGGGCATCCCGTGTCATCTGAGTGGGACAGGGAGGAGGCAGCAGGACACAGCATCAAGACAAACGTGGTGGTCTACTAAGGTGGCAGTCTACAAAGGTGGTGGTCTACAAAGTTGGCAGTGTACAAAGTAATGGTCTGCAGAGATGGCGATCTACAATAGGAACAACTACTCCAGCCAGGGCTAGACTAGGATAGGACTTTGGGGTTCGCCATGGTAAATTTTGCCAGGGAAAATGCCCTAGATGCCAGATGGCCAGTGCAGCCCTAATTCCAGCTAGCATCCTGCTAACAGTGCTGCTAGTGAATGAGGTCAAATAATCACTGTTACACTATAGAGCTATACATTCTGTGCAGATACTGTAAAAGACAGGTTCTATGAGAAATACATAGTCATCTGTCAACATGTTGTACATTGTACCATATGTTCCTGACACCTCCACAACTGACCCCTCTGAGCTCTTCACCTGCAAAATTCTCTAATCGACAATAATCTAATCTCAGCAAATCTCGGAATACCAATAAAAACATACTGAACACATAAACTACTAGGTTACTTTTATTATCTACAAGATTTGTTTTTCAACTATACTGGGGGGCGGGAGCAGGGGATGGGTGGCTTTGTAGCTGGAGCCCATGTAATTCAGTGTTTTTCTTTCTGTATGTTTATATATATATATAAAACAGAAAACCATTAAATAAAGTTCTCGGGTTTCAACTTTGTTACACTGATATTTGCGAGTAGAACGGAGGTACCTGAAGAGAAACTGCTGGCGCCAACTGTTCCCTTGGACTGATCGGAGATGAGGTCGCAGTCTCTGTTATCCTCTTCGGAAAATGGTGACTCCGTCAGCAGCGATTCTGCCCGATCGGGGCTCTGAGGACGAAGGATCAACCGTGGGATGCGGCTGCGTGGCCTCTCCTTTCCCTGCGCCCGGTACTCCTGCCAGCAACACGACCAGCCCTACAGTCATTTGTGGTAATTCCAAGAGGCCGAGAAAAATCTGTTTAAGACATCAGTACATGTATGCAGTATATTTTCTGTGGAAAACTCGGCACGTCTTTCACGGATCCTGCCTCCTTAAATTCTGCTAGATCATACGCAGCATGCGCATCTAAAAATCTGGGATACATATTTTTAACTGCAGCGTAATAAATAAGTGAATGAATGAATGAATGAATGAATGTCTTAAGTGCAAATAACAGCAAAGTCATTCGGCCATAAAAAAAACAGTCAATGCTGGTAATCCGCAAGAAGGGAAAAAAATTAAACCCGGCTAATATCCCACGTTGCGACAATACTCCAGTTAAAAGACCGTATGTTATGATTAAAGGTGGGCAGAACAAAATCAAAAGTACTTCTGAATCCGCTGTCATTAAAAAAATGCATGCAGACAAGCATAGCACCGGCCGGGATAAAAGAAAAGCATAACAGACACCTCGTGTTCTGGGAATGGTCCCATTCCGCTGGAAAAGGCAGTTTGTGCGCTGTAAACCTGCCAGGGAAGAAAAACGAGTTAAGACTCATGCGGCACTGCGCCATTAAGACACGTGGCATTACAGGGAAAAGGAGCCTCAGCGTCGTCAGTGGAAGATAACGGTGCGAGCGCTCCGTACTGATGGCATTTACTCATCTCAGTTATGCTTCTTTTTTATTAATGTAGTGTTACCCCAAAGTCCAAATACCCGACGGAGTAAGAGAAAGTGGGATATCGAGGAGACACAACTTAACTTTAAGTACACATTTCTTGAGCATTGGGCTATTTATTGGCCGTAATTACGCCCTGCAAGTAGCTTATAAGTAAAAGTAATGCTATATCTAGTGAAATATCTGGATTCTCGATACTATTTCGCAAAAATATCTGTTAGAGTCTGAAAAGTGCGTTTCCTGTTAAATATACAACAGACCTATTTGATAATGGGACAGATATTAAAGCTCCATTAAGCCCTGTTGTTTGTTGTTGTTTTTACTGTTGTTTCAGTAAAAGATACTGCTTGGAATTTTCAGATTATGTTGCCCACCATAGCACATTGTGCGATGTTAGTCTGACTAGAGCCTAATGCATGCTTTTGCTGTACTCTTTGTTGTTGGATTGATTTATGCTGGAACTAGATAGAAACAGGAAGGTATTTGATATATTTA
>JAODJW010000046.1:8590300-8617469 GCA_026777045.1 Hyperopisus bebe
CGGAATGTGCGCCATGGTTTTCAACTTAACAGGACTGGCAATTAGGCTTCTGATTGGCTAACATGGCAGTACGGTTACAGTTATAATGCCGCCTGTTTTGGCATGTTTTTGACAGTGCATTTTCACGGTTTTATGTGGACGGAAATTTTTTAGAAGACAATGTTCGTGTCGATGGGGATTTTTTTTTTAAACAGAGGAGGAAAAACACTGTTTTAAAAAATATTTGTGTACGTGTGGACAAGGCATAAGAACTAATCAAGAAAACTGGAAACACAAAATCTAACACTGGGAGTAACAAAACCCAATAAAACATAACTAAGGCTTAAAACAAGAAAACAAAACAGAATACAAAAATCACCAGACTAGAAAAACTCATACAAAAGAAACACTAGGGAACAAAATAGAGGAGACAGGATTCAAACACAGGACAAAGGGATTTCCAAGTAGCCACATGCTCAACACATTGAGCCATGCAGCTGACAGGGAACACAAGGACTAACAAGAGGGACAGGATGGCCAGCGACACCTGCTGGCCAAACGGGGAAGGGACACAAAAGACTGAGACAACAGGAGCTGACCCTGACAGAAGGTCACTGCTGGTGTCTCAATGGCTCAGGAGGTAGACATGGGCACAAGCTCAAACTATGTATGTGTATTTCCCTGGCATTCCTAAAGCATGCACATAAGTGTATGGCGCCCCTGAGTGTGTACATGTCTTTCTCCTGTGATCCTGCTTTGTTGCCTGTGCTGCAGACCAGTGGAAGACATTCTTATGAAAATTACTGAAAAACAGTAACTGGGTACAATTTTGAAGCACTCAGAATGTACGTGCTAATTGAATAATTACATAAAGACAGAATTGTAGCCTTACTTATTATATAAAATTCAATAGCAATTAAGGCAATAGACAAGCGACCTGAACTTTGCTAGTTCAATTCCCAATTAGATTGATGTCTTGGTACTTTGAATCAAGGTAAGAAGAATGAAAGTTTGTTTTCATTATAAATCTGTAATTTGCACTGGAAAAGACTCTGGCCATGGAATAAACTGCATGTCAGAGATATCATGGTATTCTCTGAAAAGACAACAATAATCTCTCGATTCATTTGCACAATTTGAAAATTTTAGTAAAGAGAAATAACATAATGGCTAAAAACAGTTCAATAATGTTATTTTTGTGTTGTAGTGTGAATAGGACTGTCTTTTTCTTGCCATAGCAATGGCAGTTCCAAACCCTCATTATTGCTTGTTTATAATAGCACAGAACAGATACCATAATGTGTCATTCTGAGGAAACTTTCACATTTCATTGATTCATTCAAAACGCTGTCACATTGGCATGAGCTGCTACAACCTGGCTGGCAACAGAACTAGCAGCATTGGAAAATTGCTAGAAGGACAGTGCCCTTCATTTTGGTCCTGGAAATAAGGGCACAGAACAACAGAATTGAGCTGTTTCACACTTGAGTCCCGCATTGCTAACACTGTGGAAGGGATCCCCATTATCGCAGCTATAGTGGTGGTAAAGCAGTAAAGCGGCGCTGCGTGACGTCATAAGCACAAAATCTATTGGACCAATCTAACCTAAGCAGGAGGACATGGTTCCACGTTTGCTCTTTCATGTTCATATTTTTTAGTCCATTGAGAAAATGTTCCCGCATTTCCTGTTGTTACGTTGCAGCCTTAGCAACAGCGATTACATAGTCAGCACACCGTGCATTTTTGACAGCCTGTTAGAGCTGATCAGCGGGGATGCGTAGCTCCGTGGCAGTACTTATCCCCTCATCCAGTGTCCCATGGCATTATCACAGCGATAGGAAACGAAGGCGCAGCCGCTTACCAGTGGGTCGCCTGCCTGAACCATAGTAACAGCAACCGACTGAGAAAGGCAGCGAACGCGCAGGGCATTTCGGGAATTTTTTTCTCTGCACTTGGGTGGATTTTGTCAGCTTCACGTTAACTCGATCTCTACATTAATTGTCATGTTAAATATATCGGGGACAACTGTTAGTCTTGGTCAGACCATTTATTTAGCTTCTTCACGCAGTTCAATTCGTCCGTATTCCTTATACTTACATAAGAATGCAGCAGCCTGTTCTTTAAGTACTGTAGCAAGGGGGGTTCAAACTGTTGAAATGATCAGGGATTAAATCAATTTTTCCTGGGGCTTGTCTTTTTTGTTGTTTTTTGGAAGGAAGATTGGCATCGGGGCAAAAATTCTCGGAGCTAACAACGCCCATGTTATGTAGTTCTTTTTTTTAAGGTGTATCACTGGTTGGTTTGATTTTCATTTTAGAAATTGGCCTCCTTGCACCTGCATATAGGTCTACCGGTAATTCCAAAGCATGCTCAAAACAACCCGATTGCGATTCAATCAAGGCGTTTTGTGGTTTTGAAAATAAAGCTGGCACCAATAAAGGGCGTAAGAATGTGGGTATGCAAGCTAAGTACATGTACCTACCAATATTGTAGAATCGGAGTACCGTGTGTGTTTAAGGGGGGGGGGGTCCCTACCAGTGTTGAAAACAAACCTACGCCCTTACCAGGCACCGTCATTAAAATCTAATCATTGTCAGCTCTTAATAATGTTGCTATAGTAACCTGCACTGTTAGGTCAGGCTCTGTCTGTTTGATTTAAAATATAACACAACAATAGTAAATTTTGAGGTTTTATTCAGACGTAAGGCGTGAACCTGGTATTAAATACTTAAATACTATTATTTATGATAAAACTCAATCAAATACCTCGTGGTTTCTGGATCCTGCATGAAAAATGTATAAGGGCGTATCAGCAAGAAAACCGCGTTAACGTCTTACTGAAAGTCACTAAGCTAAAAAATAAAATACATTTTTTTGCTCCCAACAGATGCCGAGAAAACCTAACATTCCTTGCGAGTTGTACTACTTGTTTGTTAAATACATTTAATACGAATCATAGCCTGAACATAATTAGTAATGCATTTGCTGTATAATCGTTACTACATGTTTAAATAAGGTAGGTTCCATTATATTATATATTGAAATGTACTTGCCTTTTATGACGAAACGTTTAGAAATAATTCAGCGGTCTTCTAAAGAAGATGCGGATCCACTTATTAAGCAATTCACCCAATTTCCTCCTTTTCTGAAGGGGCGACGTTTTTTGCCGAGGATATACCGACTGATCTGACTTATCTGACTGCGTTATCCTGACTGCCTAATATATAACAGTACTCAAGCTGAGACGAGCAGTCATGTAAGAAGGCAGCTCCCATCTGAATTACATGATACAGGACGTCAGTTAACTATTTAGGTGCTTCTCTTAAGTTTTCTGAAATCGGAATGAGTTATAGTTCTTGCGAAGACGACGATGATTTCAAATGGCATATTTATCAAAAATATAATTAGTCGTAGTAGTTTGCGTGAAAATGAAGCGGTGTGGAAAAATAAACGAAGATCAATTGACTTACTGATTGATCGATTGATTGATTCATTTATTCATTCATTCATTGACATTCCTGATTATTGGTGCAGTCGTTAAATCTATGCCTATAAATTATACACTAACGTGCTGGGTCTAACGTGAGCGAAAGACCACTTACACAACAAAGCTCTTTCTCCCAAGCTATGCTACATATTTTAGCCGTGTGGCTAAATTATTACTTTATTGGCAGCCTTTATCGGTAGAATATAAAGCAGGCTACTCAACGGCTCCAATTTGTGCTCCAAGCATTTGTGATTAAGACAGCGGGACAGTTGTCTAAAAAAGAGCTTACCTCACGGTTGAAAGAGTGATTAGGCATACCATACATTATTACCCCCGTCTATTCATGTATAGTTACTGGAGTAATTCATGTATATAATGCATGCTGTAATGACCGCGCCTTTGTAATTCAGTAATGTTTGTTCGTTAATCATACATAGAAAACTGAAAAGACAGGAAAATGTAGCCTAATTCGTATAACAACAGTCAGTGGTTTTACTATTATTTTATACTAGTTGGTTCCTCTACAAATTGCTTGTTCCACATTATTTTTAACAGAAAATCAGTTTTCCTCAAAAGTTGGCACCATATAGGATGGACCGGCCCTGGTGGTACTAAATTACTTAATTCTTTATTTGCTGTATAATAGATAGATAGATAGATAGATAGATAGATAGATAGATAGATAGATAGATAGATAATTTAAAACATATGAGCGAAAGACCCCCCTAACACGTCAGCTGTCCATGGTGCTGAAGTCAGTTGATTGCTTGAGAGTTAACCCGTAGTCATGGGGTGTCGCGATTCATGTTAAAGTTTAAGCGTTTGTGTGATATTTTCGGTGTTATTTCAATATCAATCCGAACCTGTAAATTACAGAATTTCCCCAATGATTACCGAAACACTTGTGCAAGAAATTTGTTTGCATAGGCCTACTGCAATTATTATTCGTCATGATAATTGGAAACATGATTGCAAAGAATGTGACGTTGAAAGCCTTTGAAAGCCCGCTCTCTGTTGAAAATAGGGACGAGATGGATGAAATCAAAGTTTAACAGTCAAACATGGTGCAACGCAATTCGTATAATTTATGAATATCTATATTTACTGTTCATTGTGGTAATTAGCTTCCCCTTGAAGAACAGTAGCTTTATTTAATCTTATTTTGGTAGTTACTGAAGTCATTATTTGGAAATTTAGGCTTAAGTAATCTTACCTGGTGCTTAAGGTTTAAATCAGTTACCAATTGATAAGTTACTCTGACGTCTGTAGGACAGTGGACGTCGAGGGAAGGAGTTGCGTGGCCCTTGTTAGTAAGTGGAAAACTATATCGGAGGAAGAAAGATACCCACGAAATATTAACTCTAAAAAATAATGCCTGCTATTGTCCATTAATTACAGCACATTTAACAACTGGGGTTTTAATTAATTCTCAGCTGCTTGAACGAAAAATATTAGTAGTAAATATTAAATAACATTAAAGACAGCCATTCAAATAATTGCTAATGAATCCATTCCTCATAGATAAAGCTGACCAAGGTACGTAGTTTGAAAATGGTTGTATGGGAAAACTAGTTTTTTTGTGACTTCCCAAAGAAATCCGTTAGGGGGCGGTATAATCCATGCTCTACTTTAAAATCACTTCTTGATTTTCACAGTTTTTGTCAGGTCAATATTTCCTGACATGCAGTAATACCCGAAGTATGTGTAGCGACGAATATGAGCTGCGTATATTTCTTATGAGTATTTACATTGGACTGCATTTATTTATTTAATGCTAAAATTGTTGAAATCATATGACTGTTTTGGCTGTTGTGGGTTAAGGGCAGGTTAATTAACCTGAAAAGGAAAAACTGGATCAGCTGACAGTTGATCAGATTTGAATCAAATTTAGGAATATGAAAAAATTCGGTCTGAAATCACGATGTAATCAAGCGTGGTAAATAAGGATTCTTTTTAGTATATCGGTGCAGGTTACGTCGTGGGTAGTTAACCATGAAATCGAAGTTATCCAGGGATAATATCGCCATTCTCCTGAGTGTTTATGAATGCTGTTAGTTGTTTTTGATTTTTTTATTGTTTTGGGGGCTAGCTATGTCACCATAAATGATGGGAAAGAAGACACATCTAAGCAAGACTTCAGCCAGGAGCTTATAGCTACAGTATGGCCATTCAGAGAAGCTCTCCCCTGGGGAAAAACTACCGCAAAATAGTCGGGAAAATATGATAAATGGTTCTGTGTGTTTTTGTCGGTTTTCGGTGATAACATCAGGGCTGATTCTCTGTTGAAATAATATTAACCATGCATGCGTTTTTTGTCTGCACTGTTTCATTCCATTCTATAGAATCCTGTGTAATATTACACGGTTAATATATACGTGCCGTTTTCATTTTAAGCGACATGATCCAGTTATATAACATACAAAAACCTTACTGGCTGCTATAAACTAGATCTGTGATATATGTATAAAATTTTGGCCGATTTATGCTAATACAGCTAATTCCAGTATCTTACAATCATGTACAGTAACCATAACCATCGCTGACATTTTCAAAATAACCTTAGACGTCGACTGTGTGTTTTTGACAATTGACCTTGAATTTAAATTTTAAATAAAGGTTCTTATATGTACATTTCTTATATTATTATTAGATAATCAGAAACGCAATGATTTTATAAAGCCTGCCATATAACTTTACATAATTTATTATATCTGTCCCGCGTACATAATTGGCACTGTATACGGTATTTCTTCAGGTTTTGGTCAAACCTGGTCACCAGTCCTTGCCGTGGTCTGCTAGCTGCGTGAGGGGTCTGGTTCTTAAGGTACTGGTGGACATCAGAGGGCTACGGTTTCCAATAAATGCTAAAGTCTTTTGAAGTGGGCGTGTTTCTTAGTTGCTTCAGCAGACTTTCAGGCTCTGAGAGTCATAAGAGAGCCCAATCTTCTGCTTGTTAAATTAAGTCATTACAGTCGTCATTCTTCAAGCTTCGAACGATTTCCATATCAAAACCAATCTTAAAGCTTACGATTGTCGTTTATTGCATCCTGTTACCATGGATATTCTCGGAGGAGTCACCATGTGGCTGATTTTCTTCTTTTTTTGGGATTTACCGGCCTTCCAGTCGGCTTTTATTTACTCTTCATCTATTCAACAGGGCATCAAAGCGACTAGAATCCACAATAATGGACATCGGGCAAGCAGATTCTTAAAAGACATTTTTGCATCCTCATTGACCAAACACCGTCACCAGAGTGGGTTCAAGGAAACCATTGTGCCGCATGAGTATATGCTTTCCATATACAGGACTTACTCTAACGCCGAAAAACTGGGGATAAATGCAAGTTTTTTTCATTCATCAAAGTCAGCTAACATCATTACAAGTTTTGTGGACAAAGGGCAAGGTCAGTAAAACCAAAACACCCCAAAGGACAAAAATATAGGATCAGTTACTGCCATTTGTTACCTAGTGTGTCTTAAAGTTTAACGTTCTGAAGTATTAAAAATTTATGTTGACATTAACATGTAATGTTAAATAAACTGAGTGGTATTCTTTGTTGTTTAATATTTTATTTAATTTTAAAGCATTATACTATCCCATATATCATGATGCCGTTCATCTGATTTACTGGGATATTTATCTAAAATACTTATTTATTATCCATTGGACAAATATTGACAGACATCTTCAAATTGTTTAAATTGCCTTGTATAATAAATATTTCGTTTGGATAAATCAATTTTATACCCTTGCGCACGTAAGAGCAGTACTGAAAATAAATACAGAAACAAAATCTGGAAATTTAAAGCAGAGAGACTTGCGAGTTGCTTATACAGAACGTGCGTTTTTATGTTATCGCGTGCAAGTGGTTAAACGCTGGCAGTTGATTTCAGGGCGACGAACTCTCAATTAGGTGTAAAAATGTATTACAAGCTTTTAAAAACTATCTTCAAGCATATTACTTAAGAGATACGTCACTAAAAAAATAAGTAGCATGAGAGCTGAATATGCCCTAAAATGAAAAAAGGTATAAGAAATTGCGGTAAATGCATGTTATCGAACTTTTAAACTGTGTGCACGCTATAACAAATACTATATACTATATATTATTGTTATATATAGAGAACAATTACCACACTGCACAGGAAAACAAACAAATAAAAAGCGATAACTAGGAGAATTTGCAATTAATTTCCCATGTGGCCACCACTTTAATGAAATTTCTCCTCTACTTTTTCAGTGTCCCCAGTTACTGCGTTGACAGCAAGTTCTGTTCCAGTCCACGGGGGAATTTGTTTCAGATGTCGCGTAAACTACCAATAACAACTATTACAAGTGAAAGTACTTTATGTTGAAAAAGAAGCTATCTTTTAATGCAAATTTTACCGCGAGCACATTCCGTCTGATAATTAGGCCTGTTATCGAAGACTGAATTCATGAATGTCACCATCGTTCATAAGAAATTCATTCTTACTCTTTTCTGACTTATGCGACTACTTAATTTCTGAATAACATTAGAACAATAATGAAATCAATAAAATAATAACAACAGCAGCAGCAATAATAATAATAATAATAATAATAACAATAATAATCATAATAATAATAACAATAATAATAATATCAGTAACAAGAAATTGCCCAAAGTTTTAATGAATTTTAAAGGTCATCATTTTTTTCACATTTTTCAGCATAAATTCACAAGTATTGTGCGTGACTATTCTAATTATAATTATACGCATTCTAATTATACGCATCAGCATAAATCGTCAAAGTGAGAATTTTGTCAGCACAGGTGGGAATATGAAACAATTATGAAACCAGGGAGTACACAAGAGCTTTTTTCGTGACTTTCTGTTCCATTTGTATAAAGTATATATATAATGTAAAACAGGCAGCTGAAACACATAAGGTCCCAGTCTCCCATACTTCTGTGACTCTACTGGGCGGATCAAGCAGGATGCTAAAGCTTTTTAGTACGGCAGTCTATCATAAATTAGTTTCTGCGTATATTTACAAATACCATTAAAATTTACAACAATGTTGTGAATTATGTGATTTTTATTTTTACTAATTAATTTAAAGGTTTCAAAATTTCCAGTAGGATAAGCGGGTTAGAAAATGGATGGATGGATGGGTTTCAAAGTTGTCGTTTTTGTGTGAAACTGCTACATGCATAGGCTGTGCACTGAAAACACATTCTAATCTTCTATAAGGGAATCCTGACCATAATATTGTGCCCGTTAAATGATAATCAATAATTGTCACATAAAGGCACTTGAAAGGCGAAGGAAAGGAAATGACAGGCGAGTGAAATATTCTCAGTGTTAGGACTGTAATCATTTCGGTGCTGCGTGTGCATTTTTGTGAAAAGAAACATATGTGTTAATACCGAAGAATAATCGCTTGTAGCCTATTAATGAAATTTGTTCTTTTCTATCTGTAGACTTGAAAGGCTGTTCATTTTAGTAATTAATTCACAGGAATATTACATTTATCATATTTGTGCATAGTTTATACAAAACGTTATATGAATCAAAAATTTGGACAGTAGTGCGATAGTAGTAGTAGAAGTACTAGATAGTAGTAGTTTCAATTGCACGCGTTAAATCTTTTCTGCAGAATAGTTAGCTGTGTTTTAAAATAAGACATATAAATTGTCACACAGTTGCTGGCGTCCTATAGGATACGTTGTTGCAAGATGGATGAATAACTGAGAAACAAATAACTGAACGAACAAACAAATAAATTTATGAATTCCTGGAGCTTATTGTAAAAATGAACCAATCGTGATACATTCACCCGAAATGTACATATGATCATTATGGAAGTTTATTATAACCATAATGATAAAAATGCTGATGATAATGACAAATTTTTATAAAGAATGGTAAAGCAAATTGTAGTGGTGGCTGGTCAGATGAAACAGTGACTTGCAAATGAATCTATGAACTATGAATTACTGATTGCTTGCTTTATTTTCCAGACTCTGTGTCTCACATCCCGTTGCAAAGACAAAAGTACATTTTCAATATTTCAACCCTTTCCGACAAAGATGAACTGATGGGTGCGGAACTGAGGATACTCCGAAAAGCACAAACAAATGTTGCCACGTCAGATACAGGTATATTCAACATTCACATATATTCTTGTCACTCAAAACAGAATCTGGATTCCTGGCCTGCTGTTGTGCAAGATCGCAGCCCACCGGTATGGGAAGTCCTGGATGTCTGGGAGGTTTTTAAAAAACAACTAAGTTTTTCCCAAGGCGACGAGCTTTGCTTTGAACTTCAGGCCTCTCCTGATAAATCAGAAGGAGAACTCAACTTGCAATATCTTGGATTTAGCAGAGCCAATAGGCTCCAGCAGGAGAAGGCAATCTTGGTCGTCTTCACTAGGTCTCAGAAGACGGAGAACCCACTCAGCGACAGGAGAGGAAGTGCAAAGTACGGGGAGTCACGAAAAGTGGTGCAGAAGGGAGGTGTCCGATCCAAAGCCAGGAGGAGCAGAAGGACGGTCCTAGCGAGCCGCCACGGAAGAAGAAACGGTAAAAGAGCCAAGTCAAGGTGCAGCAAGAAACCTCTTCGTGTAAATTTTAAAGAGCTTGGCTGGGACGACTGGATCATAGCGCCGCTTGACTATGAGGCTTATCACTGTGAGGGGCTGTGCGACTTCCCCCTGAGGTCACACCTTGAGCCCACAAACCACGCCATCATCCAGACCCTCATAAACTCCATGGACCCCAGCAGCACCCCCCCCAGTTGCTGTGTTCCAGCCAAGCTCAGTCCAATCAGCATACTGTACATAGACTCTGGGAACAACGTTGTGTACAAGCAGTATGAGGACATGGTGGTGGAGTCTTGTGGTTGCAGGTAGCCCCCCCCCTCTCCTGACAGTCTCTATGGTGCAGATCCAGACACATGACCAGTGGTCCATGGATACAAGGAAGGGCTAACATAGTGAATTTTCTGCAGATTTTAAGGTTCTGATATATAATTTATCTACAGAAGCTTATCAACAGCAGAGAATAAAACTTACAGCTTTGAGACGTGCTTATAAATGGAGGCACCATGTTCATATGCGTATCTGGAAGATTCATCACACAACCTGGTGGTTTTCATAAAACTCGTCAATAAAACGCCCTTTTGGTTGCCGGGCAAAGTAATGCATGTCGCAGTGCTGGTCTGTTGGATTCTATAGTGGTCAGATGTGTATAGAGGATAGTCACAAAAGTAAGTACCTTCACCAAGAGGTCAGTAAAGAGCAGGTGGAACCTTACTTAACTAAATTCCATAGTTAGTGGAACCAGCCAAGTGAAGGAGAGCTCAAATCATTTAAACCCTTTATCACGTCTCATCAGCACCACCATGAACCAATTTTATGGCTATTTGAGAAGATGGATGTTATCACCAAAGTATAAAAGTCTAATTGTGGTTGACAGCTCTGTTCTCAGAGTGCCCCTTTGTGTATGGCTTCCCAACCAATCTCTTAATTAAATAAAGTCTGATAGGCTATTATAAAAGTTGATCTAAAATACCATTAATGATTTTATTGTTAGGTCTAGTAACAGTTATACAACACAGGAGTGGTATGTTTGTGCTAATTAAAACGGTCAATAAACAAATAATTGGTTGTATTTCATAACAAATTAATTGTGATAATTACATTGCATTATTAAGACCCAAAGAAATATTTTTCTTGTCCTGTACAGCACTGATCTAAACTAAACATTGTTCTCTGCAATAGTACAACAGTCTTAAAACTTCACTTGCAGTTACATTTCCATAGGACCTTCGATAAGCTGTAATAAGGGATTTTGTGGTACAAATATTGAAATATATTCAAAAATAGCAATCAAAAATAAGTCAGATTCAGAATTTAACAGTTCAGCCATTACCCATTTGTTTTTTTAAGAGTTTACTTGTAACAGAAATCAACATGCACAGCAATAGTCTAAGACTATTTCTGAGAATAATTATACAGTAGGGACAAATGTTTTTTTAGTGTTTTCTTCCACATTCTGCTCCTCTGCATCCATAGCGTTGCCAAAGAACTCAGTGAGAAGAACAACATATTAGCTTGAAATTGTGGTTGATTGATCGACTTAGTTACAGCTTCCCTTGCAGGCCCTTTTCATATACATGTTGTGCTGTGTCTGAAAAGTCAAGGCCAGAGGACATTTCGGCAATGTGTGGCACCAATGTGAGAGGAAATCATAAACTTCGTCTTCAAGTCACTGTAAAAAAGGACAAATGGAGTTAGACAGTGAGGTGGTCTAAATGCACAATAACTTTTATGCACTGTGGTTTATAATTTGAACTGTAAGTATTTGTACATATAAAATGTAGAGCTTGCCATTGGTAAACAACATTTCATGAATGTGTGTCGGTGTGCATATGTCTGGCTGTATGTGGGTGTGCTGGGATCTTACTGTGTTTATTTTATTTCATTTCATCTGTACAGGGTGTTGAAGGTAATGATATATTTTATGTGAGATTATTTTAACAATGTACACAGCCTGTGTTATTCTGTACTGGGGATTAAAACTCAATTATCCATGTCTACCTCAAAAACATATTAACTCTTGAAAGTTCTGAGGTACATTAATCTAAAGTGTAAAGAGACATATTTTCTGTTATATATTTCTAATGAATAATTATCACTTCTATACTAATAAATTGGCTGACTGTACTTTTCATATTATTTTGCTGCCATATTTATAAGAAAACTGAATTTCTCCTGCGTGAAGTGAGTTAGGGGCTTGTCCTCTGTGCTGTGTTTTAAAGGGCAGTATCATTATACAAAGTACATGTGTGTATTTCACATTGAGATATTATGCTGCTTAACGTAAAAGTTTGTTATAAAATTATTATAAAATACTGATATATAAAGGAAACATTTATTCAGTTAACAGCGATCCAGCAGCAACTGGTGTGGAAACTCACCCCCGCCTTTAAAAAAGAGCATTCTTGCATCTAGCAGCTGTTTCCATCAGAAATTGCAGTTTGCTCTATCTAATACATATACAGTCATCAGATTTCCCTCACAGCTATATTAACAGTGGACCTTCCATAAGTGCCGCTATGGGATTTTATTGCTCACATCTAGAAAATAATTTGTTAAAATACTTCTGACATGTCACATCAGTCAGCTGCCTCATAAGCTTCAGAAGTTTGCAGGCTGTCGCACACAGAACAGATCTGAGGTGTTTTTCATTACTTTATCCGGTTCATGATTGGAAAGAATCTTTCAGCATAAACAGCTCAGGGTCCACGTTCTGGGGAACTTGCTGCATTTCATTGGTGCTGCAGTTGAAGCTGTTGGAGATGCGTCACTGCGGGTGCCAGAAGATTCCCCCATGTCTCCTCTGAGCATCGTCCACAGATTACGGCCCTCATTTAGACCGAGATACCAAGAAAACACGATTCCCCTGTAGGCATCCAGCCACTGCAGGGTCACATTTAACAGACCGGTGCATTCTGTCTGGGACATGAGAACATCTCCCTGCCTTGTGTAAACACCTTTCTTCTCAGGTTTCAATATCTTAAATATTTCAAATATTCCCAATCACTCACCCACGCACACGTGCTGTTTACTCTGAGCATATGCTCTGCTGCAGTAGGTCCTGGGACAGGAATAACTGTTTGGCAAACAGATAGTAAGGCGTCACTAACTGACGTGACTGATGAGCATTCAAGTCAGTTCTTACTCTGATTTGAGCTCCTCTGTTTAGCAAATGCGCTCCTGATGGACACCAGGGCTTTGGATGAGCCTGTTGCTGTTTTCCTCCACAGACGGCGGAACAAGGCAAAGCAGAGTGAATGATAAGCATTCAAGGCTGAACCGTCACCCTGAGATACCTGCTAGCTCACTCTGCCTCTCATACCTACTCCTCCACCGATGCCGCACCCGCAAAAATGGGCTTCCTCTGCACAGCACCCCTTGCTCCCGTCTGACCTTTTAATGACCTGCTTTTAAGTCAGAGGGCACTTTCAGCCAGGGAGTCGAATGGCAGCTAACGATACGCCTTTTAGTCTGTACAATGGTCACCAAGGCGGGGTTTTTGTGCATGGCGGGGCGAAAAAATGAAAGTGCTCATTCCTTTGCACAGGTGGTCCGCTGTGCTGCTTCGCCATGCCATGGATGAGCGCCGTAAGCAAACAGCACCCCCCCCAGCCCTTCAGCCCCCCCCCAGACACTTCGTCTCAGATGCTTAGGTTCCAGGCATGACTCCTGGCCGCTGTCCTCACCTGTTACATGAGAGACAGGTCCCCGCTGCCCTGCATGTGCTGTACTGTACTCTCAAGCGCTGCCTTGTATAAAAGACGCTCAGCGCATGTTGGTGTCTTGTTGCTATGTGTCCCTGTTTTGTATTATTTCTCAATTTCTCAGCAATAGTTGTATATGCAGATGTATTTAAATGTATATGGTAGTATTGACAATGTAAAACAAACTGCCTTGTTCTTCCTCCATCAGTTTGCCCTGTGACGTTTTTGTGAATTTTATAAGTAATCTATAAGGGATTAAATAAGTGCATTGATCAGGGGGCATCCAAAAGACACCAGCTTCATGACCATTAAATGAAAATGAAACATAGAAGGTCACATGACCATTGAGACCAAGGTCATTTACAGCTTGCAAAGATGCCAGGTTTGTTCTTTCAGTCTTTCAGTTATCATTTAGAAACATCAGATTTGTTTTCCTGGAGGTGATATGCAGTAAGCTTCCACAGAGTTCCAACTGAATTCCCCGTATCCGAATTGAACTTAATGTCTGTAAGATTTGTAAATCAGTATAGGTTTATGGGATAACTCTGTGTTTGGCATATGTCACTTAAATTTCAACAGCATCTGGAATAGCTGTTGCAGGTTAATAAACAAACACATTTATATCATCTAGGAATGAAAAAGGCCCCACCTGGGAGTTAGTGATATGCATTTATATTTAAAAAGAAATTAAATACTCTTATCATTGGATACAAATGCCAGTCAGATACTTAAATAAAGGACACTCAAAGAAAAGCATTGGAGTAATGCTTCAAAAAGATCTTTGCTGTTGACCAAATGGATAAAATATAACTGAACAAGCAGGGGGTGATAAGTATCTCTTATCAGCAATGGACTTATACAGTAACTTAGGGCTCCCTTTATACAGCTTATTCAGCAGGAGGATTATCACATGCTTTTCTGTGGTTCTTATCCTGACAACAATATAATATAAAATTAAAGTATCATTTAGTGATTCTTTTACTTTAATACTGAGATGACGGAATACCATAAAATCTTAGCAAAAAATTATGGATACAGTGTTTATGCAGTATTTGTCCTTTTTCCTCCTTATATTTAGTGGGGAAAAGATAAAAATTTTGATGTCACCTTGGTTGAATGTGTGTTGTTGACACATGTCATGTCATGTTTGAAATGGTCTTCTTTTTAAAATCGTGTCCGGGGGTATTGGAGGTATGGAGCAGGATCCAGGTGGGTCTGCAGATCTTGTCCATTGTATAATAGAACAGTCTGGACATCCTCTTGGGGTCAGCAGGACAGCTTGGGAGTGCTGGATCCATCGTGGTGTGTTGACTCATAACAGACACTCAGCAGATGCCTCCAAAACCGGACCCCATCAAAACCGTTTGCCTGTAATCAGCTGTAAGCATTTCAAAACTTATATAAACAAAATAAGGATCAAAGTAACAAATGTGTTGTCATGGGTAATTGAGGAGGAAGGTTAAGCTCACTGCTCACTGCTCAGCTGCCATTAATCTGACAGACAAGAGCAAGACCGTAGTGCTGAGCTGAGCAGAGAGATCAAAGGCAGCGTGTCTGACGTGTGGTCCGGTGTGGCGTCTGCTATGGAAACAACATTTGATTATTGTTAAGGAGATGGTCGCATAAGTGTCAAGATGCATTTTCATGTAATACTGTAGAGTGAATGGTTTTTATGCCTATCAACAGGGATTCCGAGAACTGGATTGTCTTGTAATTGAAATCACGTGAAATTTGAATTTCAAAAGCGTGCTTTGTCACTACGTTAAATCAAATCTGCCTCCCTAATAGGGTGGATTCAGTCAGATGGCATTGAAAACAATACCCTGTTTAACCAGGGAATCCTTTGGAAAGATTTGGGTAATACGCTAGAAAGGTGAAGGCCTGATGCAGCTACGCATCAAGTGAAACGTCAGCGAGGTCCCAGGATGACTTATGTTCTAACACATTTTCACTGGTATATTTTGTTTTCAAAGGCATTCATTGGGTGTTTCCCCCCCAACCACAGAAGTTAAAAATTCAGGATTATTTTGACCTGATTTTCTCGCATTTACTAAACACAACAACATCCTTAAAATCATGGTATCAATCTGGGCTACATCATCTGCAGAGAATGCATTCCATTTCAAGCAGACAAAATACTCTTCAGTAGGTAGTTCGGGTGTTAGGCCTCTTAAATATATTTTGATCATGAAAAAATAATTACCTTCACGGTACAGGTTTATTACTACATGAAGTACCCATGTAATTTGGCACATACAATTGTATGCAAATTAGTGCAGTGACATTTCATGATCTATAACTGAATGAAAACATGAACACAGTACAGGAATTTGATCAAAAGGCCATAATTTGGGTTTTTTTCCTATTGACTTTTTTTGTCCCATGATTAACATGTAATTTAAACATTTTACGAAGAGCATGTTCCCTGAATGTTCTTACGTTGTTCTTGAATAGTCTCATTAGGTTCTTGCTCTGTATGAAGTTGCTGTGTGGCTCAGCTTCGATTCTGCTTACACTGTACCTGGGCATTCGCTGGAAGTTCAGCCTAGCCACACTTATGCCTAGTTGACTGCTTGACACCACGTATGTTTGTAATGTGCTCTTGACCTCACTCTGGACAACAACGGTTTGCTAAACATGTAAAATATAATATAGGAATAAGTTGTAGATGAAAGCAGTGCCTTATATGGGGGATGTTTAGTTTGAGCTCCATCCTGAATGCAAGCCCTGATCCTAACCTGCTAATGTACAGTTTGTAAGGTTGAGCTTAGAAAGCTTATCCTGGATTGAAATCCGGATAACAAACTGGTTTAAATCAAGTGGCTCCCGCTCCCCCACAAGGACCTCAGATTTTTGATTGGACTGCTTGTTTTGCTGTTCCTCTAGAGTTTTTTAAACAACTAAAACAGTTTGTGTCTGGATTAGATTCAAACATTTAGATAATGTGTTTTTTTCGTAAAATATTAAAGTCCAGAATGCTGATCGTCCAAACGAAGAAAATTACATGCATTGATTTTGTCAGTCCACAAATCAACAGAATTAAGTCTATTGCGTTCAAAACATAAGGAACAAATATGCGAGCAGGCAATCCTAATAGTGGCCCGGTTATAATCACGGACGGCCCTCAGTACACAACTGCAAGCCATTATTCTCATCAGGTGGGAATGTGTTAACACACGGGGTCCATTTAAATTGAGTTTACAACGGAGATTTGAAAGGGAAAGTTTTGGCCGCTGCTAATCAACACCCTGCATATAACTCACGTAATGCACCGATTACGGGTCAGACACATGCAGCAGGCCCGCTACCTCCTCTTTCGTCTGGCGTTCATGTCTCCTGGCTGATCAGCACCAGCTCAATGACCCACAATCCATCCAGGGACACAAGGCCAGGGGAAGAACCTGAAGTATCCACAAGCAGCCCACTGTAGGATGCATAGAAATGTGTCAGTGTTAAAACTCCATGAACAGAAAGGTCTAACGCATGAGTCACCCGGTGCCGTGACTGCAAGATGCGAGTTTGGGCTTTGTGTTCGTGGACAGTTGCATTATTCACTTTACTATTAAGCCATTTAAGCCTGAAATGTTGAAAGTATATCGAAGGTCAGGCAGGTGTAAAAGGACGCCTGGTTCCATGTTTATCAAAGTGAACCATGATTTCAGCCACAGAGATGGATTAGCACTGATCCGTAAACTGTCTGTATTTCATATACGGAGCAGATGATTATCACAGAGAATTAGATGAGTATCCCTACTTAGTCTGTAATTAAAAAAGGATAGTCAAGGAAACTGTAGAATAAGATATCAGATTGTTTTTTTCACATGCCAAACCATGCAGCTGGAAAAATTAAACAAATGGAACGAAAAAATGCTTGAGAAGATGATCTTCTTTCGTTCCTAATCAGTGCAAATTCCCCTTTTCCCTAATCACTGAAAAGGAAACTTCTGCACACTGTAGCGCCCCCTGGAGCCAACTGAACACTCAGTTAGACATGGATGCAACGGTAAAGGGTACTTCACAAGATGCAGGACAATAAAAGACATATGAGATTTCTGCATTCAGCTCAAAGATCCAGGTCCTTATCACTGATGAGTGTGGCACTGGCTGTCAGAGTGTGAGAATGTGAGAACAGCGTAAATAAAGTGTTTCATTAAAAAAACCCCAATAATCACTTGTGCTTTTGAAACGGCGCATTCCTCCATGCAAACATGTTCATAAATCACTGCAGCTGACACTGTGCTTCCTGGCGGCGGTTTTCTTGCTTTCTGTGCAAATATTTTCTCCACTCTGCGAAACCTCAAACCATTTTTAGTGAAATAGGTTTTGTCAAACGTATAAACGGGCTGTCACCCTAATTCTCGGGGATCTCTTTCATTCGCAGCAATGCATACAGTAATGCACCCTGGATGTGTCCCTCTTGAAGGCTGGGCATTATCCACTGTGATGAAGACCATTAACTCATGGAAGCTCCACGTGCTTCATTATGAAGGAGCACTGGGTTTTCCAAAAAATATAACTGCTAACCACATCATTAGGGTCCACTGTTGACAAATAGGCAGCTCAGTGTATGCGAGCTTGCACGTGACCTGCATTAACCCATCGGTTTGCCCGCCTCCTCATACACTAACTCATTGCTAGGGCTTCTGTAGACATCAGGGAACTCCTTCTCCCATAGACCATCCCCTGGCTAATTTAAAGGGCATGGCCGCAGTCCAAATTCAATTACATGATCCTGTATCCATTTCCTGGTGGACCATGTGCTTCTCGTTCCTCGTATGGGAATCTCTCTCTGAGCAAATGAAAAGATTTATGCTTCTTTTTTTCAGTTCTGAAAGATTCGAGACATGATAGAGAGGGCTGCATTTACTGCGAGTGCTGTGAAATAGACTGTAATAATAAGGGCAGACAGAGCCGGTTTGGCTTTTTTGGAACATCTGGCACGAGTGACTTTCCAATTCAGTGCTATTTTTTTGGGGAAACAGCTCTTGGAGGGTGTGTTCATTGTTTGATCAGTTTCTATTGAATAGTCAGGAAGGGTTCTGGTTATGACAGCACTGTTTGCAGATACACCCACGGTCCGAGAGCTGTGTCATTACTGTGGCGAGTGCGGTGCACTTTCTTGTGGGGTGCGCTCCCACCAGTAATACCACAATTCAGTGCAGAAACAGGACTGGTGGGCAAGAAGGTTTTAATCAGTTGGTTCTGAAGGCTTTTTTCATAAGGCTTTTCCGTTACCCAGTAAGGTTTTGGCCTGCTCTGCTCTTCTTTAAGTTCATGTGAATTATCGCGTTCTCACACACAGGTCTGTATCTGTAATACAACACATTATGACATCATGTTTGTAGCAAGTTGCATAGAAACAAATTTATTGATATAAATATAAAACGTATTCCAAAGATATTGCCTTAATTATAGCAATATGGCTTACCGTGTGACTTATGTGCCCATTTCAGTAATCAATACCTCATTCAGCTTCACCATGAACCAAAGTCAGTATCAAGCAGGGCAACACCTGGAAACACAGGGGCATATAGTAGGTGACACTCTAGAGAGGGAACCACACACACAGTCACAAGGGAGAGTCATTTAGGGTCACCGATGCACCTGAAATGCATGTCGTTCCTCTGTGGCAAGAAGTCAGAGTTTATATGGATGAAATCCAAAGAGACACACAGAGGACGTGGAAAAGCACCCAGAGGTGATTCCTCACTGAAATCTGTGACCCGGAAGGTATGAAGCCACAGCAGTACCTGAAGAACCAATGTGCCGTTGCCAAAAGCGAAAAAAAAGAAAATCTTTTTTTGTGTGTCAGAATCTTAAGACTTATTAATGAAAAATATTGGATGAAGCCTACGATTATTACCAGCACACACAAAACATCGTGCTGCTCTCTTCCTGTAATAAAAGGAGACATTTTAAAACCCTGCTGAACTGTTCTATGGGTGGTTCTATCATGTGAAAATGCTGGAATGAGTTTCAGAAACTCTTACGAGTGAAATTCAGTCCTTCCACTTTGGAGTTTTTTCTCCTTAACATTGATATACATGACATACACACAGAAAAAAAAAGGTAACCCTTTGGTAAATTAGTCACTCACAATGAATGCCAAACCACACAGACAGAGAGAGGGAAAACGCTGAACCACAAAGTGGCGGGGGGGAGAATCCAGCCTGCACTGGCTCTACGATCCCTGGGGGGTGTAAAATTGAACCCATCCCTTGATGACAATCTTTTATTTCCACAGTACATTCATATTTGAATCTGTGAGATCAGAGGAAACACAAATTAAGAGTTGAGTCCACATGTGCCACGACAGCCCTGTGTGCAACAGAAGTGTCAGAAAAATTTAAGGCATCTTGTTCAGAATTCCTAGATTTCAATTCAGTTCTGCAAATTCATCTTAGTATGGTAACTTTCTCAAGATAGATCACCCAAAATGCTTTGCAGGGATTAACCAATAAAAATGGGTGGTCCTTTGATAGTACTGTGATGTTCACTTCTCATCAACCTACAGGTATACTTTTATACCCTTCGCTGGGGTTCGTGATGGCTTCCTTGTGGTTATAAACCTTGCTCTGGCTATCAGGCAGATGTGGATAATTCAGGTCCAGAGAGTAAAAGTTCAGACCAAGATTTTGTTTCAACCAACTAGTCGAGTATAAAGAGTCACAGCTAGTTGGTTGAAACAAAATCTTGGTCTGGACTTTTACTCTCCGGACTCGAATTACCCACCTCTGCCATCAGGCTGTTTCATAAATTACCCCTATTGGAAGGCCTTCCTGCCGGCAGATCTTTCACATTGTACTGTCATTGATAGGATATCCGTAAGCTGCAGTCTTGAGAGTGCGGTGAGCAGTAATCATATTAAGGACACCACAGGTAGATGGGCAAGAGCCCAACATTTTGAATTTTGAAACCTGTACAGATTGTAAGGTCCGTGAATATTGGAAAATGAAGAGACACAAGAATAGCAACAACGTTTCTGCATTTATAGTAACAATTACTGTTAAATCTCCAGCATGCTGTAAAGCAAAGGATGTCCCATGTACACTTAGTCTTGCAATATTTTTGATATTTATTAATCATGTATGAATTAATATTATTATTAAAAGGCAACTTTTAATACTTGAATATCATTTCATGACATTTTTAAATTAATAATTTCATTCCTATTAGTGACAAGACAAATATTATAATAATAGTTATACAATAATATGCTTGGAGTATACTGTACTTCACTTGAAATGACAATTTGAGAGTATTTTACAGTCAGAACAATAATGATTTATATTCCTGTTCAAACCTATATCAAGGCAGCATTTAGAATATGGTTACAGTTCTTCAGTTTGACTTCCACCTGTAAAACATAATTAAAAAGCTCTTTTAAAAACAATAGCTGAATTTTCAAAAATGTAGCCTTCCCTCCAACATTTTAAAGAAACGTTTAAAAATACACACACACACACACACACCCACACAGTATGTTTCACCAGACAACACAACACTGACATTTTTCTTTTTCACTCGTCTTAAAATTTTTTAAAACTCAAAAGGTTACAAACCTCCAAATAAATCTAAAGTGTACTATACTCTTCTAAATAATTACTGGTGCAGAGTAATATTATTAATACAAACATCAAATGTTATGCACAAACAATTCTTACATCTTTAGTAATCTAGA
This sequence comes from Hyperopisus bebe, assembly GCA_026777045.1. Lineage (NCBI taxonomy): Eukaryota > Metazoa > Chordata > Actinopteri > Osteoglossiformes > Mormyridae > Hyperopisus > Hyperopisus bebe. The sequence goes on from JAODJW010000046.1 coordinate 8,611,717, forward strand.
TTAAGAACAGGCTTTTTCACTCCTTCATACTGTACAGACATTATAGACCGTGGGGATAATATTTTGCTAAGACATCTTTGTCATAGGAAAAAAACCTTATCTAGCTTTGCAATTTTAATGATCATACCTTTTCAAGATTATCTAATATATGTTTAATAATCAGTTTAAATTTTACCTCCGATGTTTCACCATGTTTTCCCAGTGGTTCCCCCACGGATTACTTTGGTCTTACCTGCGTTACAAATTGTAGTCTTTGTGTCGTCTTCACTCACAGTGAAGAACTTACACGCTAACGACATGTTAGCGCGCAGCTCTGAGTTTGTACGTGGCTGTGAGGCTATTGCCTGCATTGCTGTGCACATGAGACTGACCGGCCGGTCTCCGGGCCGGGCCGAGCATGCTGAAAATCGACCCATTCCATTCCCTGGCCGGTTGATGGGTGCATTTCTAAAATATTTACTGGTGACCACACTGTGTAATCTAAGCAGCGTCATGTGTAGCTAGGTCAAAAAACATTGTAAGTAATGAATCGCAGTTCCAAACCACACGCACACAGAAACAGGGTTTTTGCTGTCCCGCGCCATTTACCTCCCAACCCTTTAATCATCCTTTATTTTTTGTCATTCCTTCATTCGCCTTCTTGCTCACGCTGCTCTCAGTGTAAATCTGGCCCATACTCATCTGCGCTTTAATCTTCCACCGTAATTTGCATCGTAAATAAAAAGCGGAAGGCATATAGGTGATTCTCTCAGTAACAAAAGAAAAATACCAAGGTTGCAGGCCAATAAGGATCAAACATATATCTATTGGGTTTGAAGTCGCCTGCCATGAAGGAGAAACTTGAGATGCAGGCCTTTTTTTTTGGTGCAGTGAGGTCTTTTCTGAGTCACTGAGAGCAGAGAGGAAATCTGCTGTGACACTAACAGGCTGCTAAAGGAAGTGTTTAAGTTTGGGGGGGGGGCAACGTTGGGTGAGAGCTGGGCTCTGCCACTAGAGTTGTCGTGAGACCCTGTCTGTGCCGGGGAGTGCTTTGTGCTTGGGGTGTGCCTACTGCCGTTTTACAGCCAGGGGACTTCAACAGCAGCAGGAGGGCTCACTGGAAGCAGCAGACTGTACTACAAAACAGCAGGGTTCATTGTAAGCAGGCCTCAGTGGTAGTCTTCATTACAGAAAGTAGGCCTTGCTGCTACCAGCAGGTTTCATTACAAATAGTAGGTCTCTCTGCAAGCAACAGTCTTCACTGCAAACTCTGGACTTCACTGCATACAGAAGGCTTCATTACAACTTGAAAGTCTCCGTGCAAGTAACAATCTTCACTGTGAACCCCACTTCACTGTATACAGAATGCCTCATTACAAATAGCAGGTCTCTCTTCAAACTACAGACATCACTACAAGTAGTACCTCTCATTATAAACTGCTTGTTCACCAAAAAATAGCATAGTTTCACTGGAACTAGCTGGCCTCATAGAAAAGACCAGCATCCCTTGCATTTTGAAAATAAATAGATGGGATACAGACACGGAAAATCACTGTCATTCATATTCAGAATTCATTGTTCTTCTCATAACTCCCCTTGAACATGACACCACTGTAGGAAAATCGGGGGCAACTTGAAACCATTAGATGGGACTTTAGCCAGTTAATCTAGGAACATTCTGTGAACCCATCTGAGTATGACATCCACATCTGCCTTCAAAACCTGCGGTTCTTAGGGGATTTTCATGACACATATTTTGCAAATTTGTGTAAATATGGTATAAACAATGTGTGATTCACGCAACCGTTTTTCATACATTTAATGACTTGTGATGGTGGAATTGATTGTGCCGTTACTCATCATTTAATCCACACTCAGTTTTATGCCTCTAAATATATTGGTTGCGCTTGTGTATTTGATGTCTGGAAAAATGCAATACACTCAACATTTGGTGGGGAGAGAGTGTGAAGGGCAGCCATCTACAGGGCCCAATAGGGTAATGTCTACTGTACAGGTTCACAGTATGAAAGTACAGATGGCAAGATCACAGCAAAGCTATCAAATTTGCTCCTACTAAGTGTGGTTCACTATAACATTTACTATCTTTATTCATTTGCAAGTCTTCTAGACAGCGTCACCGAAAGCCTTGGTTCTTTATTCTAAGAATCCGTCATCAGACAGAGGTCTTAAGGGCCTGTGCAGCATAGTGTGAGTGCAGAGAGAATGTTTAGGATGGCGGTCTGGATGATATCTAAGTTTGCTCCACGCACAAAGGTGAAGACCACAGATGAACAAGAGACGCTTCCCAGAATGTAGGGAGCGATCATCTATCACACCGCTGTCTCTGTTCACAGAGAGGACCCCCCAAGAATTTCAGTTGACTAAACCCATTTCATAATCCATCCGTTCAACTAATGTGGAGGTAGAACAGCCAAGAGCATAAACAGATCACGATGAAACACTGCCATGGAAAATGAAGACTAATTTTTTACCACAAGTGGTATTTACACATAGTCTTTCTAATAAAAGGGAGTTTGTTACAACTTCAGCTGAAGACTTTTTACTGTCAGTCTTTCAGGTGCCTTGGTCTGGATTGTACTGGATCTGACTGATCTAAGCCCTGTTATATGGTTTACTTCTACTTAAAACATGTGTCATGCCAGTACACATATAGGGTTTACATATACTTTTATACATTTAGATAATTCTTTTACGGTACTTTTACATCCAAAAAGACTTATTTGCAAGAATAGATATAGCCCAACTATTTATATCATTAGAAGAAAGGTTATGGTTACGACTGCCGTATGTGAAATGTTGTCTGAAGAGATTGCTTTGAGTAACGTATTGAAAAGTGGAAGGAAATGATCAATCTGAAAGATAAGGAACTTCTTTCCTGTCATGGGAGGGTGAGAATAACTTCTAATTGGGATGAGGCCACCTGGCCAACTGAAGGTGGAGATTGAGCTGATTTGCTTTATGGTTTGTGGTGTCATGTGGCTGCAGTGGATTGACGCTCAGTGCTGGGTTGTTCCCTGCCTTGTGCCTGTAGCTTCAGGGATAAACTTTGGACCCTTCACCACCTTGAACAGGGAAAGTGGGTACATAAAATTGATGGATGGATGGATGGATGGATATAAAAAAAAAAACAAAATGGATGAGAGGTATGAGCATTCCAGAAGGTTGAAGACAATGTGTGTAGCAACATTCTGGATGAGCAAAAGTGACTCACTCAGGTAGAGAAATCATGGAGGACTAGCAGTAATCCAGAGGAGTTAAGGCAAAGGTCTGTTTTAGCATCTGCATAGGGGAAATCTGCAGGATCTAGTCACAGATGCACTGTTCTTAGAAGATTCTGCTGTGATGCAGAGGTTCTGGACAGTGTGGTGGCACTGTCGTCTCTCCCATGGTGACAGTGAATTCACACTGGGACGAATTACATTCAAGGATGAAAAATATCTTTGCCTTAGATTGGTTCAGCTGTAGGTAATTGAAAAGATATTTTAAACAGACTTAATCTACATAATCCATCAACTCAATAATATTTATACAGACATGGGAGAAATTATTGCTACACAGAATGCAGCTTCAGTTTTAAGTAACTTAATTTAAAACACGTGTACTGAAAACATACACGATACATACATCTCAATGACCTGCTCTGTCTTAAATATTCTTTGTTATTACTGAGGCTGGACATCAAACTACTTAATATTAAACCACTTTATCATATTAAACAAGTGTGCTGCAGTACTTAAAATCAGATTTTCAATTATATCCCAAAATTATAAGAGTGTACATGCCTTTCCCTGATCAAAGAAAAACTGAGCATTCACTCACCCTGCATGGCACCAAAGGATACGGGGGATTCTGCAATAACAGACCTGCTGGCATTCCACTGCCATATTGTGTACTGAGCAAATGTTTTGTCCACTTTTGAAACCAAAGGAATCCTGCTGCCTTCTCTGCACAGTGTGTCTGGCAAGGAATTCTGGGCTCCTGCTGACTGGGATAAGCAGTTAGGTGATAAATGGATCAATGATTCTCATTTAAAAGATGCATTCGCTTCCTTCGTGTTAATTCATTGCAGTGCATCAGCATGTATGTCCTTCCAATCCATTACACCAGACTGAGGTCATGAACTGAAACAGGAAAAGGTTTCCATGAGCAAGTGACCAGCCGAGGAACACCTTAAAGTCACTTAGCTACCATTATAAAACCATCAGGGGGGAGCTGCAGCCTAATAAATATCATATGCTAAAATGTCACTGGAGCAAGCCAAGAGAAATGGGAAATTACTTAGGCTGCCCGTCTCTGCCATGACTCCGCGGGATAAACGGATTAATCAATCAGATCGGCAGCAATGGGAGCCAGTGCCTGATATTACCTGAAACTGCCCGGTCCAAGAAAAATGCGTAAATACATGATGGTGGGGAATCCTGACTATGAGGGATAACGGTCCACAAAGTTTTTTTTTGCATTTGCTTTAGTTTCCCTTAGTCTCTTCACACAATACTATCATTGGCAGCCATGCTGTCATCCTTCATCGCTAATGGTCAATAAATTCTTTTCCATTATTTTTCCCCCAGCAGCCAGCTGAAAAGACCCCTGAATCTAAATCCTTCTTCTGATCTCAATCCTCCAGCTTCCTGTAATGAATAAGTTATAAAAACAATATTCTGTACCAAAGCAATGGTCTTATCTTGCAAAACATACGACAGGCATCTTTTGGGGGTGCTCAGCACTTTGGCACTGACTGTTGTACTGATTTCACACACGATTATGTCAATTAAAGAAGGAAACGAGGCAACTCTATCTGCTTTGACATCTGCGGTTACTGACTACAACAAGAGGCTAAATGAAAACGCAAAGGCAAAATAACCCACAGGCTGGGTTTTGCTTAAAACAAATACAACAATAATTAGCTAATTCATTTCCCTGCCAAAATGTGATGCACTCCCCCTTGTTGAAGCCACAAGGTCATCAACAGTCACCCAAGTGAAACTCCTAATTAATACAGCATGCCAGTGGCCTGTCGCCACACAATGCCAGCTTGTTAACAGAAGTGACATAACGCTGTGACATCATTAGATTCCTCTATAAAAATACTGGCATTTATTCAAATATTTTGTTCAAACTTGTAATGTGCCTTTGATTTGACAGGAATGATGGGAATTCCTGTGTACGGCACTGCATCGGAGGGGTGGGGTCCAAATGGCTTTGCCAGCACCTGCACGTCCCCCCACCATATGATAAATCTGAGGAATGCTGGGTGCTGTTTAGGAAATACTAACTAATATCGGATTGACCAGCAGAGCTGGGGCCGCACTGGGAAAAGGCTGTTAAAGCAATATGAAGAAAAATATTTGAGAGATTGAGGTGTTGGGGGGGGGGGGGGTGCATGATTTGTCAAATTATTCAAAATGGAAAAAATCAAGAGTTGATCTCTGTTGGTACATGTGTGGCAAAAATATATAAAAGCACCTAAAATTCATTGGCACACATCATCAGCTCTACATAATTAAAACAGAGACTAAATATGGAAATGGCAGACTCAAGATGAACGGTGACATTGGAAAAAGATTTAAACACTTGTTGGTCTTTTTGGTCATAAACACAGTCATATTGCAGTGTGTTATTCCCCTAGCCAATGTATCTTGCTTTCATGTGTCAAATATCCATCCATCCATTTTCCAACCGCTTTATCCTATTGGGTCACGGGGGGTCCGGAGCCTATCCCGGAAGCAACGGGCACGAGGCAGGGAACAACCCTG
>JAODJW010000046.1:8617569-8641583 GCA_026777045.1 Hyperopisus bebe
ACTGTGGGGGGAAACCGGAGTACCTGGAGGAAACCCCACAACGACACGGGGAGAACATGCAAACTCCACACACATGTAACCCAGGCAGAGGTGTGAGGCAACAGTGCTAACCACTGCACCACCATGCCGCCCCCTGTGTGAAATATATAAGGTAAAAATTTCATTCATACACAGTTTGCTTTGGTATGTAATAGTTTCCACACATTTTAAACCAATACACAACAGAAGTTAATTGTGTGACGTGTATACAGTGTGAGAGGTGATGTGAATCCAGTTGGTCACTGCAGGGCATGAGGAATGACGATACAATTTGCAGCTGATATATACAGTAGATAACTTCATTATAAACTGAACTCAGGTAGGACATGAAACCATAATGAGCCATGAAAGCAAGGCAGGCAAATAGCACAGAAACTAACTAGAACTAAACTGAAAGGCAAGGGAACACAGAGCCATCTAACCACCTGGGACCTGGGGTGCACAGTGCACAACACCATCTAACACATACAAACAATAACAGAGTAACAGGGCAGCCACATACACTACTCACAAAACGTTAGGGATATTCGGCTTTCGGGTGAAATTTCAGGATGAACCTAAAATGCACTATAATCTTTACAGGTGAACTTAATGCGACATTCCGTAGACTTTTCAATGCACATGTCCAATTGTTCAATGTTTCAGTACTTTTTACACAACTTGCTGTTCTCTAGCTAGGAGCTTAACGGCAAAATTCACAACAGGTGGTCTGCGTGCTAGACGACCTGCAAGGGTACCTGACCACACCATCAGCCACAGGCGTCATCGTCCTGCATGGGCCAAGGAGCATTTAGGCTGGACGAGGGACCAGTGGGCCTCACCGAACACAAGACCGTGCTGCTAGATTTTGCACAAGCAGGGTAACCCAGAAATGACACAAAAGACCAAGTGACCAGACTTGAACTCACACCAGTTTGGGATGCACAATTCTCAGCCACACGCTGAGCCCATATAGCTATGCAGCAGCCCAGAGAGCAGAGGAAAACCATAAGGATTAGAGAAGGTGCTAAACCTAAAGAAACAACAAGAAAAGAACAGGATGGCCAGCGACATCTGCTGGCCAAATGGGGAGATGACAAAGAAAACAGAACCAGGCAGGGAAGCAGAGGGTATAAGGGGAGTGTGTTAATAGTAATACACAGTACAGTTACTATACTATGTGAGCAGCATACTGATGCACTTTGTTAGGCTGCTGCTGGACACCAAGGGTGTTTATTGCTGAACACCGGTAATAAACACAGCGAAGGAAGAACATGAGATTTCAATGGAAATTCATCAGGATGTTTTCTAGCAACATTTGAAATATGTTCTATAACGTCTAGAGAAAGGCTGTATGGCCCACAAGCCGCAAGGTACCAAAGGTTGACCACCCTGCCTGGAATGAGGCGCCCTGGTGTCATATTAGACAAGGGTTTTGGCTGGGGGGGGTGTTTACGTCCAGGGACCCACCGTTAAAATTCCAGTGCTGTGAACACACTTTCCAGCTCATCATGAGTCAATAGGGAGAGGGGACCTCCATGCCGTTCTGAACACGCAAGGCAAACGCGACAGCGGGCCGAGCGTGTTGGAGTGGCTGGCGGTAAATGCGGGCCCTATTGTGCCCAAGCCGTTTATTACCTCAGCTATGGTGAGCGAGGTGACGGCCCATCCTTTACAGAGCTCTGCACTACAGCCCAGAGCAGCCCATCACTCAATCACCTCAATAACCTGCAAGTTTATCCACGGGTGGTTTGCGGCTCTGCAGGTTCAGACTTTGTGTCTGTGTTTGGGAATCCCGGGATTGGCAGAGTGATGTCACTCCTGAGCAAGCAAGCTGAATGGCTACAGACACTGGGTAACCCTGCTTTCTCAAGGCTTTGGATGAAAGCATATGCTGAATTAATGTAAATAAATAAATGTACAGAAACACTTGTGCTCCCCTTTCTCCTCATCTATGTGCAGTCTGTATTTCTTTTTCGTTTTCATTACATGGATATAATTGGGTATAACAAAATACCAGCACTGAGACACTTTTTACACCGGAAACACAAGGGAGATTTAACAGAAATTAACAAATGTAAGGAGAATTTGAATTTGAAACCCAAGAAATGTTAACAGAAAATACACTTTCATGAATTTACAATGTTTCATATTTCTCCAAAAACGTATTTTGTCATAAATATGTGATTTATCTATCTTTAAAAATTATTAAAGCCATGTTCCCTCCCTCTGTTTTATTTCTTTTTTGCCTCCCCCAAATTTCTGTCACTTAAGGGATTCTGATGCAAGTATGTGCTTGTTCATAATTTTGCCCAGCTAATGAATTTTAATAAACATGTATAGATAAAAATATAGATATACATAAAATATATCAACAGCAGAAAAATGTGTTAAAATGTCAACCATTCTGTTATGTACCATAATAATTTTTCATTTCCTCTATTTCTAATATTTCTATATTTGTAAGGCGATATCCTTCAGCTATCGTTTTGAAGGAAACTCTGAATGTATCCTTTGCCATGTTCATTAATGTATTGTTAAAATCTATATCTTTGCTACAATTGTCTTCAAAGTTGGCCTCCATTAAGACACCCCCGTGTCTCTGTGAGTGATAATCTTAATTGCAGAAATTAAATAAGGGAGCCGTTACCTTAGTTCGATCTGGAAAGGTTATGTCCAGTGATAGACCTCTCCCCTCCTGTTCTGAAAATGACCCATTGTTCCGAATGACCGACTACCGCTCTATCACGTTAAAACATAATGACGTTCAAAGGCAAGTATTTGTACAAATGGCAAGCTGCCCATTTTTGAAAGATCAGTTCATTCTGCTGTTGATCCAATTATGTGCAAATGAACGTGTCTTCCAGAGGCTGCTAAGCTTTTTAACTCCACAAAGTGCCCGAGACAATGTCTAATCAGCTTTCAGCTGCAAAGCTATGCTGTTCTGCCTGCTTTTTACATATTTCACAGATGCTAAATTAATGTTTCTTTTGAGCCAGCGAGGTACAATTCACCTTATAAAAATGTTCCTTTCTATTGAGGCCCACATTATATCAGGCGCAGTAATCTGCACTATGGTTATGCCAGGAAATAAAAACCTTTCCATGCACCAAACACACATGCAGAGATGACCACGGGGAATCCGAGTTCTCTTTCAAAGGTATTTGTGTGTGTGGTACAAGTGTGTGTGTAAATGTGTAGGTCTCTGTTCATTTCCATTGTTAAATAGCACGTGAGGCACCAGAAAAAACATTAAGGTCCAATTGACCTTAAACAACAATTAAATCACGGGGGCCGTTAAGTGTGCAAAACCAGTGTGAGGAAGAGAGGATTTCGGTGTTACTCAGCCGGTCTCACCGGTGTACTTCTGCCCTAAGCTGAGGTCCTCCAGGAGGTGAAGTGGAGCAGAGCAACTAATCCAGCACTAAGCCGGGCGGTGGGGTTTGGGGGGGGGGCGTCACATTATGCCAACTGTGGAGCTTCGGTGAAATCAATCTAATGAGGAATAAACCTAACAGCAGAGACACTATGGAGAAAACATCACTCATAATAATACCCATGAACTCCATTACCAGGACAGAACACGTCTCTGGTAAATGTATGGCTAAGTTCCGCTTTAAATAGACTGAAGGCTCGCAACTACAACATGCTTTTCCCCCAAATTATCATTAAATTCATCCCTTGTTTTACAAAAGAATATGTTTTTAGCAAGTAGGATGTGCATATGTGGTGTACTTCCCATAGTGTTACACAACCAGCAGCATAAATCTCGCTTTCAAGCACACATATAAAGAAGCAGACTTGTTTTCCTGGATTTACGATCACACATAATAATAATTTACTCTGAAGAACAGAAGAGGGCTGTGAAAATGAGCCTTATGTGTCTGCAGGGCTCAGAGAATTGATGGATCCATCTGATAGGAAGGAGTCAGGCCAAGATCCAGGAGCTAACAGTGAGATTGACGAGGAGGGGGACTGACCACACAGTGCCTATGTCTGGAAAACCAGCGATACGCCGGCGATACCAGAGCTTCATCTTCTGCAAGTGTGTTTTCTTAAGGTTTCCTTCCTCTGCTGTCCGTGGAGAAACAGAGTAGGGATCTCAGTGCAGGAAACCTTTATGACAGTCTCCATCTGATTTACAGGGTTAGAGCAATGTAACCAACAACAATCTCAGCAAACATTTTGATGCTTACCATTTGTTAGCGCCATAAACAAAATGGGCACAAATTGGTATCTACTAATACAGTGGGTCAATAACATAAATTTGCATTCCTGTGGAACAAGAATCTTAGGAAGGACTATTGTCTTTTTTGTGTTACTATTTAATTTGTAGTTGTTATTTTTTATTAAATAGATGCTTCTATTCAAAGCAATGTAGAGGTTAGGTAAATAGCATATTACAGTGTGATGATCATAACACCCTGTAACTCAACAGCTATCATTGGATAAACATATTAAACTAGATCCATCCATCCATCCATCCATCCACTCATCATCAAGGCTTCTCCTCAGGGTTGTGTTGACTGTGTTCAGTTTTGACATTCAACTCTTATTGGACAGTCTTCCGCAGAGGTAGTTCAGATGCAGAAAGTAAAAATCCAGAACAAGATTTTGCTCCAGACAACCAGTTGAGTATTAAGAGTCACAGTCATACAGTACTCACCTGGACCTGTCCACCCCTGTGATCCTTGAATCACTGTCATAGCCCCGTTAGCTGGAACATTATGCTTGTTTACCCAGCAGAATGTGCAGATTGTGTGACACATTGGTACATACTCATCACAGCCTGCAGCACATTTCCAGTACTTTTTCAGTCTTCTGTTATATGGCCAGGGTTAGCTTGCTGTCTCAGAACTAAAGGTCATTAGGAAATAGCCACTCACTCATTAAAATCTACTCATAGCCCCAGGCTGCTAAGCTACCGACCCAGTCGCTGCCCAATTAGATGCTGTAACTTTTCAGCATCTCTGCAGGACAGATACACACGTCACACTAGCTTCTAGTCAGTGCCTCCATCAGATTTAATACCTCAGTCAGAAGCTAGGCTTTGCTCTCTAAGCGGGAGCAAGCATTTTTGTTCCCACTCCTGTTATCACACTCAATCCCGATTCCCACGCTGGCCGCCTAGTGGTGAAACAACCTGTAAGCAGCACTCACAAGTGTACCGATGGTTCCACATGCTTTTCTGTTTTACTTCATATTCTACATATTCGTATTCGGCCTCTTCATTCTACCCTCAGCTGATGGTTTCCCGCTTCACCACTGTTAGTACTTCCATAAAATGGGTTTCAATGTCTCGGCACAGAAGTGATAATGCTCTATTTGTGTTTTTTATGGATTTACCCACAAAGAAAAACACTGGTGGTATATTTTGTGAGGTATGCTTAAGTAATCTACAGCTTTTAATCCCATTGTTTATTGAATGAGAGGTCAAATCAACTAATTTTCCTTGAATGTCAACACAGGTCATCTCAGAGGTCACAGTAAGGGCCAGGGAGGTAAGAGGGAGCTGACCTTTGTTATATATATATTAGCAATTAAAGCTGTCTTTCATAGGGTGTCACTGGCCTCTCTGTGCATTGTGTGGGGCAACCCTCAATCCAAGTACAAGTTTCGAAAAAGGGTCACTTTTCCCCTTTCAGTACTAGAAACACAACTGACTGCATTTCCTGTGTCTGGATGAAGTTCAAGTGTCCAACAGCGACCCTTTTTCTCTGCGCTGGGGTCCGATCCTTATCTGCAGCTGCACAATGGTAAACTGAAAGGGGCCTTTCTTTATTCGGCGATTAACCTCATCAGGGTCAACAACTCAGTGTTGTGAAACTGAGCCGCCGCTGTTATGCACTGAGCGGAGAACCCGAAACCGCTTCAAAGGGCCACTGGCGGGCTGGCAGAGAGATGTGGCGGGAGCAGATTTTCACAGGGGATACGGGCTGGGTGTCGGCTTTCCTTGTACAGTACCAGAGAGTGTAGCCACGGCGATATCGCGGATACCGTGTCCTGGAGCACTTACCTACCGGAAACCTAATCTTACTGCTTAGGAGCCTAAGCCTGACAGCTATGAGCACAGAACAAGCAGCGTGTGGAGAGAGGAGGACGCCTTCAACACCAGGAGCGATCTCCTCTCGGGGCGTAGCACGGCGTTTAGAGAAAGGAGGAGGCCTTCAGCACCAGGAGCGATCTCCTCTCGGGGCGTAACATGGCGTTTAGAAAAAGGAGAAGGTCTTTAGCACAGTACTGTAGTTCAGGATATACGCAGGTATACGGCGTACACCCACTTCTTATTAGGTCGTCACAGCGAATATCCACTTGTAAACCCCCCTGATATACGTTGCAGTGTAATACAGGGTATACGTGGGTATATGTGGGTATATGGCGCATTTCAGTCCACACACTGTGACAGTCTACATCCACATACATTGACACGCTGATACGCATTTATGTGCTGCAGGCACGTAAATTTTTCTGCCTTTGAGTGTGTTCGACTTCATGCAGCCGTTTACGACGCTGGCTTAAAGCAATGCATTCTGATCCTGACACAATGCATCATGGTTAGAATTTTTTTAAATTGGAACCACCTCCGTGACGACACCACTTTGCCCTTATTGGCTGAAGAGTTTAGTCACACGCATGACACGTTTGTATCCCAGGAAGTTCCGATGCGTTATCTGCTATTTCTCCCCAGGATTTAAAGCAGGGAGAACTGGTTTTCAGTTAATTTACCTGGTTTAAATAAATTTGCAAAAATAAATGTACCTCTGACTGAAAAGGCGTTGGCTTCATGTTAAATGTATCTACTATCAATGAAATGGGCCTCTGTACCACTAGTAATTTTCACATACTGCCACTGACAAGTCATTTTAATTTTATAATTGTGTCATTCTCTGGCCTTCACTATCTGTTGCAGATTAGATATTCTAAGACACTGTTTACAAAAGAATCTACTTTCCCCATGGACTAAGAAAATGTATGCATTATGCAGTTGAATCACTGTAATCTATGAACCAGACTGATTTGCAAAATCTGCATCTCTGATTTGTTAATCTCATAATGATCCCTGAATGAAGTCAGGCAGCAGATGTAAAGAGTACTGTCCCTTTCTAGCGGGAACTAAATATTTAAGACTGTCACTATTAATAATGGGGCACTTTTTTCTTTTGCTGTGTAGGCCGCTACAAAATATGGGGGCTAAATACAGTATACCCACTTCTCCGGACACCACTGCACCACTGCACCACTGCTTTAGCACCTTTCATAACATGCATTTCCTTCACTGTCACATGACATTTCCGATGCCATTTAGGTTTAGGGAGCTGGACTCCATTTCTTTCTTTCTTCAAAGACTGCATAGATGCAGCAGTTACTGTAACTGCACACTGCAAGTTCCTGCTTTGAGTTCCATGTGGGACTTTGCTCTATTACTCTTCAACATCATACTAAATCCAAACAGCTTTATCATTGGGTGGATCTGCTTTGGTTAGAAACATCCCCACAGTCACTAAATGCACTCTCATTTTTGCTTTGATATGTCTTTAAATGGAATTCTTAACATTTCCAGAGTGCCTTTTTTTGGTTCTGATTTATATGGATGTTCACCACGCTGGAATGTGGAAGGCCGGAGTAAACACTGCAAAGAAGCGACCCTGAAGATCCGGAGAAGCTTCTGGGGTCGACTTCAGCTGCTCGCCAGACCCAGCTGGCGGATTGTGAAACATTCTCAAACATTAGCAAAATACACAATGCAGAAAAAAATGTAGTGTAATAATTAATTTCATATGAGAATTTTTAAAATGTAAGATGTGCAGCCTCTGTTGCGGAGGGTAATTGCCCATTCTTAAGAGGCCACAAAGGGATAAACATCCTGGGTAACAGCTGAAAAAAATGGAAAGGCTGGCATCGCTTTCATAGTAGCCCCTCCGTAGAGCCTCTTGCTAGAGATTAGAGAAAAATCAGATCCAGGTGCAACAGCCTGTTTTAGACATAATAGCCAATATTTTGTACTCTGAAGATAAAGCAAATGAGGACGCATTGTAAGATTACTTTCTTGATCCCAAAGTGCCTTTTTATCTTCGCCTTACCTTATATTACAAGCACCTTGACGCGGACCTCCCAGTGTCGAATGAGGCCGCCTGCTTAGCTGAGTTGTCACGGAAACATATTGGCCCGCTTAGCTTGGAGGGTCTCCAGCTACATTGTGGTTATCATAGTGGACTGGAGGTTGCTTGCTGGTCGATAGATTTCCCCTCTCAGATTCTGACAGGTGCTTCCTGTGTAAGCAAAGGCTGGAACGATGTCGCTGCTGGCAGATAGCAAAGCCTCTGTCTGTCTTGCTTGACTTTGTCACCTTTGGAAGGCAGATTTGAATGGGAATCTTAGTGAATAACATGGGATTGAAAAATGTCATTGTGGGGACTTTGTCATCTATGTGTTTTTTTCTTTTTTGTCTTTCATATTGCTTCAGTTTGTTTTTGGCCTTTACTTACGATTATTTCCATGGATAAAATGACGACATCTCGACCACGGCTGAGGAATTAATCCCACTTTTGCTTTAATGATGTTTTGAAAATACTCATTAGATCAAATGATGTAATATGATTAAAATCAAAATATGTGGGGCAGGGGACAGACTTGAACGTGATGTAAAAGCTGTGATCGATGGACTTTCAATTACAAAGACATCCTACGAAGTTAATTTAAAGGAAAATGAAATCCTGGCATCTTCCAGCTCAGCTTGGTCAAGTCATGATTTTAATAAATCCATTTATTTTGCAACTGCAAAGAAGGAACGTTGGTTACCTTGCACAGCACAAAGATCAACATAACCTGCATAATGTGATTCAGCATTTACAATACAGAACTGACACTTATGTAACAGGACAATAATTCAGCGGTGGTGTGGAAAATGATGACAAGTTCATTTTACTGCAGCAATGATCTACGTCCTATTTTTGTTATTGCATGGAATATGGTCTTTAAAAATACATAAATCTAACATCTGGAAAGCAATTATGAGCTGCCCCGTTCTATGATAACGAGGAAGTAATGCGATACGTCATGTTAAAAATGCGTAATAAATCATATTAAAAATCAGTCCCTCCTGAACTGTACTAGTTGCTAAATCTTTCCCAGGTTATTTTTCTTTTCTTACATCAAAATTCAGCACTTAAAATACACGTAAGAGTGAATAGGCCAGTCGTTTTAGGCTTTAGGTCTGTCGTTGTGTTTTCTGGTGTCTGGAGGAACATGCATGTTTCTGTCAAGCGATCATTTTAACAAGCACACCGCAGTGTGGCCTCACACCACTGGGCTTATGGGATCTGCCCCCACCTTGGGGGGGGGGAGGTTCACTGACCAAAGACACATGTCTGGTGTATGTGTGCCTGTCCTGTTATGGACCAGCCTGGTCTATGTGTCCTTTGTTTTGGTTGCTTCTTGGAACAAGCGATTATGGAAAATAGTATCCAGTCACTGCTTTTAAAGCCTCCTAACTTGGATTTGAATTGTAATTGTCCTCAAAAGTACAGCCCTTCGCAATAATGACTGCAGGCTCATTTCATGAGGTCGGATGGCCTCGTGCTTCTTTATTAGAATGAAATCTTCTTATTTTTTCATTGTCTGCTCTTATTTTAAATGAGTTCACTCAAAAATAATAATAATAATGCATTTCTTGCAAGAGTATATGTTCCAAGACTTACAATGAAAACATATTGGGATGAAATAAGATCAATTTAGCTGGGAAGTTTTCAATATGATGATCTTTTAATGGAATGTGGACACAGTAATGGAAATAACAGAAGAATGAGGTAGGAGCAATAGGCATCTAGACAGAGTGGTAGTGTAAGAGCCCAGCGCTCCGTTTGGGACCCTCTGTACCTGTCTGCAGTCATGCATGAATATTTATAGCGAGAAAGTAACATTCCACCCCTCCCTAACCCCCTCCTCATGCTCATCACGCGACATCTGCTCAACCAATTGACACCCTGACCAACTGCCAAAGTACTGAATTAGCTAGATTGCATCCTTCAGCAGGTTCAGGTGTCGCGGCTTTTTCATAAAGGGTGTTGTGTGAGAGTCCCTCAGTTCAACTGAGCAATGTACCAACCATCAACTGTTCAGATAGGGAAATAGCAGCAACAATCTGGGGGGGGGGGCAGTGATTAGCACCGTTGCCTCACACATCTGGGACCAGCACTCGAGACTCCATGTGTGTGGAGTTTGCATGTTCTCCCCATGTCATCATGGGATTCCATCTGGATACTCCAGTTTTGCCCTACGGTCCAAAGACATGCTGAGGATAATTGAACATACCAAATTGCCCATAGATGTGCATGTATGAGTGAATGGTGTATGTGTGTGTGCCCTGTGATGGGTTGGCACCCCATCCTGGGTTGTTCGCTGCCTTGTGCCCTGTGATGGGTTGGCGCCCCATCCTGGGTTGTTCGCTGCCTTGTGCCCTGTGATGGGTTGGTGCCCCATCCTGGGTTGTTTGCTGCCTTGTGCCCATAGGCTCCAGACTCCACATTTCCCCAACCAGGATAAGCAGTTACAGAAAATAGTGGATGCCCTATTGAACACCCTCTCTTTCCAGAAGGATTTTCATATTTGACATTGGGAGGAGAAGGTAAAGCTCTTGGCTGCTCCTTTGATAGACATTGGTGGTGTCTCTACCTTGAAGGCTTACCTTTGTGCTTCCCTGCTTTACCTGCTCCAGGAAATGCACCAGCAATTGAACACATTTAGATGGTTTTGACCTTTAGATCAGTGTTTCCCAACCCAGTCCACGGGAATCTCCGGACATTTTTGCTCCCTCCCAGCTCACAGCCAATCAGGAACACTGAATACCTGGTACAGGTGCGCTGGGAGCTAAGAGGAAGCAAAAACTTGGACTGTCCGGGGTTCCCCGAGGACTGGGTTGGGAAACACTGCTTTAGATATCCACCCAACAATTTAACACTCTAGCTAAATAAAAAGAGTAAAATCCATTCATCCATCCATCCATCAATCTCCGCACCACTTATCGGGGTGTGTGTGGATCCTATCCAAGGCAGCACACGGCCCAAAGCAACAGCACGTTCCATAGAGGATGCTAGTCCACCACAGGGCACACACACACACACACACACTCAGAGTCACATACTATGGGCAATTTAGAAATGCCAGTTCCCATTACTGCGTGTCTGAATTAAAAATGAAAAACAGTCTACTTCTTGTTTAAATATCTCCTTAAGGATTTCAGTCCGCATGTCATTGTTAAATCTGCTGAAAGCTATAAATGGTGCAGTCCTTCCAAACAAAAAAAGCACATCTCTGTAATGATTAGCAGAGGTTTTGTGTGTAGTATTCCACTTCAGCTAAGTAACCCTTCCCCCCCCCTCCCCCCCCACCGGAATGCACTTCCCTGTGGTCTCTGCTGTGCCACCCACCAAAAAACATTAGGCTGCCTGAAGTCAAGCAGGCCTTTAATTATAGCTGATGGCTTGAAAGAGGCACATTTCTTAAATTTCCGTTTTTAATTCATTATTTGAATTCATATTAAGGCTGTATCAATGGCTCTTGTTTGCCGTTTTAGAGAAAATGATATGACATCTCGGGGGAAAAAAATAGTCTCTGGGTCTTTGCAATGACAAAATGTCTGCTTTTCAGTCAGTTGCTGTGTTTGTGTTACTATGGTCGTATTCAGTGTGCTGGAAAAACTACAAAAAATGGAAGATCAATTTCCCAGCCTAAGGCTACGTTCCAAGCTCTGAATAAACTAATCAGGTCATCTGTTGCTGTGACTAGGACTGCATTCAAAAAAGCTGAACCTTACATTTATTGTCAGGTCAAATTCTGAAGCACCAAAGTGAACTGAAAACAGCAATGGCTGAGTTTCTGTGAGGCTCTTGAAACTCTGTTTAAATTTCTGAACCATAGTTTAAAATTCTTGTTAAAAATGGTAACTGTGTCGAACGGCAGGTTTATCCTCTGAACCTTTTCTTATGTCTCTAAGCTTCGTGTTCAGTTGTAGCTGAATGTCTGAGCTGATCTGCCGCCTGGAGGAAAGGTGCCGGCCTCCACTGGACAGACGGCGAAGAAACGACAAAAAGAGAAGGCAAAGGGGACGGCGGGGGGGCTAATCAGCCACTGGTGGCTCCATGGAGAGCTTGTGTTGTTCTCAAACCTCCATCATGATCGTTTAATAATCCTTTATCCCCATTTGCAGAGTGTTCAGTCTTTTACACGTTTATAGTTACTCGATACTTGCTTGCTCCCATTTTAAATCTGAAAGCATTTATCTGGGATTTTGTTTGTGTTTAATCTTATACAATCCATTTACCCTGAATGACGACTGTGAAATATTGTGAAGTTCTACTATAAGTGCATTAACTTTGGTAAGATTTTCTGCACTTTTTTAGTACAAAAAGTATTCCTGTTTTAACTATTTCCATTGATAATTATGTACTTTTCTAGCCTATTAAATGACTCTATAATGAGGCAAATGTTTTTCTTTGGTGAAAAAGGGATGTTGAAAATGCAATTGTGTTTGATATACTGGTGAGTCAACCTAGTGCAAGTAAAAATGTTCTGTACTTGGCAAAGAGTCTGTAAAACACTGCTAATGACATTAGGGCTGTGAGTGGCGAAGAAAGCGAGGAACCGTAGCAGCTGTACCAGCACTGTTATAGTTTAGTAAGGCATCATCTGGAGTTTGCTTAAACTTCACGAGGAGGAAGGCCAGCCGGGCATCTGGCAGCAAGGCTGGTGGCCTTGGCAGGTGGAACAGGGTGTTCGTACACGCACTGGAGCTCGGGGTCAAAGCGTAGGAACACGGGGAAGACGCAAGATGCGTGCCGACACGCAAGCTCATCTGCAGACGTCTCAGCCATCTTGGAATGATTTTGGGGTGCTAAACATCACTGAGCTTTTCAACCTTCTGGAAGAGGTCGCAAATGCCAGAGGAGCCGTCCAGTCCTGGTGACATGGAGATACAGGATAAATGTCATCATTAGTCTGCAAAGCATGTGGGAATCTAGAAGCACAGGGGATTCTAAGGTCAAGCCTTGGAAATGAGCATTTGGCCAATAGCCGTTTGGTTATTCTGCTGGTCATCTCAGAACGGAGGTTAGAAACCTGAACAAGTGACTGAGGGAGACAGAAAGTGAGAGACTCAGGACATAGGAAGAAGTGTCTTGTATTTTCAAAGCGAGAACATTCCAGGTTATGGAATGCATGGAATTCTTTAATAGAGAAATTTTTTAAAAGAAGTTTAATATCAATTGTGCTACATCTGATGAGTTTTCTGATGACTTTTCAGAAATTTAGCCCAGACTGTGCAGACTTAAGTGTCTCTTTCATTTACAACATCAGCCTCGGTGCCCTGCAGCACAAGCACCTTCTGCCGACTCTCATGTCGATTATTTACTCCATTTGCGGCTCACTGAAGCCAAAGATGAGAGTCAGTGTGTGTGTGTGCATGTATGTGTGTGTGGGTGTGTCAGATATACATTACAATGTGGGGACCAAATGTTCCCATACTGTGATAAAAGCCTGTTATTTAACACATTGCGGGGGACCATTTTTTTCAGTCCCCACAAAGGGAAATTCAATTTCATAAAAATCTGTGACTGCAATCTAAAAACTAAAAATGTCAAAAGACCTGGTTACTTAGGCTGGGTAGCAATTAAGGTTGTCATTGTTAGGATTAAGGTCCCATAGTAATAACTGGACAGTCCACACAAAGATATGAGTACAGGTCTGTACATCTCTCTCCTCTATCTCTCTCTCTCTCTATCTCTCTCTCTCTCTCTTGCACTGTGTGTGTGATGGTTTTTTTCCCAGTTCCCCAGAATGCTTTTCAGCAGCAGAGCTCACAGGAGCCCAGCAGAGCCCAGTGCCCTCTGATCCTCTTTAGCCCCATAATTAACTCCTGCCCCAGCACAATAAGCACTCAGCTTCACCTGAGGCTGCTCCTGCCCCACCCCCCACTCAGCAGGTGCGTGGGATCCACCCCCAAATCTATCCTCCCCCCCAACAATGCTACATCACTGCTCACATTGGTGCAGTGACAACTTGTTCATCCATTTCAGCAGACACCACTTTTTCTCTTTCTTTCCCCCCTCTACCAAACTTTACGTTTGGCACAAGGCAGTCAGCCAGGTACCGTTCTCCTGGCAACCGCCAAACCCAGACTCATCCATCGGATTGCCAGACAGGGAAGCATGATTCGTCACTCTAGAGAACACATCTGCACTGCTCTCGAGTCCAGTGGCGATGTGCTTTACACCACTGCATCCGAGGCTTTGCATTGTACTTGGTGATGTAAGGCTTGGATGCAGCTGCTTGGCCATGGAAACCCATTCCTTGAATTTCTCTACACACTGTTCTTGAGCTAAGCTGAAGGCCACAGGAAGTTTGGAGGTCTGTAGCTATTGACTTTGCAGACAGTTGGCAACTTCTGCACACTGTGCGCCTCAGCATGCGTTGTCCCCGCTCTGTGATTCTACGTGGCCTACCACTTCGTGGCTGAGTTGCTGTTGTTCCCAATCACTTCCACTTTGTTATAATACCACTAACAGTTGAACATGGAATATTTGGTAGCGAGGAAATTTCACGAATGCATCCTATCACTGTACTACGCTGGAATTCACTGAGCTCCTGAGAGGGACCCATTCTTTTGCAAATGTTTGTAGATGCAGTCTGTATGCCTAGGTGCTTCATTTTATACACCTGTGGCTATGAAAGTGATTAGAACACCTGAATTCAATGATTTTGAAGGGTGTCCCAATACTTTTGGCAATATAGGATAGATAGATAGACAGACAGACCCAGAGTCTGTGTCCAAACTGCAAATGCATTTATTCCAAAATCTGTGAAATTATTGAATATGTAAGGGGGAATACAGCATATGTTGAAGATGGGCAATGTCACAGAACAGTAGATTATATAGCAAAGTATATTTGTAAACCGCTTGTATCCAAGGTCATTCGATAAAGAGGCATACACTGATGTAAAGAACACAAATCTAGACCAGCCCGCTATGGAAAAAAGTAATGAGCCATCTTCTAACTATTTTCCAGCATCTGGGAGGGTTTGCGTTTCGGGAAAGCCAAAGAATTCCTTCACCCCACAATGCCCGCTGGTATCAGTAGTCATCTTGTGGGAGTCATTAGGTTCGACATGTTTGTGTATCAGCCAAGCAATATGAGGCCATATATAGGACCATGTGCACCTTATGGCGCAAACACTGTTCCCTCCTGATGTTCCCATATTCCAGGATGCTAATGTCCTCAAATACACCGCTAACAAATTCAAGATGAACACCAGGATGAAGTAAAACACCTTGCCTGTCCCCCAAATCACAAGATCTAAACAAAATTGCATCTCTAAGGGAGGATTTGGAGTGAAAAGTAGATTACCACCTCCTTGATGCCAAAAAGGACGGCAAGCTTTCCTTCTTGAAGAATGGTCTCCTGATCCACTACACATAGGTCATGACTTGCCTAAGAGAATTCCAAACAGGACTTCATCAAAGTCCAGCCGCACTCTTTTTTCATCATTTTTGTTATATGGTCTATCCCCTGTATATACAATTTATATATAAAATATAGTCAACCCTGCCACATTGCAGAGGTTAGGGAAACAGACCCCCTACAGTCTGGAAAAACATAAAAATATGAGAAATGTGGGATACAAAGATGACTGAGAGATCACTGAGAGATATGACATGATAGGCTGCCCTAAACGCGCTTGGCGTCCTCCAAACCTGCGCTATACATGCATTTAATGCATTTATGAGATATTATGTTGTCTGCTGGCCTTCGCGTGTCATCTGCAGCTTTCGCAGGACTCCCAGGAAATTCCCAATTAATTTCTTATGCCGATTCGTGATATATCAAAACCACAATATGGAAAGTTGCGATGCAGAAGGGTCAACCGTGTATAAAAGAACTATATATGACACTTCATCAAGAGAAATCAAATGAATATAGATAGATAGATAGATAGATAGATAGATAGATAGATAGATAGATAGGCTGACATTTACATGAATGGCAAAGGAAAAATGGAAAAAAAAATCGTGCACCCTGATGAGTCAAAGTGGATAAACGACAGTGAAGTTGCTGTAAATGAAAATCGCCCGAGTCACCATCTGCACAACATCTGAGGGAAGCTCATCATCTGAGCCGCATCTGAGGCTGTGCAAAAAAAGACTTTCCCTGATGGACTGGCAGTCAAAAATTCTCCAAAACACTCAGTTCTGTTTTTCAGGGGGAAAAAAAGTTTATTCTCCCTCGTTTTAAAAAACACATTCAGTTCCAATAAAGGGCTGCGCGTTGAGAAAAGGGCCGATCCTGAACATAATTAGTCCCGGATATCAGGGTGGGTGGGGAGTGTGTGAATGCGGGGTGCGGATGGACGGCTCGCCACTGACTGCACGACTATTAAAGCCCCCTTTGGATCCACGGACATTGTTACAGGTAAAAGGGTCATTTTCCCCTCTTTCATTTTTTTGTCTGCATTCTAAAAACAGGAAGGGAAAATCTGAGATGGGACATTTTTCTGGCCAGGGTGCCGAGTGACGGCCATTGACTCGGACCTCCACCCAGGTCATGCAGGACACCCAGACAGGAATTCCACCCCCACTTATCGCGACTCCATCGCGCCGGTCCCACGTGGGGGAACGGTTCCTCTACTCCCTGTACCCCAGGCCCGGGGCTGGAGGGCGGAACAGTCCATTAGCCGCTCACTGACAGTTGGGAAAGATATCCCGACACAGTAAGGGTCAGGGGGTGGGGGGGTGGGGGTGCTGGATGAGAGAAAATCTGACAAAACGATAGCACTGCTGAGGCTAATAGCTGATGGTCCCATCGTCTTTGATTCTGGATACGCAATCAGATACCCCCAGTGAGCTGAAAAGTTCCACACATCTAGAACAAAAAACTCTGCGTGGCATCTCCTCTCTGAATTTCTCTTGGTTTACATCTGTGACAGACAAAGAATCCCTCTGCCTGCAGAGTCCATGAGGAGATGATGACTGCTGATGGCTGCAGGTAGATCGGACACATTTCCAGACATACGTACGGTTCTGCCTGCAGGCACCAAACTCCTGGACAACTACAGATGGGGGGAAAGAAGCTGAAGCTTCCATCATATTATCCTTCGAGAGAAATTAAATTTGTATGAGATCCTCAGGAAACCAGCTAATGTGTGTGCTTAGGTCAAGCAAAAGAATCACATTTAGAGGAAGGGCATAGGTGTTTTCATTATTTCTAAATGGCACAATATTTGAGACAATATAAAAATATGAAACACATTCACTAAAGTATGATATGAGACCTTATTAAAACATTCAAGTTGACAGTGGTTGCACTAACACCCCAGCCACATGCTCACTTATTACACAACGGGAAACCGGGAATTGTAGCACATTGCACCCCAACGCTTACTTCGACTACGCTCATGCATGTGAGTACTGTAGGAATAAAGTTCACCTCTATTAAAGTATGCAAAACCAATCACCCGTGCTGTGGAAAGGAACTTTGCTTTAACGATAATCATGGAAATATATCATATTTCTTAACTATAGGTGACTGACATTAAGCACGCTGTTGTCATGACAACGTACTGGATCCCAGTGCATTCGATTATTAATGGGGAGGAAGTTTGTGCGTGTTGGAATGAAAACCCTTCTCTGATTATTGACCACTGCCGATGCTGCGGGGATGGGGTCCGTAGACATCTCAGAAGCGAGAGTCAGCCGACTGTGCTTAGATGGACAGATTAGGTCCACCTCACCTTAAACAAATGTATCCCAGAACCCTGGCAATCCCGGAATTTCCGTGTGAATGTTAGACTTTGTTTGTCCCTGAAACATCAGCCTCTCGTTTGCTTCTTTCCTTTTATCTGGCCCCCACTCCTGGACCCTGTGTTTCCACATATGTTACACTCACCCCACACCCAACTCTGTTTAGCCCTGCAGATGAAAAACCCTCTGCAGTATGACAAAGAATCACAGTCACGCCCTTTGTGTGTAAGGGGGGCTTTCACACACTTTATGAAGGTCAAGTCCGTGCATCGAATAAAAACAGGGAGCAATCTGATTCCCATAGATTGGCTTCGACACTGGATTTAAACGGTAGGATCTAGCTGAGTATAAGTGCTGGAGATGCATAGTGTGGAGTGAACTAAATAGCTATTTTTAAAACGCAGCAATAAAATAGACACGGCGATATTGCAATTATACTGAGAAACAAAAGCTAAACATAAACCTCCTGGAGGGTAGCGACCATGATTTGACATCTAATCGCAATCTGATGTCATACAGTGAGAGCCTCTGGCTTGCATTATCGTACTCGCTTTATCTCCATCCTGCTTTTTAACAACAGCGGAGGAAGAAAGATCGCAGCTTGGCAGCCTCGGATCCGTCGGCCACGCGAGCCATTCGAGCGCGATGCAGACGTCAGTGTTTTGACAATCAGGGGCCTGCAAGCCACAAGCTTTTTGGCCAGTTTGACCAGAGTTCAGCGTCTCTCTGGAATGAGACCCCGAAGCCTGCGGCGCTCTCCTGCTGATTGTAAATTACATGCTCGTAGAAAAATGAATATAAAACACGTTCGCGCAAACTGGAATTTCGCTAAGTAACAGGGGCGTGTTTTAACAGCTGGAGAGCGAGATGCTCCCTTTTCCTCGACGTGTGAGGCTAGCGCAAGGCTATGAGCTTAAAAACGACATTAAAATGAGACATTAACGCTCTGGATGCCAATCACGTCCCCTGTTAGTCTGTTAAATAGAGAAGTCTCGACTTTCATGTGCAAAAACTGTTTATATTGTGGCTTAGCTGCTCCATTAGTGCCTCGAAATGTTTGGACCCAAAATCTCTGCCAAGTGCTTCAAGCCTTGGAGCTCTGATGGCTTCCTGCGCTGCCTCTATTGCGGCACTGCGCATAGAAGTGGCTAACGGCTCACGGCTCTGCTTCTTCTGAAGTGGGGGCCCCGCAAAAACCCCTAGCCCAGTACCACCCGTAATTATATCCCATTTAACTGACACCACTCCCCTCCCCCCCCCCCGCCATTGTCGGGACACAGAAAGGATGTTAATGTTACTGACTCTTGACACGTCAGCGCAAGACAGCTTATTGTGGTTTTCTCTAGCGCTTGGCGTCAGAGTATGACAGGAATTTCGGTGTGGAAACGCACTGAGCTCCTCTTAACATTACCCTCCTATTTAAGGCCTGTCAAAATTTTACAGCTTTTAGCTGCTGTTGATTTGAATTGGTTTTGTTGGCTGTGAATTGACCTTGTTGCAGGAATGCTGGGAGCCACCTGGCGAGGCTGCTCGTCCCCTATTGGCTGGCCTTCTGTTTAAAAAAATAAATGCATTTTTTTTCCCCAAAGGTTTTTCTTTATGAACCCAAAGTAGACTGGGTCTGCAGGTAGCCCAGCTCCAAGGGAGCAGAATATGGGGAGTCCATCTTAATTACCTGTTTGGAACATCACATGTTTCTTTGCAGATGATCCACAGCTGGAAATCTCCTCGCATGACATCATTAGGCCCAAAAAAGGGGTTTATAATGTACATAAAAGCAGAACCTGTTCAAAGAAGAAAGCAAACGCTGCCCTCTGTGACCTGAAGCAAACAGCATCTCCCTGCATGATGCATTCTGCTCCACAAGTCTTTTGGAGTCTTGTTTCCTGATGGGCCATTCTTAAATCAACCTGTGGCAGTTATTTTTAGGAATGTGGCCATGCACTCAAATGTAATGCCCAGAAGTGGTCAGTAGAGGGAGCTGATGGTGACTACAAGTACCATGTGAGGGGTTTAAAACTTCATGCAAGGTGGTTTTGACCTGTGTGCGACAGGATACAGGCCTCACTGGATAAACATTTATTGTTATTCATTTTGGTGGCTTTATTGCAGATTTATTTTTCCATGCAATTTAAAAGGGATCAAAACCGAACAGTGTTGGAAGTCTCACTTGTGCCCAGATATGTAACATAGAAATTATAATTATGGAGAACACCCTTTGTAAAGGTCACATGGCCGAAGACGGCATCACCCCTCCACAGCCGGTTTGCGATGAGGACGGAACCAACACGCCAGGCTGTTCACTAAATTTATGGGGCTGACATTAGAGGTGCGGGCTGATTTCTGGCACCCTCAGCGTCTCCACTGAGCGGGAAGCGTGTCTCCCGGCTGCACAGCGCGGCCTTGACAGGCACCGGCAGGAACAGAGCCAAGGGCGCGTCAGGGAGACGGATTGGCGGGAAGCTGAAAGGAGAGAGGCCGGGTGAGGGAACAGCAGCGGGGAGAAGCAAACCGGGAGGCCGCAGGCTGCAAAGGAGAGCATCCCGAGGGGACACGAGGCTGAATGGGATTAGCGAGCCACGGCTACAACATGGCTGTCACACGTCCCCATTTTACAACTTGTCAGCAAAGCTGTAAATCTCAGCCGGAGCTTAAAGAGGAGCCTAATGCTAAGAGGAGCCCGAGACCTTCACTCAGCTGCTCTGATTGCATCTGGAAGCAATCTTCTGGCCAGCTGGGGGAGCAGGTCGCAGAGAAGGCCACGCCCACCACTGTAAGAGCCCGCCCTGATTGGCATGCTCTGCTAGGTGAGGCGGCTGTTTGCGGGTGTTGTGTTGCCAAGGCTGACGATGGTGCGGCTTAGAGCTAGCAGGCTAAACTGAACTAATTTGCCGCTGGGTCGTAGCACATCACACTGATCACTTAGGTGCATGATATCCATAACCCGCACTGCTGTATTATTGAGGGAAGAGAGGCAGAGAAGAGTCTAACACCCTGTACTTCCACATTAGTGCCTGAAAAAGCTGACTGTAAGCTCCTGAAAAAGGGGGCTGGTTTGTACCTTTGCTTGTCACTGTACCATACATTCCTGTACCTTTTATGTGTACAGTACCCAAGGGACAAACAACATTAATGTCCCCCCATTGATACAAAAATATTCCTCAGAGTCCATTTCTGTTTCTTAAAAGGTACAATTACCTACAGCTAAGGGTACAGTTGGCAGACCTATGAGGCCACAGTTACAGTTAGGTTACCTGTTTGTGTCCCAGGAGGACCCCTTCTGTCAAACATTGGTGGGAGACACCCAAGCTGAATTATTCCATCTGTTGAAACAGGCAAAATCTCAAGTAGCTTTGTATAAAACCAGCAGTCTACAGTGTAACCAAATTGACGTTTCTCATCTGCTGGAATAAGTTAATCATTTAGCTCCAGTGTGACATTGGTAATAAATAGATCCTGGGAAGTGATTTTTTCAGATTAAACACTGTAGGGTAAACAGAATCAGTAGAACATTTGTGTTACTGATTACTGCATTACTGATCACGGGGATCTGTTTCGCAGTGATTTACTCGACTCTCTGATTATGGGCACCACCTCAGCTCCCAAAGCACCTGTACAACAATCTCTTCCATGTGTGAAAGCAGCAGTGTTTCAGTGCTTCATTAATAGGCCCAGCCTGCACAGCTTGGTCCCACTTTAACCCTCTCAATGGTGCTAGGAAAGGTTGTTTCAAAGCAGAATGAACCTCGATTTCCACCTCAAACCGAATATTTACAAAGCGAACTGAATCCACAAAATGTCTGCTCTGATGCTAAGTGCAGCTGTGATTATTTACAAATCGAAAGTTAAATTAAAATTGTAAAGCATCCATTTTGTAACAGCTCTGTTCCTGACAGCTTCAGGCTGGGGTTCAGCATGGGTGACGTGGCCAGTTCATCACATGGCACCCAAACGCACAACAGGTAATTCCGAGACATTAATTAGCCTAACTGCATGTCACTGGGCTGCAGCATGCAGTTAGGCCAAAACCTAAGCAAGATGAAGAGAATCTGCTCAAAGTGTCGGGCACAGCACTGAACCCCCAGCCCTGGAGCTGGGAGCCACATTATTACCCACTAAACTGTTGTAAAACAGATATATTTAAATGATGGACTGGGATCTCCTCCGAGGTGCCACCTGGCCCGTCTCCCATGCTGCCCAGTCTGGGCTTCAGCATAGCCACAGTGGTGGCCAAAATTTCGAGAATGATACAAGTATTGGGTTTCATAAAGTTTGCTGCTTTAGCGTTTGTAGACCGTTTTGTCATGTTTCTATGGTATACTGATGTAAAATTACAAGCATTTCCTAAGTTTCAAAGGCTTTTGTTGACAATTACATTAAGTTTATGCAAAGAGTCGTTATTTGCAGTGTTGGTCCTTCTTTTTCAAGACCTCTGCAATTCGCCCTGGCTGCTGTCGATCAACTTCTGGGCCAAATCCTGACTGATGGCAGCCCATTCTTGCATAATCAATGCTTGGAGTTTGTTAGAATTTGTGAGTTCTTGTTTGTCCTCCCGCCTCTTGGCGATTGACCACAAGCTCTCAATGGGATTAAGGTCTGTGGAGTTTCCTGGCCATGGACCCAAAATGTCGATGTTTTGTTCCTTGCGCCACTTAGTTGTCACTTTTGCCTTATGGCACGGTGCTCCATCATGCTGGAAGAGGCATTGTTCATCACCAAACTGTTCTTGGATGGTTGGGAGAAGTTGCTCTCGGAGGATGATTTGGTATCATTCTTTATTCATGGCTGTGTTCTTAGGTAGAGTTGCAAGTGAATCCACTCCCTTGGCTGAGAAGCAACCCCACACATGAATGGTCTCAGGATACTTTACTGTTAGCCAGACACAGGACTGATGGTAGCACTCACCTTTTCTTCTCTTTTTTTCCGGATGATCCAAACAATCGGAAAGGAGATTCATCAGAGATAATGACCCCAGTCCTCAGCAATCCAATTCCTGTACCTTTGCAGAATATCAGTCTGTCCCTGATGTTTTTCTTGGAGAGAAGTGGCTTCTTTCCTGCCCTTCTTGAGACCAGGCCATCTTCCCAAAGTCTTCGCCTCACTGTGCATGCAGATGCACTCACACCTGCTGCCATTCCTGAGCAAGCTCTGCACTGGTGGTGCCCTGATCCCGCAGCTGAATCAACATTAGGAGACGGTCCTGGCACTGGAAAGTCTTCTTTACAACAATTGAACCTCTCTCCTTGAAGGTCTTGAAGATCCGATAAATGGCTGATTTAGGTGTAATCTTATTAGCAGCAATGTCCTTGCCTGTGAAGCCCTTTTTGTGCAAAGCACTGATGACGGCATGTGTTTCCTTGCAGGTACTGTAACCATGGTTAACAGAGGAAGAACAATGATTTCAAGCACCACCCTCCTTTTAAAGCATCCAGTCTGCTATTCTAACTCAGTCAGCATGACAGAGTGATCTCCAGCCTTGTCATCATCAACACCCTCACCTGTGTTAACGAGAGAATCACTGAAATGATGTCAGCAGGTCCTTTTGTCACAGGGCTGAAATGCAGTGGAAATCGGTTTTTTGGGATTAAGTTCATTTTCATGGCAAAGAGGGACTTTGCAATTAATTACAATTCATCTGATCACTCTTCATGACATTCTGGAGTATATGTAAATGCCATCATAAAAACCGAGGCACCAGACTTTGTGAAAATTAACGTTTGTGTCATTCTCAAAACTTTTGGCCACAGCTGTACAAGTGTATCATATTAGCAACCATGGAAAATTGATAGAAGGAAGAAAAGACTGAAAATAAGTGAAAGGTGGAATAACAATTACACAAAGCTTAGGTTAAGGAATCTTTCTTTCCTACCTGGAAGCACTCTGATGTTTTACTATCCTAGTTTCAGCACAGACACCAGCAGGACCGATTCACCATGTCTTGTATGATGAGATGAGAACTGGAAGGGTGCCCCCTAGTGGAAACAGAAAGAATAACCCTGACTTCTTTTACGAACTCCACCCAGCTGCAGATCTAGCATAGAGCTGGGGGTGCTGGAGGCAAAAGACACCCTACATACCATGCAACACAGCGAGTACCTGCAAAGTTTGTATACAGAGAGTGTCGGTAAGCCAAAGCCAGTGTGCTGTTACAACTGGCCAGGTTTACAGGGTGTATGTATCAATCTATCTATCTATCTATCTATATATA
>JAODJW010000046.1:8652580-8662981 GCA_026777045.1 Hyperopisus bebe
CTGATTAGGAAATGGCCCAAAGGTAGTGGAAAACTACTGCTCACAGGAAATGCATTTTACTACAGTATACAATCATTATACTGTTTAGCTATGTGAAATACATGAATGATAAAACAATAACAATAATACATTTCACTCTAACACATAAGCTTCTCAACAATATTTTTTTATTATTTCTCGAATTGTTCCAAAAGAAATACTAAATCTAACTCACGAGTTTGAATTCTGGGTCATCGTCCTGGAAATCGAAGGCGGCGGTGACAGACAGCATCAACTGTGTTGGCTTTCAGTTGTTATCATGCCTAGAAACTGTATTAATCATCCACACAGTTTCTGTTATGTGTTTGGTTCATTCACAACGTCGCCCAATCACTGCAGATCTTAAGAACATATACAAATTATACTTTGGCTGTCCAGTGGCGACCGGGATAACTCTTGGGCTCCACATGTCATCTGTACCAGTTGTTCAAATAGTCTGCGTGGCTGGCTAAATTGGCGAAAGGCAGCACTGCCATTTGGAATTCCGATGGTGTGGAGGGAACCATGAGACCATCTCAAACACTGCTACTTTTACAAATACAAGTGGATTCTCAGCTAAAAATAAGCACAAAATTGTATATCCCAGTCTAGATTCTGCAATCAGGCCTGTTCCTCATGACGATTAATTGCCTGTTCCTGTACCGCCACATGATGGTCTTGATTCTGTAGAAGGTGATGAGGAGTACGGAGAAGGTGCAGCTGGTTACAGTAAAAGCATGATGCCCGACTACTGCTGGGTGCTGTACCGCGACAATCCAGACATGGTATACACAAGAAAATCAAACTCAAAGCGTCTTTGAAGAAATAATGGTGGTTAACAAACACTTTTCAAGTCCTTTATGCCCACTGTCTGTTTATTTGATTTTGCGCTAAAGATATTTTACCCTATACTACAGTGATGCTTTTGTTTTAGTGCACCATACCTGCAATTACGGTATTAACTAGCATTATTCGTAAATCAAAAAGTTGACGTGACAGAAAAAAACTGAAAACAGATATGGAATCAGCGTGACAAACTGATTTTGAAAAATGTGTTTTGGTCTCTGATGATTTAAAAGAATGTTTTTTGTTGTCCTGTGTGACTGTAAGGGACTGCACCGCAGAATACTCCCGCTAGGGCCTCTTCCTGTTTCGTTTTGTGTTTGGTTCGGTTTGATCTGACCTCCCACATAATGGTAACCTGGTGAGATTTGCTCCACCTTGCAGGATCCCTCGGCCTTTTCCCTGATGCAACACCAACGTCGATCTTCACTCCTCTGTCCTGGAGCACAGGTTCGCCCCAACGCTGCTATGGTGTAGATTTCAACATTTCGTTTGGTTTCCATATATTTTAGTTTCAGTTTAAGTTTTGATCATTTTATTTTTATGGATTGACTGAAAGCTGTAGAGCCATTTTATGTGTCTTATCTTAGTGAATCCTGCATGAATCCTGCATGAATACACAGGGCCCATGATGTACTAATGCTGTCATTAACGAAATACCATTACAAAGGATTGTAACAGAAAGCATTTGACGTTTGCTTTTATTTTATTTCAGTTTCTGAAGCAATATTTATAGTTTTTTTTTGGTTTAGTTCTCATTAATGATAATCACCCTGACCCCCCACATTCTGAGCTGCTGCCACTTTTCACTTAACCCCCCCCAGGTCCGACGTCGACACCGGAGCCAGGCGGGCTGTTCCTCTCTCTGTCCCCGCCGCTGTGGGGCTGCTTGGCTCTGTCGCTGGTTCTGATGCTGGTGCTCCTGGTCAATATAGTGCTGTGCTGCTGGTGTCGGTGGAAATACAGTAAGTGCAGTGTGAAACACCAAGATGTGATCTACTGGTGCTTCTGCTTCACTTCCCAAACATGCACCTTGGCCAGGACTTTACCTTGAGAAGTCCTCCTTCCCTCATCTCCACAGCTTTCGCGGTTCAGCAGGGGATGGTCAAACCCCAGGCACATGCCAACGCTCAGCCCAATGAGTACAGGGACACCCTGGACGTCCTCAGGATAGCCAGTGTCCCCTCGGAATATGACGGTCTGTGGCCTGCCCATCATCCTGTGTTAACCCTCAGCTTACAACCTCAAAGGCTCTCTGAGCCCTGTCAAATTGAACCTGTGAACAGCTGAACACACTGCTCCATCCTCTTTAAATGCATTTATCACTGTCATTTTCAGCTCCACCTGTTTGCATGACTCTGCTCCACCAAAGCAGCGTGGATTCCTCCCTGGAGCCAGACTATGAGTACCAGGACCCCAGCAGCCAGGCAGTTCCTTCCACCTTGTCCACCTTCCAGAGTAGGATCTGGTCTACTTCCCACATCTCATTGCTTAATAATGCTATATGTGGCCCTGGAGCAGTGTTTCCCAATCTGGTCCTCGGGGACCCGCAGACTGTCCAAAAATGCAGACCGTCTGTGGGCGGGTACAGAGTTGGGAGGAAGCAAAAATGTGGACTGTTTGGCAGAAAGCTGGGAGGGAGCAAAACATGGACTGTCTGTGGGTCGGTACAGAGTTTGGAGGGAGCAAAAATGTGGACTATCTGGCGGGGAGCTATGGTACAAAGACCACATCTTCAATTTCTACCTATCAGACTCCCTGCGCAATAGAGAAGACAGCAGCAATCATACCATGAATACAGATGCCCTGTACTGTCTTCCAGAAACAGGTGAGGCTACCTCTTCTGAAGTGGATGGGGATAGCAGAAAAAAAGACAGGAGACCTCTATAGGTTGTCAAATATAAATCATCTGATCTGCAGCAGGGTATCTGATAGCGATCACTATCACTCAGTATGTTTCTAAATACTTAATATGATATTTTCTTTCAAAATCTCCCAAACCCAAAACACCTGTAGATCAGCATGACATAATGGCAGAAGAAAGCTACCCCCAAGCTGTTGACCAGAATGTCACCCCAAGTGGTGAGGGGCTTCTTCAATATCTCAGCTATTTCAGCCAACTAGACACAAAGAAAGTGCCAGAAATGTGACGGTACATTCGCTCTCTTGCAGAGGACTCATTTGATTCATCCAGCACTTCCTCCGGGGAATGCTATGTGAACACAGGTAGGGACTGAAACCTGCTCACCCCACCAAACATCATCTATTGTGAAACATCACTTCCAAATATATCAACAAGGCCGTTGTTCATGGCAACCAATACTTTTGTTGTTTGCTAACAAGCTTCTTTATCTACTGAATCGACACATGATTTGTGGCTAGTAATGCTGCTTGCTAATGTCCCTCATTTATACTAAAGACAACACCAGCGGTCCGTTGCTGGTGGATACCGTCCCAGAGCAGAGTGCAGTTAGCCAGAATGGCTACAACAACCTGGCGCTCAAAGGTAACAGCTCTCCTACACCTTTCTCTTCCAGCTAGATACATGTGCGTTCCCGGGATTCACCATATTAATGTCACAGTGTCCAGTGCAACTTCATACTACTGCAGCTTAAAAATAGCAAAAAGTCTGAACTTAAAATAAAAAGTTTTATATAAACAGCAAGTTATAAGTGAAACGAAGAACCTAAAGCCTTCTCTCTTATAGGCTTATCCTCACTCAGGGTAGACGTTGCATTTGAAGTGGATTTAACCTGCATTGAACAAACGTTGCACGATCACAGACAGTTTGCACTGCAGCTCTGGGACGGAAATAACACTTTGCTTTTGAGTTCATCTTTTGTTCAGGAGAAAACCCCCCTACCTGCAGAAAGTTCACACATTTACTGTTCCCAGACACTTGTCATTTCTTGTATCTTATGGTCCAGGGGCAATACAGCTGAACTCATGACAACTAGACAACAACTAGTGATGTGAAAAATGAGGACTTTTAAACTGGCAGTGGGTAGGGCTGCCATGTGCTGTCAAACACAGCCTATTTTAACCTGATAGAGAATCCAGTGAGCAGTAGCTGTCAGCAGAAGCTATACAGTGACTGGCAGCATAACTGCCGATTCTTTATGTTAATTCCAACCACTGCAGGTTTCAAAGCTTCTATCCCATCACTATGAGTTCTGTATATTTTTAAAGGGTGTTTTTCCCTTCCATTTGCATTTATCTCACTGTTTTCACCAGTAGGAGAGTCCAGCTTGCATTCTGAGGGACACTATGGGAGCACACCTGGTGGGAGTGATTATGATGACATCGCCAACTACTGGCACTAAGAGGAACTGCACCTGCCCCTCCCCCAGTACCACCTAGTGACAGTTGTTCCCATTCAAGCATTTTTGTGATGTGCCTCACCACTCGTTACACATTTGACAGATTTACGAGATGCTTATTCTTCAGAATGTACTATGAAAAAGAGGTGCAAACTGGGGTCATAATATCAGAATGAATGATTTTTTTCCTAATAGATTCTCTATGATTCAGTGATGTACAGCACAGTTTTCTTATACATGTAAAGGTGCTCAACTTTACCGAGGGACACAGTCTGAGAATTATTATAATGTTCGTTTGCACACTGACCCTTATCACCATTATTCCGGAGGATGGACGTGTTGAAAGGTCCAGCGTGACGATATCCTTAGCCTGCTGCCAGTGTGACTTTGGGGTTAGGGGAGTCTGTCACGTTGGCCTGAGGTAAAAACTGAGCTCATTTATATTCCAAACTTGGGCGAAGATTTGTAGAAAACAACAAATAAAAGGCTGCGCAGAAACCCAGCAGCTGCCATAGCTACCTGCTACGCAGTTATTAGAAATGTAACATGCCAGCCGTTAACAGCAAGCAGGAAATCTAGATATAATACATGAAATGAAATGCACTGCTGCCAGTAGTAACTGCAGCTACCGAACGCTTCCTGGCTGACTTGCGGTCGTTCAGCAGATGTGACACAAAGCGAGGCTGGCTGTTCTTTTTTGAGTATTCAGAGCTTTCTGGTTTAATATTTTTTTAGCCTTTCTCTAGTGCACCAAGCCAGCGCTTTCAGTAATGGCACTTCCATTGGTATACTGAGGTTTTAATGAGACTTACAAATGCTCAGGGTCAAATGTTAAATGTTCTGTGTTAATGCTTGTTCATGTTCTTCTTCTGTTGTTTTTCAATAAAAATTTGATCACAACTTGATCACTTTTCTTCCGTTGCTGGCTGCTAATACCTTGAACCCAAGGTGTAACGCACCTCGAGACATCAGTGCTTATATACCCATAACAGTTAGTAAAAAACTTTTATGCGGTATTAGTTTTTTTTATTACTTTTAAGACCTGCTGATCCATAGTGGAAAGTTCCAATGGCGCAAGAAGAACATAAAGTACATATGTTATTATATATGTATAAATACAAAGAAATTGACTATTTTTCTTAGTATACAGCACCCTCAACGGCCCCCACCGTGCCTCTTTAGGTGTCCATAGTCGAGACCAAGAGGTTGCAGACAACACCAGTGGGTCCCAGTGTTGTATTGGATGGTTAAGTAGACTGCTGGGTTCCTCTCCCTCTTGATGCCATACAGCGACACCTACTGTTAGCTGGGCGCCTGCAGGGGTGGTATCCCTCTGATGTCACACTCCAGCGAGCACGCTATGCCTCATTGAAGCTGGTGGCAAGAGGAAGCCGATAGCTGATGTCACACACATTGGGGGGTGCGGCCTGAATGTCATGCGCTTCAGGTGAGACCTACGACATGATAACTGAGCTGCTCCACGCTGTCAGAATAAAAGTACCAGTTTGTACCTTTGAGGGTACAATGACCTGTGACTGGTGCTGCCCCCTCAAGGGCGTGCCAACTGTATTCTAGCTGCAGACAAATGTACCTTTTTAAGGTACAGAAAAGGACTCTGAGGAACATTTTTGCACCCTTGGGCATACATTAATGTTGTTTGTACCTTGGAGAACAAAACTTTTCCAGGATTGAAACCTTCTTTCTGAAAGTTGGGAGGAAATTTCTTTCAGAAATAGACTATTCCTCCGGTTCTCCATAAAGCTAATCAATATTTATTTAGTTACTGCAACTGTTCCTAGTGGCGTTTACAGTTTTAGTAATAAACAATTTCAGAGGAAATTCTGTTTCCCTGGCATAATAACGAAAATATGTATATTATAAAGCCTTCACTGAGCTATTGTTTAAAGTTGTCTGGAGGATTGTTGACTTGCACGCGTAGCTGCAGGTTTGGGGGCATCCAAATGGGGGTGTCAGGAACGAGGTGCACAAATGTTAATGGTATTATTGCAATATGTTTGTCCAAACTCTGGATTTAAATTGAGTAGGTGCTAAAATGGTTTCTGCACACACTTGCTTATGATAGCAAGAATCACACACGTCAGTCCCTTAACAAAATGTGTGTGCAACTGGGCAAATATATTACCAGCGACAAATATGATCAGTATAATTACAGTAAAGATATGTTTAATCTATTTTAAACTCTTGTGGAGTTCTAAAAATTGCAATCTAAAAATCATAATTTGTAACTGAATTGATTTTGGAGGTTTATGTTAGGGCATCTGTACTGAGGGAGCCCCATCTTACAATTAAAACATTTAATGTGGCCCAAAAATGTTCCCACCAGTGGTTTAGAGGTTAATCTGGGCCTGAATCATCAGAACCTGAAAGCATTCATTGACTTCTCTGTTTGTATGTTTATCATTACGCTTCTGTGTGAGGACCTACTTTGAATAAATTTATTATGGAGCAAATTACACTAAAATTTAAAGCATCATTGTCAAATATGCTAAAATACACATAGTACATAAATTATTCAATGCAACTGCTTATAATTTGCCAAACTGTTTATAATCCAGGCAGTACACTAAGAGGTAACCATCTACTTCTGGCCAGGCATAGGCCACACTGAGTAAAATCTGCCATAGCAGGAGCCCCTATTTTTAACCTGCCCTTATCTACAAGGAGTGAAACCCTTGACACCAAGCCGCCACATCTGTCGCACATGGGCTCCCTCCACTGTCCGCAGGCTGGCCACACCACCGGGGCTAAGCAGCCGACGCACGCAGGCATTTGATTGGTTCAGCTTTTCGACCGAAATCCTTTGAACCACAAAACCTTTCACCCAGAAGCCTTTGCTCATCTTGTGTCACACTTAGGTCAGAGGAATTAAATGTTAAAAATAGCAGCTAGATATAAACTAAAATATTCTAAATAAATGGAAAATATCATTTTGTCAAGTATACCATAACATTCTAACATGCCTTAACAGCTTTCGTGTACATTAATAACATTACACTATTATAATGCTTAATGTATATTCAAGTTGTTAAGGTATACTTACATGTCGCTTATGAATGTTCTATGAATGCATTATGAAGTCATTACGAAGGTGCAATTAGTGGAAAGCGTCACCAACATTTTTGATTTGTTTTTAAATTTGAATGTAAAAAAAATAAATAAAAAACATGAACATGATTGAATACACTAAAGCGTAAAATAAGAACATTTCTGCGCGCCATATTCTATCTTACCTGTCCTAATATTTATTTGCTTATTATTTTATTTATTAATCAGTTTAGTGGATATTCCTGCCTGCCATAGACTGTCTCTGTCGAAAAACAGAAGTAAAAGCACCAGTCGTAGTGGTTCTCTTGTCAACCTAACAGATTTGCTAATGAAAGTGAAGGCATTAGCGACAATGCCGGAACCCCGACCCACCTTGTCCACAAGATTTAGGAGTGTGTTTATGGGAATTTTTGACCATTCGTCCAGGAGAGTATTTGTGAGGTCAGGCATTGATGTTGGACAAGAAGGCCTGGCGCACAGTTTCTGCTCTAATTCATTTAAAAGGTGTTCTATTGGTTTGAGGTCAGGGTTCTGTGCAGGCCAGTCAAGTTTCTCCACCCCAGACTCGCTCATCCATGTCCTTATGGACCTTCCTTTGTGCACTGGTGTGCAGTCATGTTGGAACAGGAAGGGGCCATCCCCAAAGTGTTCCCACAAAGCTGGGAGCATGAAATTGTCCAAAATGGTTTTGAATGCTGCAGCATTAAGAGTTCCTTTCACTGGAACTATGGGGCCAAGCCCAACCATTGAAAAACAACCCCACACCACAATCCCCCCTCCACCAAACTTTACACTTGGTTCAATGCACTCAGGCAAATACCGTTCTTCTGGCAACCGGCAAACCCAGACTCATCCATCAGATTGCCAGACAGTGAAGCATGATTCATCACTGCAGAGAACACGTCTGGACTGCTCTAGAGTCCAATAGCGCTATGCTTTACACCATGCAGTACGTCCAACGTGTACTTTGCATCGCACTTTGTGATGTAAGGCTTAATTGGTTGCAGCTGCACAGCCATGGAAACCCATTCTATGAACATATGGCTCCTTAAAATCCACCTATTTTCTGCTATGTTGCATTTGTATAACTGCGTATTTTACATATCTCGTTTAATAAAGACATCCTTTACTAAAACTATTGTTAAGTGAAATAAAATCATTCAACAGATGGAAAAATAATTCACTCGTCACGATTTGAGGGTCAGAAGTGTCAATAGTCGAGTCCACTGCATTTTTTGTCGCATTAACTTAAACTTTGCTTAAAGCTGAATGCCATAACACGGAAGTTTTCATGGAGATGATAAAATATCGTGACAGACACAAACAATAATTCGCGTTATACTTAGGTATTTGCCTTTACAAACCCTTAGTTTAAACCCTTCCTTTTAAACCTTGTAAGTTAAATGTCCGATAAAACACCCCGGTACTGAGAATGCGCGTGCACGCGGAAGGGGGGAGGATTTCGGCACAACCCCTGTCAGTGACAGACGGAGTGCGGCGGGCGCACTTTTAGAATTAGTTGCAAGGGACGCACGTGCATAACTTGGACTACAGAAGAGGTTTAAGACACCGACGCTATTGTTATGTTTTTGCAGAAAGAATATTTTTATGTCACACTTTCCTGTTTTGCTGTCCAGCTACCAAACGGATCAGTTTTCACTTTTCATTGGTTACAGGTAGGTCTTTTGTTTTATTTTTTGTATTTATAACTAAAGGCTGTTATTTGCAGTAGCCAAACGTAATCGTTCAGTTTCACTTTATATCAACAGTGAATCAAGGTTTTGCCACCATCAGTTTTTCAATATTGAAAATCTGACCAAAAATCAGTGCAGTTTCAACGTTGATCATTTAACACTGACCACAATTCAACACATTTAACTATAATTCAACGCTGAAACAATAACATGGTTATATCTGGGATTTCTTGAATCTTTTGGTATTACTCTTAATATATGTAATATTGAGTTTATTAGCCTAACAGCCAATGGCTCAGAGCAAGTTACACCAGCTAAAACAAAATATAACCGCGATCTTATCATTAGATTCGATTACAGAATAAGTAAAGGGAGAGTTAAACAGATTGTCCTAATAAAGATGAGTTACTACATATAAATGAAACGTACAGCAAAAATAATATAAAATGACAGAGCCATGAAGATAAGAACAGCCAAAAACAATTCAGCCATAAGATTTTGTTTTAACCCAAAAATGTAGCTGTTGTACTTCTAAATTTTAACACTAGATGGTGCTGTTTTTAACAAGACAGCTTCTATACCAAGGGTCTCAAACTGCAGTCCTGGACTGCTGGAGCCCTACACAGTTTTAGATTTCCCCTCATTTAACACACCTGATTCAACTCCTTGTGCTAATTACCACACACCTCTTGAGCTGAATCATTTGTGGTGGAACGAGGAAAGATCTAAGCTACAAGGGGCTCTGGCCCCCCAGGACCGGAGTTTGAGACGCCTATTCTATACCAAACGAGCAAAGAACAATTTGGACAATCCCGCATTACCCGACTCCATGGTGAGAGAATGGGGAAACAAGAGCAGGGAGCCGTGGAGTCTGTAATGTGAGACTTATTCGGGTTGAACACACTCGGAGACATGAAACGACGTCACACAACGTTAATGACCGGGAAAACATACCTAACGCAGACTTAAATACATTGGGCTAATTAACCACAGTGAGAAATAGCTGGTAAACATGGAAAATAAACACTAGGTAATGAGGGGGCGTGGCACACGGGAGGAGCAGATGAGCGGGGCATGACATAAACACATTAAATTATTAAACATAATTACAATTTATTCACCAAATTTCATTAATTGAAATTAAATACAGAAGAGATGGGCCGATATACCTAACATCTAATGCAGGGGTAGCCAATCTTATCCGGAAAGGGCCGGTGTGTATGCGGGTTTTCGCTGCAACTCCCTAATTAGATTATTAATTAGAGGACTGATTGGCTGAAAGAGTCCTCACACCTGGGTTTGAACAGCTGACCTACAGGTTATTCCAAAAACCTGCATACACACCGGCCCTTTTTAGGATAAGATTGGCTACCCCTGATCTAATATGTTGGCCCAACCCTCAGAATATTTTTCTTGACGTGGCCCTCACTGAAAAAGGTTTGGACACCCCTGTCCACCAC
>JAODJW010000046.1:8673175-8687863 GCA_026777045.1 Hyperopisus bebe
GGAGGTGAAGTAAAGTCACAGCTTCTGTGCCGGTTGCTGGGAGTCCCAGGCACCCTCAGAAACCCCCGTCAAGCTTGCGTTTTGCTTTGCGGGATAAGTGATGTCTGTTAAGCCAGGGAAATCCAACAACACAGCGGCTGACCCAAGATCTGTGAGTCCCTCCCCCCCCCCATGAGACGGGGCCCCACCCACGATTATGACGCCACCGGCCCATTTGGAGCTGCAGCCTATGTAATAATCATGAGTCAGGGTGCAATGTGTCCATGAGCAATTTTTGGTTGGTCATATCCAAATAAAAAGGATTCAAATTTTTGTCTTGGCTTATTGTATGACTATGCATGAGTAACATGCAAAAAATTATAAATAATGCTTCTGATACTAAGATATAGCGTGAGCATTGGCACCTAGCCAGGTAGTAAAATTAAGATTTATTATTACTTGTGACTTTTCAAATGTAAGCCCCCCCCCCATCTCAGATCCACATTCCCATTATAGGTACAAGAAACAGGCCGTATCTGCCAAAGGGAGCAATACCAGATATTAAATGTAAGGAGGTACTTATGTTTCCCCACAGAGAAAAGTTATATTTCTGTTGAATTTTGTTGATATCAATAAATGATTTCAAGTCAAACTGTTATTTTTGTTAGATTACATCAATCTATTACAACTCTTCAAACGAAAACTAAATATTTGTTCAAATATAATTAAAATAAATATTTCATGTAATGTTTTTACCTTTTCACATGTCTGTATGAGTGTACCGTGGTAGAAAAATCCATGATTATGCAAATCCAATGCAGATTCAATCAGTAATTACCAATGAAACTTATATCATTGTTGATTCATATATGATGATGCAATGATTAATTTATGATTTGATACATTTAACGCGCTGAGCATATAATGCAAACTTGTTTAAGTATTAGGCTTTCAGTTAGATAAAGGGAACTGACATATTTTAGCATAAGAGCTTGGTTTTGCAAAAGGTCAATGTACAGACCCGATTCAAGAAGTAAGGCTGCTGCGGTAAACGTTTATAAGAAAGGTGTCAATATTGGGAGTCAAGATTCGGGAAAAGAGAACTAAAGGAACATATTGAGAAGTGAAATAAACGTGTTTGGAAGGACGTGATGTAGTCACAAGAGTGATCATGAAAAGGTCAAATTGTTTTTGCCTAATAATGAATTGAGTTTAACAGAAGTAAATGGTGTCTGCAGATATCTGACCCCTATCTCCCTAAACTGTCTGTAAGCTGTCGCATTTTTGGCTATAAAAGATGTAAGCACTTGTTCGGGGAACAGATCACAAGACGCATGAAAGACTGCAGAGTGTCTGTTCCCCCAAAGCATTGCGGTAATAACGTGTTGTTATACTGTTAAACAAATCGACTTCTTCGTAATTTCTACCATAGTACACACACACACACACACACACACACACACACACACACACACACACACACACATATAGACACACTCATTGGCCACTTTATTAGGTACACTTGTTCAGCCACTCATTGAAGCGAATATCGAATCAGCCAATCATATGTCAGCAGCACAGTGTAGAAAATCCTGCAGATACAGGATACAGGTCAGGAGCTTCAGTTAATGTTCACATCAAACACCAGAATGGGGAGGAAAGGTAATTTAAGTGACTGAAGGTGGCATGGTTATTAGTGCAGGATAGGCTGGTATGAGTATTTTAGAAACTGCTGATCATCTAGTATTTTCGCGCAGCCAATTCTAGTCTTTACAGAGAATGGGGCAAAAGAAAACATCCACTGAGTGACAGTTCTCTGGGTGAAAATACCTTCTTGATGGCAGAGAGCAGAGAAGAATGGCCAGACTGGTTCAAGCAAGCATGCAGAAGAGCATCTCTTTACGCAAAACACAAAACTTGAAGTAGATGGACTAAAGCAGAAATGCACCACACCGGGTGTCACTCCTGTCAGCTAAGAACAGGAAACTGAGGCTACAGTGGGCACAGGCTCACCAGAACTGGACAATGGAACAATGGAAAACGTTATTGGACAGACGAGTCTCGATTTCTGCTGCAACATTCAGGTGGTAGGGTAAAATTTGACGAAGGAAATATTTCTGGTTAATACACGCGTACAGGTGTAGGAATATATGAACGCGGTTATGCTTTTGTAACCAAACAAATGAATGAAAATCGATTCCACAGTAATTGTTTAATTTCGGTTTAATTTTTAAAAACGATACCGGGACATTTATGATGTTATTTACAACATCCCGGCGCGGCGTTTCCATGGTAACGCCGACAAACACGGTTGGTTAACAAGCAGCAAACATGTCTGAAATGTCGGCAATGGACAGGAAAATCATTCAAAATCTTGCAGAAACTCTTTCTCGACAAGTCAAACACTGTAAGTACCCAAATCAGAAATGTATAATTCGTTCTTTCTCGAATTTACATCGGTACTTGCTTACCTTAAATTTAACCGGTCAAATTTATTTGTTAGATTTAAGATTATGATTATTTCTTCAATAAGAAATACCATGAAAAAACACCGTAATTATACTACGTTGCAGAAACTTTAAGCTCTAAGAGCTGCACTCGGGTCTGATTAATGCAAGTTTTTCTTTGCAAACGTAGTCTTACAAACATGCTTTCAAAAAGCATACATGATATATATAATCAAAGACGAAATGTCACATTTTTCGCCCATGAAATGCATACCATAAGTCTGAGTGACTTAACACGTTGTTACAAGGCATTATATAATAACTCGACAAAATGTAACAAATTTTCACTTCATTATGTAATTGCACCCGCATTTTGTAATAGCTTGAACACAATACAGTATGTAATCAATTATTACATACTGCAGCGGTTATTAAAAAATGTGGGAGTTGCACTGTTTAATGATGAAAATGTAATGTGCATTATGCAATAAACAGCTAAGATGTCCTCATTGACACTTTGTCAAGTTATTACATAATGTGTTGTAGCACACGCTAAAAGCTGGACCAACGCTCTGCTTAATATTGAGCCATAATGAATATGGAATAACACACGGTCTCCAATACATTTATATGAAATAAAGGAAGAATTTTACCAAATTCAGTTCTAACAAAAAAAAAGACTGTTTTTGACAAATTTCATGTTAATACGGGTGGTCTGTGGCTCAGTGGGTTAAGCGAGTGTGCTCCGCATTTACCCCCACATTACTCCCGGGACTGTCTGAGCCTAATTTCTCAATTGTATCCCACTATGGATAAAAGTATCTGCTAAAGCAGTGAAATGTAAACACATTACTGTCAGCTTCGGTGAGATGGTAAGTGTGTCAGTCTGATTGTGTTACAATTTTCCTACTATTTTACAAATAATGACCCAAGTCTTTAACTTATTCATTCTTTAAGTATTTGGTTTCAGAACTATTCTGACATTAAATAAACTTTCCTGGCCGCAGTTAACAGGACAGAAGCAGAGTGTCTAATCAGACTGTTCAATGGACGGTTTGGGGACCCGAATGACCGGAAAACAGGACATGGCCTGGATCGAGGAAAATTCAGAAACATATTACACAACACATTTGGGATGACAGATGACATGATCATGGACAGAGGTGCAGTGCAAAACACTTTATTGTCACAAAGTTGTGTAGAAAAGTCACTGATGTAACAATTAACATCACTTTCTTTTAAATAATGTTTAAGAAACACGGTCTTAAAGTTTGGCTGGGAAAACCATTTTCTAGTCACACTATTCAGATACACATTAAAATAATTCTGGATCTTGCATTGGATGGCTTCCCCAGCTACAAATTTATTATAAAGCTCTGCTTTCTTCCTACATCTTCCAGTTTTTCGGGCATTTGACAAGGATAACGACAGTTATATCAACGTGAAGGAATGGATAGAAGGCTTGGCTGTGTTCCTGCGTGGGACCCTGGATGAAAAAATAAAATGTAAAACTAAGCTGGCACATTACATATACTAAAACATTAGCGTACAGCATGTTTGTTGT
This sequence comes from Hyperopisus bebe, assembly GCA_026777045.1. NCBI lineage: Eukaryota > Metazoa > Chordata > Actinopteri > Osteoglossiformes > Mormyridae > Hyperopisus > Hyperopisus bebe. The sequence goes on from JAODJW010000046.1 coordinate 8,677,166, forward strand.
ATTGTGTCCTGTTTAATTGACCTCTTTAGACAGCTTCAATGTCTATGACTTGAATGGAGATGGATACATATCCCGGGAGGAGATGTTTCACATGCTGAAAGACAGCCTGATCCGGCAGCCGACGGAGGAAGACCCAGATGAAGGAGTCAAAGATCTAGTGGAAATTGCCCTCAAGAAAATGGTAGCGTGCGTTTTGAATTTCATACAGACCTAAACGACTTTACAAAAATAGTGCCCGTCTTATTTACGAAATACTGAAATGGTACGCTTGTTACCAGGATCATGACCACGATGGGAGACTGTCTTACACTGACTTTGAGGCAGCTGTGCGAGAAGAAAACCTCTTACTTGAAGCATTTGGACCATGTCTTCCAGACGCAAAGGTAACACTAAGCTTCACGCAATGCAATGAAGAGAGTGTGTCTTAGAACGGACAGACGTAACACCTGAAACTCCCCCGTCTTCTTTTGTAGAGAATCCGTGCATTTGAACAGCAAGCGTTCCAGGATCATCCAGAACACTGACTGCAGCAAGTCTTGTTCCCAAGCTACATTTTTTACTAATTGCAATCCACATGTTCAGTGGGACACTTTATTCTGGTGCGGCCAATCCATCTATTAAATTCTCCTTCTTGGTTTTTCTACAGATTTCTTTTCTGTTGGCTTGTGCTCCGGAACAGATGAAATCTACATAGTAAATGAGATGAATAAATGATTAGACTGTCAATGTCAACAAGGATTGGGCTACAGTAGTTCCCACACAGTAAACAGTAAATGTTTAACAAGTAAGTCTCCCAGGTGCTATATCACTCATAAATCACCAATATGCCTTGAGCCTCAGCTTTATTAATTCTGAAGGGGTGGTAATGTGTGCTTCATACACATTTGCTCACAAGTAGCAAAGGGGTACATTTTTAGTAGAATCAATTTAAATAATTTCAGCATATTGGGGGGATGGAGGGGGATAACTGTTTTGGAATTAGCTTACATCTACAAACACCTATTTTGACATAAATAAGCACCCATGAGCTGTTTTTGGGGGACACATGCAAATACACCTTTACAGTAGCAGGTGCAAACTATATTAAATTTACTGTAAAGTTTGGGTTTGTCATAATACATGTCAGCTCCTCAGCACAATACCCACCTTTTTCATGGTGTTTCTAATTATACCAGCTGTGATGTTTAAGGAATTATCCTCCATATCCAGTTTAGGTGGTTCCGGTAGTTTTGGTCCAATCAGAGTTTCACATTTGCCCCCAATTCCCGAAAGCAAAGTCTTACTGGCTTCTTCAGCTTTCCTTTTTCTGTTCTCTAAATGTGCCGTCCTCGGTATAAATCTGGCAGCAGGGAGCACCCCCCTCCGCAGTGTGTTTTTATGATAGGAAGGTTTCTGCACTGTAACGGGAGGGGGCTGCTCACTTGAGTCCATAAAATGGTACTTTGATCCCATGTTGTCCTCCCCAGCTGCGAATTTCACCAATGTCTGTTCAGAATAGGGTGGAAATCGCTCTTGCGGAGGAGGGGGCAATAGAGGATAACTGAAACTGCTAAAGTCACTTCTGTCACCTTCATCACAAGCCTCTATGGATTTTTGAGTTTCCAAAGCAGTCTGTCCCATTGTGGCTTCTTTGCTTTTTTCACCCTGGTTTTCATTACTCTTATCCAGTTCTTTCACTGTAAGGAGAAAAATGTAACACCTTTTTGTTTCTAAGTACAATGTAAACAAGGACTGTGGAAAAAGCCTGCTTGTTTGTTTAGAAGTGTGCTATACATTTTTACTACTAGTAGTAAAACCACAATATGCATTTTCTTAATTCGAATAGTTCGCTATTTTACCTTTGTTATGCAACGACCGAGCAACATATCGCCTCCTGTCTAGTAGTTTTTCCCTGGTGTCCTCAACAGTTTCATACTCGGGGGCGTAGCACACATGAAGCAGTCCTCCAAAGAAACTCCTTTCATCGAGATTTCTTTTTGCCGCTCTACATGACCACAATGTTAAAAGCAATGATATATTACATCCACTATAGCTGCAGCACCAGTATATAACATAACTGGTTCTAACTACGAATACACCCGCTTACCTTGCACTCTGGATTTTCTGGAATCTAATTAAATACACTTCAGTAAATTGCTCGGCGGGGTACTCGTCCAGCACTCTGTATTCCTCGATCACCCCATATAGCGCAAAGAGCTGCACCAGTTCAGACATCACTCCGATGGCTGGGACACCTTGTACCATCAAATAACGAGATTCAAGATTGATCGTGTACACCTGAGAAAGAGAAAATACAACAGAACAGATTAGGATAACATTAAGCAGATTATGCATCTATTAGGTGGGCATTGTATAATTAGTGTCGCCAGCCAGAAACCTAAAACAAACCCCAGGTCTTTGGGTTGAAGTTCGGGAAATGTCGTACAATACTAACTGAATAACGGAATAAAAACTAATATGTATTTTGAATACTTACTTTAACTGCCTTGGGTCTCCTCCCTTCTCTATATTTGGGTCTCGTGTGACAAACTGACTGCTGTTCATGGTGTTTTTGAACTTCAGGGGTACTCCAAACCGAGCTACTACCGGGAGCTGCCATTTTCCAGCTATTCCCCTGAAAGGGACAGTTAATCGAGTGTCTGAAGCATCAACACGTATTTGATGATCCTCCAATCTACAACCGGGCCGCTGGTCACATGTACACAATCTATCCAATGGACGATTGATCAGATGTTGAAAGCGAAGGCACGTCCAACAGGGCCTGGGACATAAAGGATGGAAAATATACAGGGCAGTTACCTGGTTAACAACGCGTGATTACAGTAGTGCAGGAAGTAGAATAAAAACTTAAACAGCAAATAGTTCTAAAGGCTATTTCCCGCAATGATTTACTTAAACATAAGGATCGATGCGTTCTTCTCTCGATTTCTTCAGCCTTTCTCCCCTGTCACAGGGACCCCGGAATCACAACAGGCGGACGGGAAGCAGGGTAGCGGTGGGTAGGGTTTGCATGTTAACCATGCTGGGTGGTCAGGGGATTCAGCCTGTCAATGTGGCCTTTAACAACGCTAAAAACTGTTTCCTCCACCTTCCTCCAGCTTTAGTTTCACAGCTATCTCTCCAAGAGGTATGCTATGGCGTCCTGTGGTTTTATTGCGGCGCAAGTAGCTTGATAACTTGTTAATACATATCCAGATCGGTGTTCTGTTAAATAAATAGCGAATGAGCTGTGAACCTCTTTTGTTGGATATTGTGCACGTAATTATATAGCAATGATATAGTATGTTACAAATTATGTACATTACAACTATAACTAAGCTGACAAACTTATGCTCAATCAGGGTCAGGCTGTGGAGCTGTCCGGGGGTCTTTGTACGCCCGTGTATCTCAGCTGGACAAGATGTCAACACAGGTTGAACAAGGAAGACATCACGGTAGAGGTGAACAGGCAACTTGGGGAGAAGCTTGGGATCAAAGATGGGCAGCAGGTGATTCAGCACTTTGATCAAATCCTACAAGGTGTATAAAAACAACAGAATGTATCTCCAGGACCTTTCAGGGCAATCTCTCTTTGTTGGTGGAAAGTACATGTCCAAAAATGACAAATCCAGACCAAGATTTTGTTTCAACCAACAAGTTGAGTACTCTGTGACTGTGACTCTTTAAGTTCAAGTGTTTGGTTGAAACAAAACCTTGGTCTGGATTTGTACTTTCTGCACCTGAACTATCCACCTCTGTATAATACAATGCGGAGATGTCAGCACGTCACAGTTACCTCATTCAAGCCTAAGAGGCAAGCTGTAAGAAACCCTGCATCATTGGTGGCTTAACTAACTTATAGTAGACACAAATGCTTTTTTTTGGTGGTGATTATTATCTATGTGGTTTATATTTTTATAATGACTGGACTGTTTCTTGGGCTTTTTTGTACTTGATTTGATTAGAATAAAGTTTCTTTAATGTGGTTTACAGGGATTTTTGAGGCCGTGTTACCAGGTTCTCTCTGTTCAACAAGTTTTTGTGGAACCTCTTTCTTCAGATGATTGGGAGATACTGGTCAGTTTTCTATTTTGCATGAATAATTATTTCATTTTGCACCTTATGAACAGAGCCTAATGTGTTTCTTTTTCTGAGGGGGTCAGACTTACCCCTTAATACCTATGCCCTCAGGAACTTCATAGTTCAGCACTTGAGCAGAAACTTCTGGACCAGATCCGGGTGGTGTTCCCTACGGGTGTGTTCCCTGTGTGGGTGGAGCAACGTACGATCATCTATATCAGAATAGGTTGGTGTGAAAACCTTCCTTTGTGCAGGTGGGATTTCCAGAAGGGGGCACTCTAACCGCTCTTCCCCTCCTGCAAAACAGGTTCTCTGCGACCATCTGTTCCCTTTGGCCGCCTCGAGCAGTTCACGGAACTCATTGTCTCACCAAAGTTACGTGGTGATATCTCCATAAGGACAGGGACGGATCGCTCCCTAGATATGGACCAGAGTCAGTTCTTGAAGAAGAACTATGACGTTTCAGAAACCATGTCTTCTCTGGCTGGGGAAACACAAAAGACCAGTAGAGATTTCCTGCAGGGCCTCCATGAACGTGCGGATGGTGATTCACAAGGTGGAATCACTGACTTCAAAAGCCTCATTAGGTACATGTTCACCGGGAGCTTCAACCCCAAGATGGAGGTGCCCTCGGTCCCATCAGCGTCTCCCATCCTGAGGGACTCGGTTCTAAGGGTGTGTGGGAAGCTGCCCTCCTTGGCCAGCTCCGGGGGAGAGATCCATATTTTTCCCTGGGGTCACATGGTGGAGGAGCAGGACAGGGGGATGTCTGCTGTGACTTATGGTCATCTCAGAAAGCTGCACTCTGCCAGGGAGCTCAAGGAGGAAGGCCAACGGCCCTCTGAGAAACAAAGCGGCACCAAGGAGAGAGCTTCCCCTACTGGAAAGGACCAACGGGGACCCCTAGTGGTGCGGATGGTTTGCCACTGTGTGGACCAGCTATTGCAGGGATGGAGTGGTGGAAAGGGGAGAGCCCTCTACAGTGGGCGAGTCTGGGTGAGGAAATTAGCATCAGAATCATTCTGCAAGTCACATCATCTTCCTTCTGTGATTGCTAGACATCGCCGTTACACTCAGATTGATGCAAATGCATTTTGAGTGTTCAGTCGTTAAAGTCATGTGGCCTATTATCTGGTAACTCTAGGAAAAAGATGCATGTTTTATTTAATTCTGTACGCTTTCTGCAATTTCCAGATCCCAGAGCCATTGAGAAGAAGGCTGAATATCGAATTACACTCGGCTGTGAGAGTTCAGCCATTAAAATCAACTCCTAGAATAGGGTCTGCTGTCAGATTACAGCCATTACAGCCACTGGTGAGTCGGACATAATTGTATTTCAAACATCTAGTCGAAGAAAAATCCATTTTTTATATACGATCATCCTTAATTCCAGCTCCCAGCCAAGTAAATTTATCCAGCACCCGCAGTTTGTGATCACATCTTTTTCTGTCGTTTAAATCCCTATAGCCAGAGCTCATGAGTGAGGCGAGTGTGCAGTGTGCTTTCCTCAGCTGGCTTGGCGCTCAGAGCAGCAAAGAGCTGGCCTTTCTCACCGGACGCTCCAGCTCCATCCAAATGTCTGTCACCGAAGGTCAGCCGAGAGCCTGGCATGTTTTTAGAGTTAACGTATTATTTACCAGGAAGTCTGTGTGTGTGTGTGCTTGCGTACGTGCGTGTACTAATAATTACATTGTGGGGACCCTTTTTTGAGTGCAATCAAAAAACTAAAAATGTCAAAAATCTTGTATCCATTACCGTTACACTTAAATTGATGCAAAAGAATTTTGAGTTCAGCTTTTAAATTCATGCTGCATATATTCTGGTAGCTACAGGAAAAAGACGCACATTGGAATCATAGCCCTATATAGCTCTGTACATATAGATCCTTACATCTGTCCGTCTGTCTGTCCAGAGAATAGCTATCAGCTAGCTATCAATGTTAAGTTATTAAAATAATGATGATATGCAATCCATACCATCAAGAATACAAATGTTAACTGCTGAAAGCGAAACGATATCATTGTTGACAAACAACAACAAAGTGCATCCTCTGCGTTTAACCCATATGTGACACAGTGACATTGCTGGGGGTAGCTAATTCAGCGCCCGGGGAGCAGTACCTTGCTCAGGGATCCAAACCAGCAACCTTTCAATTACAAGTGTGCTTCCCTAACCATTAGGCCACCACTGCCCACAACCATAAATATTAGAAATACTAGTTTTACATGTCAAACACGGTTCATACCATGTCACATTCAAATTAGCTGATCATTTATGAGTGTTTGTTCCACGACCTGCCACTCTCAATTTCCCTTACAGAAAACTTTGAGTTTTCCTTGACGGTGCTGAAGCCAGAGCTTGAAGCAAAGAAATCTGAGGAGGTTTTCCTGTTGACCCCGAGTTTATTACAGAAAGCGGACGTCCAGGTACACGCAGCTGTCACCAAGACATTTAAAATGATTCGTCTTGCAGAGGGAAGTGCAAGACTGCCATTTTGAATAGAGAATTGTTTAAGTCCTTCTGAGAAAGCATGTCTGTAGGATGCATAAATGATTTATATATATATATATATGTAGATGTATATATATATGTGTATATGTATATATATATGTGTATATATGTGTGTGTATATAAATAAAAATAACATGAATATAGCGCAATTAAAGCAGAGTCTCTACTGAATTTTATTGACTTTAAAAGTACAGTACAACTGTTTCAAACGCTTTTCAAATTACAGTGCCGTACCAATTAAATTATTTGTGTACAATTCAAATACGCTTATTGTACTTTCACTGTTGCATCTCCCTGGCTCGTCTTTGGCAGTCAATCATAAGCTTTTATAAGCATATATTTGTCATTGAGAGAAAATGTCTTTTTTTTCCCGCCATATTTTCTATATGGTGGGAAACACACATTTTCTTTGCACGGAGCATTAGCCTCAGGTAGCTAGCTAGAAGCACACGGGTTACTGCAAAGCAGGCTATCAAAGTAAAGGTTTAAAAAAGTAATTTTAATTTTTCCGTATGTTGTCATGTATAAAAATACCCAAAATGAACACAGCGGACTACTTGATTACTATAAGCGAATTATTTAAGCAGTATTTGTACAGGAATGATTCTGTTCCAAGCTTCTTGATCCATATAAGCCCGGCCTGTTTATATGGCTGATATCTGATCCATCTGATGGATCAGTGCATTGATAGTTATTATTTATTCTGTTTAGTGCATTTTGAGATGTATCTAGGTCAGATATGACCAACATATTTTTCTTATTTCAAGTGGAAAAAAGTATTGCTACCCCCTCAGATTCTGTTCACTTGTAGTTTTTTAAATAATGTACCTTGATTTGTGTTTGTTTAAAATGCTGTTACCTGCTGCTTACTGGGCCACTGAAAATGTCTGGCCCAGCTCAATTTCTTGATTTGAAAATCTGGCCCAACTACTTTACAGACCTGGACTAGCTTTACTGAATCATACACTAATGTTATTTTATTATGTGGGCTGTTGTGATAGGGCATTCTGCAGCAGGGACACCACCCGTCGTGCAGCATCCTGCAAATCTCCCTATCTGATCCAGCACCCAGAGACAGTGAGGGTTGTTGTTAGCACCTTTAATATTGTCTATAAGCAATCTGTTATTTCTTAAAAAATTTAATTGTAATGTATTTCATGATACTATTTTAAAGCAACAGTGCTGTCAGTAGGAGCTATAAGAAAGCATATGTTGATGATGGATTAACATTTTTTGTAATTGATTATTCAGGGTAGTCCTTGTGACAATGGCAGATTTGTAGTTTTTTATGTCTGAAATGATAATGAGTTTCTGCAGATTCTGCAAACCAGCAGCACACTGGACAAGGTGTTCTACAGCAGAATAACTCACTAGAGCAGAATATGGCAAGGTTTGTCATATTCAGGCAATAGAGTTTGTGCTGATTTGAATTTTTATGGTTATTTCAATGTTAATCTTATATGTAGTGCTTTACATTACCTACATTGCACTTCTGTTACACTTTCTCATGTCTTATTTTACTCTTTTATAGATCCTTCCCAGGACTGTTTGGCAAAAAAATATCAGGCAAAAACAGACCCAATTCTGCCTTTAATGATTTAAAAAGAAGGCTCAATCCAGTGAAATGTTTCCCAGTACAATTTTATATGGTTAAATATATGGAGAAGACACCAACAACATCCCACGAATTAAAACTTCTACAGGCTGGGATGGGTCGGAGAACCATCAGTATCTCAGAGGATCCTGACCATTCATGGGTAAATTATAACAGAGAATGACAGGATTTTTTTAAGTCACCATGCCATTTACATGTTCATTTAATTGCATTGGTCACATTGTACTGAAATGAACATAATCTTCTTAAATAGTTTGATAAAGCTGTTAAAGTTGATGTGTATTTTGATATATTTTTGATGTTATCAAACTCTGAGTTTACTTTTATCATTCACCTCAATGTAAAGTAATTTACACTGTTCTGACTAAAAACATTTGCATAGTTGAAGCTGTGTAATTAGTAATTGCATTAGTGCTATTTCATACCAGTCAGAGGTAATCTATTGTTATCTTGAGTTACAGTGGACTTTTTATTTGAAATGTAATATTTAATGAAAGTGGTAATACTTTTAATAATTTGGTATTAACCATTATTCACAAGGGGTAGGTTGATGAGCAATGAACTCTTTTGCAACGATGGCGTGTTTTTAACATATGTCTTTTTGTATGGGAGGAAATGGGAGTAAATTTTCCTTGACCGATAGATTGCTAATAAAAATAATGTACACGTTATACGCTGGTTTTTCTTTAACAAAATACTTTCATTATATAATGTATACACAGCTGTACAGAAAACTTGAAGAGAACTACTCTAAAATGGCCGAATTGAAAGGGTCATGGATGTTATTTAAGGCTGTTGGTAAGATATTGAAGCTTCCTGTCTTTATCTGCTGCCTTATGTGCAATGTGTAATAGCAAATTTCATTGATTTTTTTTTTCAGTTGCACAAATAATAAATTGATTTTCTTGTAGGAGGGTCTGGACAAAGAAAATTGTGTATCGTGCCCCCTGAGGCAGAAGGTTGCAGGTGTTTATACAGTTTCACGTGGGAAGTCAACACTGTACATAGTACCACTCCAAGGATCTCTCGATACTTCCCCTCTTCCCTACTCCACAATGGAGTTTGAACAAATGCCTAAAGCAACATGCCATACCTGTTCAGTTACCCTGCCAGTCCAGTTACTAGCTGCACATGTGGCATCTTGTGAGAAATTCTCAAATGACAACAAGGAACAGGCAAAGAATATTTTGCTGTTGATTCTAAATTAAGTTGAATAGATCTTTGTTGTCCTGTGGTTCTTTTTTTTCAGACTGAAGATTTTCAGGAGTCCCCAGATAAGAATCCTGCCATGGATGTAATCCTGGAAAACACCACGGACCATACTCCTACTATTGACTTGTCTGTGACAGTAAGTCTTTTTATGAAAAATGCAAATATAAAGTCAGACATCTGTTCCAAATTAGTTAGCCTATCCACCCATCAGCCCATCCAACAATTTGGTCCACAGCTACATCCAACTGTACTCAAACCTGCTGGTTGGATTGTCACAAAATTTGGCACATTTGCACATCTCTGTGTATGTACCTTCTGGATTTGTTTGACTCTTTACTTCACTACCCTCAGGCAACATTTTGGTGTGTACACAGAATTAATGTGTTTATTCATACTAGACAGCCTGTCCCATTTGTGAGCAAATTTATCCCAGTGACTTTCTGGAAGTCCATGCAAGCATCTGTGGTGAAAGGTATTTCAGTTTGCATCATTTTCTGAAGCAAAATGCCTTGTATTGCACTGTTCTTTCATCTTGCCATGCGGGTGACTGTATATCAGCTTTTAGTATGACTAATGTCTAGCATGTACTCCTACAGAACCTTTGATGAAATGAGGATCATCGATTTAGATAAAAAAAAAAAAAAACTGAAACAGAGATATGTCCAAAACGATTTAAGGGACATGAAGAGACTAAAAGGTACTTAACAAAGCTTTCTTCTGAAAGTGTGATCAGTTTTACACTAATAATATGAAACTTTCCCAAATTGTGAAGTGTAATTATTTCTCTTTTCCCAATATTACTATAAGTGTTGCTGATGTCAAAAGCCTTACTGAAAGGGTGGATGAAAATGACATATTCAGCATTTGTGTTACAAGGGATCAAATGCTTGAAAGAGGCATAAAACAATGGCAGTGCCGGAAAAGATCTTCCCCTAAACATCCCCACAGAGTTTCTTTTATTGGAGAGGCTGGCATTGACAATGGGGCTCTGAGGAAGGAATTTTTAACTGGTATGTTTTCTTTTTCTTTGTTTTGGATCTTCACAATAAATTTTGTGCTTTATGAACTTGCATAATGTGACATTCATCAGTCTTACAAATGTTGTCAAGCATTTAGATGGTTGTTACCTATGTACACTGAACAAAAATATAAACGCAACACTCTTGTTTTTGCTATATTATTACCAGCCCAGGACCTCCAAATCCAGCATGTTCACCTCCAGGTTCACCTGAGACCAGCTACCCGGACAGCTGCAGCAACAATCGGTTTGCATAACCAAAGAATTTCTGCACAAACTGTCA
>JAODJW010000046.1:8687963-8701114 GCA_026777045.1 Hyperopisus bebe
GTATATATATATGTATATGTATATATATATGTATATATGTATATATATATGTATATGTATATGTATATATATATATGTATATGTATATGTATATATATATGTATATGTATATATATATGTATATGTGTGTGTATATGTGTAATATAAATGCACTAATGCAAAAGAATAGTGGTGGACAAATAATCCTGGTCCAGTGATCAAGCTGTTGAAATCTGGGGGCTGAGTGACCCAGTGAATCTATTCTGCAGACGGTGTTAATATCACTGCGTGAGATATTGTATTACATATGTCTGGTGTGAATTTCTAGATTGTGAGGGACGTGCTGCCCGTGAACGCTGAGAAGACTGCTGATAATGACCAGGGCCTCACCTTCCCCTCTCTCGAGAGCTTGGGGTAAGGAGCAGTTCTTAAGTAGCTAATTAAAGAAAAGAAAACGGTTACCTCACATTACATGGGGAAAAAGTCTTTAAAGATGTCTTTAAAAAAGTCTTTTTCAATTTCGTTTAGCTGCTGTTTTTTCCTGGCTGTCTGTGATGATCGTAACTCCATCCATCCATCCATCTATCCATCCAAACAAATGCTCCACACAAATGCAGTGGGGGACAGTATTGAAAGCCCCATCCCAGGAGGCGTCACAACATAAACAGCTGATAGCTTTTGCTCCTCCTGTCTCCAGAGGGGTGCAGGACCTCAGCGGGGCAGCCTTTGAGCACATTGCCCACAGCCTGATGGCAGGGCCTCTTTCCGAAGAGCTGGTGTCTGCTGGCTCGGGGCTTCGAAGCGGAGCCCTCCTCATCGCGGGTCCCAAGGTGAGTGGCCCAGTCTGAACTGTGCTCTGCCGTCATCCCTGCCCATCTAGCGAAACACAAGCCTGAATGTCCCCAGTTAGGAAGGATACGTCATCGCCATTCTTAAATGGTGCAACTGGGGAAGAGGCTCTCCCTTAATGCTGATTAGGAGTTTTCACCCAGCAGTGTTCGGTGTTGGTGTTGAAGCGTGATGTGCTTTCTGTGGTGCCCCTTGAAGGGAAGTGGGAAAACAGCTCTGTCCAAGGCCCTGTGCAGGAAGGCCACAGAGCTCCTGGACGCCCACGTAGAAGTGATAGAGTGTAAAACATTAAGAGGTGGGTATCAGCATGTGCATCCTCTTATGGGAGGATAGGCTGTGTTTAGCAGGAGAAATCTAGGATGACGGGCTTTTAATCCCTTTACTCTCCATCCCACTCATGCGGTGCAATGCGGATGTCTACAGGGAAGCGAGTGGAGACGGTTAGGCGGAGGCTGGAAGAAGCTTTTGAGCAGGCAGTGTGGAGGCAGCCCTCAGTGGTCCTGTTGGATGACCTGGATCACATGACGGGGGCAGCAGGCTCCCAGGAGCATGAGCGCGGCCCGGAGGCCATTCGCAGTCTGCAGCTGGCCCAGAGTAGGACACAATTCAGTTTCAATTCAGCACAATTCAGCACAATGCCTCAAAATTCATTCTCATCTTGCCTCCACCTCAGAGTCTTGGGGTGATGTTATAGACTTAAATTGGTTTTTATCTCCTGTATTAGTTTTTGTGTTTGGCTGTTGTTTGATAGGTTTTTAAGCTTAACAGGAAGTGAACATAACATCTAATTATATGACTTGTATCTAAAACAAAAGTGAAAGAAATTTGAGAAGTTACTGTTCTTTGCCTGTAGCCTTGTAATTCATTGGAGATTAAAGGTGTGAGATCTTCTATAGACTGAGGCAGCTTCCTGACTTCAGGTCTGAGCGACTTGGTGGACGACGCCGTCCTGCATGGGGGTCTGGTTTGCCTGATGGCCACCAGTCAGAGCGAGCACAGCCTGCACCCGTCTCTGCGCCAGATCCAGGGGTCCTGCCTCTTCCAGAGTGTCACCCGCATCCCCAGCCCAGACCAGGTGTGGCCCCGTCGCGGGGCTGGGATGAGCTTCACCTGAGCACCGCTGGGGCGGCCGACGGATAAGGAGTCCGCAAATGTGTGGTTTCAGGCACAGAGGGCGGAGGTCTTGAGTGCGGTGATCCGTGGAAAGACCACCATCACCGGCGGCAGTCTGGACACACTGGACCTGGAGGCTGTAGCCAGGGAGACAGAGGGGTGCTGGCCGCAAGACCTGAAAGTGCTGGTGGAGAGAGCTGTCCACGCCAACGCGCTCCATGGCCGTGTGGGCACTGCCTCGGGTACGAAGGGGGGGGAATGGGCGAGGCCCAGTAGTGAGCCTCAGCAGTGAGCTTCACATGCTCCATCCATCCATCCATCCATCCATCCGTCCATCCATCCATCCATCCATCCTCACCATACTTCCTAACATCCTTAACTCCTTTTTCGGTTAATTCTGTGTAGGCTCTGTTCCATAGCCATAAACAATGTAAAGAACGCAGCCATCCTCACTGATTGCGAATCCCGTCCTCCGATTGGTTGCCTTATCTTTCTTCATGCTTTGGTGTCTCTGTGCCCTTCAGAAGGGTGTCTGTCCACGGCTGACTTCCTGCAGGCCCTGAGAGGCTTCCGGCCGCCCTCGCTGTGGCACGCCCGCCTCGACACCCCCGCTGGGGCTGGTTTGGAGCAGGTGGGGGGGCTGCGTGAGGCCAGGCAGCTTCTGATGGACACCGTCCTCCTCCCAGCCAAGGTGGGCTTACCCGCCGTCGTTGGCATAGTGGCATTTAGGTTCATGCGTGGCTTAAAGCCAGCCTCTCACTGGCCTGTGTTTCAGTACCCAGCGCTGTTCGCCAGCCTGCCCATCCGGCAGCGGTCGAGCGTGCTCCTTTACGGAGCCCCCGGCACAGGAAAGACCCTGCTGGCTGGGGCTGTGGCCCAGGAGAGTGGCATGAACTTCATCAGTATTAAGGTAATCCTCCCCCCACCATTCCCATAAAAACGATGGTAATGACCTGCCGTGTGAGTGTGTGCCCCCTGGTGGCCATAGCGCCTCAGTGACTTGTGGCTGCATGACCCCAGGGCCCCGAGCTCCTCAGCAAGTACATCGGAGCCAGCGAGCAGGCCGTGAGGGACGTCTTCCAAAGGTAAGTATGCCTCCCGACCCTCGTCCAGACACCCAGAGCCCCCCAGCTGAGGGCCACCTGTGCTGCCCCCACCCCCCAGAGCTCAGGCAGCCAGGCCCTGTGTCCTGTTCTTTGACGAGTTTGACTCCTTGGCACCCCGGCGGGGTCACGACAGCACCGGAGTGACGGACCGCGTGGTGAACCAGCTGCTGACTCAGCTGGACGGCGTGGAGGGGCTGCAGGGTGAGTGTGCCGCACAGACCAGCTTCTTGTCCCCTCCCCCCCCACTCCTTACCAGTCATGTAAGTGTGAGCACCCCCTGGTGGCCATACCACCTCAGTGCCATGAACCCCCCCTCCTCCAGGTGTGTATGTGCTGGCCGCCACCAGTCGCCCCGACCTGATCGACCCCGCCCTCCTGAGACCAGGTCGCCTAGACAAGTCCCTGTACTGCCCCCCTCCAGACCAGGTACTGCCCTCCCACCTCGCAGGGTTTATGTCTCACTACTTATTTATTTACACCAACTATACTTTCAATTTTGGTCTGGCGAACTTGGCACTTAGCGTACCTTAAAACAGGAATCTCGCGCGTTGTTGTCACACAGGAGAACAGCAACATGCAAAACGGGCAGTATAATTTATTACCAGAGAACTGTGTTAGCTTCAGAATGCATAATCTACTTTTATAATCTTGAACCTAGTATTATCTAGCTCATTAGATGGAGCTAATCCTCAATTTAGGTTTGGATTACAAGGTACAAAACGTCATTTAAGCAGACGCTTATGTGAACTTCATGGCCCGAATGCATGACATCACGTCAGGGAGACACCGTCAGCTCCTATGTGGTCTTTCGTCTTCCCTTCCAGGAGGCCCGTCTGGAGATTCTTAAGGCCCTGACCTGCTCGGTCCCGCTGGCAGAAGACGTGGACCTGGAGCAGCTGGCTGGCTCCACGGACTGCTTCACTGGAGCGGACCTGAAGGCCCTGCTGTACAACGCCCAGCTGGAGGCGCTGCACAGCAGCCTGGGGACCTGCATCCTCCATGTGAGGATCCCGATGCCGTTACTGTAACTCTCCTTGGGCTCCAGCCTAACAGGCACCCGGGACAAATGTATCCGTTACCTCCCATAGCTCTGGGCTACACCCCGCTCTCAGCCCCCATAACTTTGGGCTACACCCCGCTCTCAGCCCCCATAGCTCTGGGCTACACCCCGCTCTCAGCCCCCATAACTTTGGGCTACACCCCGCTCTCAGCCCCCATAACTTTGGGCTACACCCCGCTCTCAGCCCCCATAACTTTGGGCTACATCCCGCTCTCAGCTCCCATAGCTCTGAGCTACATCCCTCTGCTGTCCACCTCCAGGATCTGGGCTCAGGCTCGGACAGCGATGTCAGCCTGTCCTCCATGATCTTCCTGAACCATAGCAGCGGGTCGGATGACTCTGCCGGGGAGGGGGAGGGCGGCATGGACCAGTCCGTTGTGCTGCTGGAGGGGGCGGAGCTGGCTCCCGAGGACTCCAGGCACAACATCTGGCGCCTGTACTTCGGCAGTTCCTACGAATCTGAGCTGGGGAACCTTTCCCCCTCCGAGCTGGTGAGGGACACTGTCCTAACCCTCACCTAACCCTGTCCCAGTCCGGTGCCGGCTTGGCTAAGACCACTTTGTTCGCTGATCTAAATAAACTTTTACAGACTTAATTTTTTAAACGAGTTCCTATAGTGACATTGCTGGATCTGTCTCCCCAGAACTCACAGTGCCTGTCGGGCCCCAACTCCACTACCCATGAGCTGACGGGGGCGTCACTGCGTGAGCCGGGCAGCTCCACCGCGCCCGCCTTCATGGCTGCCCTGCAGGAGGGCTTCCGGGAGCTGGGCCCCGAGCAGCTGGAGCGGCTTCGCGTCGAGATCGCCGACATCAAAGCCAGCCTCCGTGGTCGGGCCACGGTACATTCCTTCTCGGGTTCAGTCAGATTTCAAGCGCAGGGACTCCAGCCAGTCGTCACGCCCAATCGCAGCATTTTATGGAAGCTGAGTGGTTTAAAAACTGCCTTGTGGATTTGACACTTGACACTGGCGATTGCTGGGCCCTGGTACTTCAGTGACTCCCCCCTCTCTCTCCCACCCCATGACTGTCTGCAGGAGGAGTCCTTGCTGGCCCCCACTGGGCCTGGAAAACCAGCCCTCCTCATCTGCCAGGTCCACATCACCTCAGCGCTGGCTAGTACCAGACCGTCCATCGGCAAGCAGGACTGGAAACGCTACACAGGGCTGTGAGTCTCTTCGCCTCGTCCCTGCCTCCATCCCCTTACCTCCATCTCCTTTAGTCCGGCCTCCACCTCCCCTTGACAGTTTTACCTCCATGCAAAGAAAATGTGAATGTCTTTAATGACCTGCATCTTTCCCCCCCTCTCTCCAAAGATATGAAGCATTTGGAAATGCAGGAGATGGGATGTTCCAGGGACTGACCACGATCAAGCCGGGTCAGCGAGTCACTTTAGCGTAGGGGGTGTGTGTGTGTGTTTGACAGCAATGCTTATAAAAGTCAATGCTTGCAAATTCTCGAAAATCCTATAAATTTCTAATAGAATATAAATATTCCAGTGTGTAATTTCTAATTTCCCAGTGTGTAAATTAGTCTACATAATTTATATGTAAATACTAGTCTGTTTATAATAAGCACATAGGTTCTAAATTGTATGCAGTAGCTATAAATGATTAAGAATTTTCTAAAGAATAAAGACAAATAACAAATCTCCCTGAAACCAACCTCTGTGCCCTTTATGACACTAGTCTTGCTGCTTGTACTTGATCTGTTTGTACTAAATTTTGTGTGTTTAACATTTGCCATTGGGTGGTGCTGCAGTCAATAATATAAACCTTCATTTAAAATATCCATTGTCTTTCACTTAAACTCAAAGCTCAGCTTTATGATTTGACTATTTCTGTCTAAAGCTGTTTATAAAGGCACACAGAATTTTATTTGTGTGTTTTTTCTGTAACATTTTCACTGCTTTATTTCAACAGATTCACAGAACAAATTTACAATGGCCTAAATATCGTCCTTAGTTCAGCTCTTGGTTGATTCTTTCACAACCAACGACAGCTGGTTTTGCCTTCTGCGTTTGCGTGGGTCACTCCTACATGTATTTAGCAGATGCTTTAACCAAAAGCGACTTGCGCTTCAGAGAGCAGGCTCAGCTAATCCTTACAGCAACTGGGATCAAGGGCCCAGTGGTGCAATGACACTGTCGGCTGTGGGATTTGAACCAGCAACCCTAACCCACATGACCATACATCAAGGTTAAAAGTCTCATGTTGTTGTCCAACTCAAAATGCTGAGTGAATTTAATACAGAGGACACCTTAAGAGTACCCAGAACATGAAAGTATTCTCCATGTAGCAGACAGCAGCACCCAATCTGTTATGATAATTGATACTTTATTGTCCCCATGGGGGAATTGTCTTTACACCTCCCTTAGCTTGTTCTTTGCAGAGAAGCTGTCTGCAAAGGGCTGCCACCCATAGCAACACCCAGGGAGCTGTGCTGAGGGTTTGAACCGACGACCTTATGGTTACAGGCACACAGGCTTAGCCCACTGAGCCACATGATCACACATTCACTTTCATCTGTAGTCTTGCGGTCTTCGCCTTCGGCTTAATCCATTAACATTTACGTTATATTGCTACTTCTGAAATGTTTCCCCATAGTACTCCAATAAAATCACCCTGGGCTGCCCAAGTCAGATCTCGTTAAATCTGGATTTTAGAAGCCCAATCACGATTGTTCTTATTGCCGTGTGTCCTCCGTCTCCATTTTTGTCCAAAGACTTTGGCCGCCCTACTTTCCTGAAGCCTTTTGCCTGCCTCTTTATATAATCCGTGCTTTGATGTTGTGCAGCCAGCACGTGCCCCATGGTTGCTAAGGGATACTCCACGTTTACAGTTGTCAGGATAGCCTTGATTGGTTTTGTGTCCTTGCATTTAGTTGTGCTCTGGGGTGTTTTGCCGGTTCCTGATGTAAGCTGACTGGAGCACCTCCATCAGGAGGACAGCCATGTCACACATTCGTGGTGGAGGTTCTGGCTGCTCTAGATTTGCAGAGCCGCCTGCTGTCTCGGGATCGGGGGCATGTGTGTGGGTTAATTCTCACGTATGGAGGAAAGCGAGGCCGGGGGCCGGCTGTCGACAGCAGGTGGCGCTGGATTCTAGTGGGAGCATGTGGCCCACTCCTGCCGGATTCTGCAACCTCCAGATTTGACTTGGTTCCTTAAATCTTGGCTCATGTGATTTATATGCAAATGAATTTAACCAATGAAGATGGAGCTTAGGGCAAAGATCCCCCTTTTTTTTCTTTTTTCATGAAGGGAAGATGTAAAAGGCTCTGTGGGTCTGATTGCCTCAGATCATCTCTGTCCCTCATTCCTGTGCATCACGGCCATGGCTGATTTGCTGATTACAGTGCAGCACCAGTTGAGTACGTGGCTGCGTCTTGGGTTCTTGGGCTCCTCACGCTTGAGCAGGCAGGCACGGCAAAGTGGGGTCTTCATTCCAGCTTGAGATTCCAGGTCCTCATCCCCGCTTTTGCAGAAATAGTCCTCTCATGTTTAAGCGATGAATTCGGTAGTAATTCCTTAATTAGAACAAAGCATATCACAAAGAAAATTACAAACTGAAATTGTCTGGGTTATGTGCAGAGGCAGACATTTCAGGCCCAGAAAGTAAGAATCCAAACCAGGATTTTGTTTCAACCAACCAGTTGAGCATAAAGAGTCAAAGTCACAGCCATGTGTTGGTTGAAACAAAATCCTGGTTTGGATTTTTACTTTCTGGACCTGAAATGTCCGCCTCTGGTTATGTGATGCAACACTCTATCACTCATTTTGATTCCCTCAAAACATACATGACCACAGTGGTCAGGCTCTGCCGGTGTGCCTGGACTCATTCCCACGGCCCAGGCTCCTGTCTGAAGGGATGGGCATGCACATTCTTCACCTAAAAGAGGCCATGCTCAAAACAGTGAAATGAAGGGCCGCATCTAGCTATGCCTGAAATAAAGTGCCGTCTGCGGCCAGATGCACGGGATGGAGATAATTTCCGCAGTATCATTTCAGGGTTTCATATTGAATCGTTGCATGTAATTATTCTTTCCATGTCCCTTTTTAAATGTCTTCTCTTTTCCAGACTTCCCATAAAAACATTAAATGTGACGCCGAAACTCCACATCTGCCAATTATCATGTATATTTTTACCAAACTGTGAACAAAAGGAAATCTTAGCGCGAGGCGCCGATGAACCGGCCCACTTCCTCCAAAGACTTAGTCGACATAAACAAGAAACATGCAAACATGCATTCAGCAGTTCATTAACAGAATTCCAGGGCAGAACCCGAGTCGGTCTGTCCTTTTCCCAAAGAGCAAACTGCTCTATTTAGCTTGCAGCCACCCAATGTAACTTTACTACTCAGCCAACCACAAGCTGATAGTCACTGAAAACATGGAATTATCAATGAGCTCAGCCCGACAAAATGCAACCGCATCCCCTCCTACTGCACCCCCTTACACGGTATATCAAATTCTAACTGCCTGCTTCACTACAGGGAAGATGGGGAAGAAAAAGGCAGCTATGCTTCGAATCACATGTATACTACCCATCCTTCCATTAAGGTCCCATCTGTCTTGTACAAACTGTTTTGGAATAAAAGCACAGGTTTGAACGTGACCGCTTCTGAGTGCAGCTCAGGCCTGCACCTGAGCCTAATTAGCAAGTCACAGCAAATCACAGCCAGTTCTCCCACATCCCATCTCTCACTGGGAATGAGTCCAGTGTCTGTAAGGATGCTCACCTAGCTGAAAACTGTGGCCTCCCCCTTCTGCTAAGACAAGGTGCCTTGTGGTGTTCGAACGTTCCGGGCTTTTCTGTAAAGATGCGCTTCACACCACGGGGTTTATATTCATGCTGGTGTTTACGCAGCTTTTTTTTCGGTTTCCTAAGTGAAATTCACGGAGGCACAATTCTTCAATTAAAAATAAATGTTTTTTTTGGTGAGGATTATACCCTTAGGTGGCATTATGGTTGCACACCTGCATGGTTGTTGGTTCAAATCCCCCTCCATCTCTGCGGGTGTGGAGTTTGCATGTCTGCATGTTTTCTCCCACACTGTGTGAATTTCAGTCCATAACTTACCTGTGTGTTTGTGTGCAAAGGATCGGTGTCCCATCCACCATGTCCTCCTGCACTGCAGTTCCTGGGACAAGCTCCAGGCTCTCTGTGGTCATCTGCTGGATAAGTGGCTGGAGAATGAATGGATTTTTTACAGTCTCAGCCACTTCATAAATTCCCATGTATATTGTTAAATGCTTTAGCGTTTTTCATCCATTCCACTTCTTTGAGAAAATAACATAACAAACGTGGGCTGGAGACTATTAATAATAGTGTTTTTTTAGTGTAACTGAGATTAACATTACAGCACACTGGCAGATTGATACTCTTGTTAACAGAGAGCCAAACCTTAGACAGCTGTTAAGCTGTATGCGGAACAAAAAGCCAGGATCCATCCACAAGGCCATAAGACTGTTTGCTGATGCAGAAGCTCCAGGGAAGCAGACACTGTCCATAACTGCGGACTGGAGAAGCAGGTGTTGGTGTATTTTTACTGTATGGCTCATTTCAATAGGTAACTTTCTGATTTCTTTATTCTCTTTGATATTTTCTCCTGTCGGAAGCAGCTTGTATCCATTATCAGCACTCGTCGTTTACTCCCCAGTTTCAGTGCATTATAGATTCCTACCACTGCGTTTGACCGAAGACCTTGTCGGATTGGGGATGACACCATATATAATTAAAAACTGGGATTTCAAATGAGAGAATCAGGGGAAAGAGGTAGTGATGGATTTTGCAACTGACCCTCACATCATTCTGAACACAATTCCCCGGACACACAGAGAGCCTGCGTGTTCCGTTCAGCACTGCTTCAGAGTTGCACTGGGCTTGTTTCAGCATGTTAAAGGAATATTGGAATTATGTCGAAAATAACCCATCCATCTTTTTTTTGATGAGCTCTGATAGCGAAATGATGACCAAGAGTCCATGCCAGGAAACACAGGATGGAAAGTAACAAATTCATATCTGCAAGGTGTCCCTGAACTGCCCGAGTAGACAAGCATATGCAGAAGAAGCTCAGAACAACATGGACTGACATGAAAACCACACACACTCAAATTAGGTATCTATATCTTATTTCTCTTCATTCATGTCTACGGGCATAACTTTAATCCCAACAATTATAACCTTAACCATAAGTGACCAAACAAAGTACAAGACTTTTGGTACGTTTAGTTTTTTCATTTGCATTCACAGATTTTTATAAAATTGAGTTTCCTTCTGCAGGGACCAAAAGGTCACAATAACAGATCACACAGATCACAATGTTTATCACATTGTGGGGACACACACACACACACACACACACACACACAGCTGAGACTAGACTTCACAACACCAATACCCACTAAGCCTCTATCAAACTTCTTTCAAAGATGATTTTCCTCAACGTCCCCCCCCCCCCCCAAAAAAAAAAAACATCGCATTTCTTTCAGGAATGCTGAATTTAGCTCCATAATAGATGCTCATATAACGGAACATTTCAAGTGATTAAGATGCTTCGGGAATAGTTATGTCAGCAGGTCCCTGCTGGGCCTTATATACGGATGGTGCTGGTTACATGGTCCGTTACTCATCTCACCTCAATATTATCTCCTCCAAGCCCAGAGGGGAAAGATGCAGACCCATCTACAAGCATCTGGCAGCAGCGTTGCTAAGCATGGTTCTGCTGGCAAAGTTGCAAGGTCTTCCTATCGCTAGCTTTATATAAAAACCCAGCAGTTTTTTTTTTTTGGCTGCCTCAGGAAGAGAATGAAAAAAAAGAGGGGGAGTGGAAAAATGATGGCATCATAAGAGGCCTTTTTAAGCATCCCTCTACGAGGCAGATTTACTGATGAGCAAAGCTGGCCATTGTTCATAGCAAGACTACAAAACAGATTTGGCACTCGGGCATTAAAAATAGGCCGCTGATCTGACCGTCTGACCCTGCCGTGTCATGGCAACTAGTGACAAAGTGCGTCATGCACCTTGTTTTTTCAGCCTCAGCAGGAGAGACAGACATTTTGACATTGGTTCCTTAAGCTAAGAGAAAGCCAGCCATTTTGTTGATTTCTTCCGCCCTCATTGTGATGTCAGCCTATGACATCACAGCCTTGCATATGGCAGGACAGTACAGGGCAGTCGGCTTAACTGGCTTCAGATGGCCCTCTACTTCCTCTTCTTGTCTGTCTGGGTCCTTCCTGCAGGCCTTGATTTCATACCTGGCTCCGCCCCCCATAAAATGGTCGAATCCTCCTGACACCAACAGGAAGAATTCATGCCTGCGATTCACCTTTGTCTAATAAGTGTCAGCTGAAAAATTCATGATCCTGAAATTTTGGTGAAATCATATTCACCAAAAAAAAGTAATCCATTTCATGCATAACTCTAATAGCTATTTGGAGGTTTTTAAACTCAGACTTCAAATGATACTGATTTTCCTTACAATTCCATTTATACACAAAAAGACTCACATCTACAGTCCTCCACTGGTCATCGACAATTAAGCTAATTGCTTCAAATAGCAGCTGGTATGTTAACAGACATATGAATCACCTGAGTTCCCCAGCAGGTCAGGCTAAATTGCTGTCTGAGTAAAGAGATTCATCCACACCAACCCGGGCCTCAAAAAATCAAGGCGGGATCACATTAGTCCTTTTATCAACAGTCTTAAGTGACTCGCACCCTTGACAGTGAATAACTGGACACTTCACTTTTAAAGTAACCAGACAATTTACATTTAGGGAAGATTCACAAGATTAGGTTAGTTACTCTCTATCAGGGCAAAAGTGTTTTCGCAAACTGATTTAGCAATTTAAGGATGTGATGAACTAGTATCAAATGTCCAGGGTGTACTCCAGCCTTGTGCTACAAGGGATAGCAGCTGTTAGAAGATGGATGGATGGGTGAAGAGATGTCTCTGTTACACCAGAGTTTGTCAAAAACAGCCTTCGCATGATGAAACCAAAAATGAAATGGTTCATTAAAAGCACAAGACCCAAATTATCTTTTAAAGTTTTGAGCTTAAAAAGAATTGTGTGGTCATCCATCCATCCATTCACTCGGCTGTCGGCCGTAGCCTATGCCAGGCAGCGCATACAGTACCACTCTGCCGCACTCAGTGCAGTCATGACGAACCAATCCTGAACTGTGCAACATTTAATTAAATCACAGCACTGTATTAATCTTTCCCCAAGGCCCTGGGGGACAGGAATTATTTTCGAAGAGATGTTTTAATCTTCCTGTATAATTCTGTACCTAGAGAATAAAGCATAAGAAAATAGGTTTATCCATCATCACTTCTCCAAAGCTATTCATCCAGTGCAGCGTTACAGTGAAAATTATGCTTAAGACGATCATGTGGACCATGGATAGAAACTGTGATATACAGAGGAAACCCATTGTGAACATGGGAAGAACATGCAAACTCCACACATAGATGGATCGGGAAAGAAACCCGGCCGAAAGAAGACCTTTAAAAGATAAAACTTTGCCCCAATTTTTATTAGCTTCCTCCTCATGAAGGGAATCACTCAAATCAATAAACAAATGCCACACAACGTCCCCGAGACCCCTTTGAGAAAATACACCAGCACACTTGATGTAAGTCAATACTATCTCATGTTTCTGTACCTGTACCACATTAAACAGCCTCCCTCCATATTAACCCTCTGGAGTTGACGGCATCGTCGGCGACGCTGAGTATCCTTCTCGTGTATTTCAGTTCATAACTCGCTGAAATCTTACTATAGAAACATGAAAAAACACTGATTAAATCCGTAATCTATCTTCTTTTCAAAACGTCCATTGTCGGAAGTATTAAAGTTTTTTTAATTATGTTAAATCGGCAAAAAATTAAACCATGTCACCTTACTTTGTTTTACCTGCGTCGCGGGCGTGTAGTACCACTCTCACCCGAAGATTGCTATTCACATAAATAGCCGCATATTAGCGCGTATTCAAATCGCATTTGCATGGTAATTTGCTGAACAACGCAGTGGTGAAACGC
>JAODJW010000046.1:8706879-8720234 GCA_026777045.1 Hyperopisus bebe
ACCCACCCAAAAAAAACCAAAAGATAACTTAAGAAAGCAGACTTCACCTTGCACAAAGAATATTCTACATCAACATGACGGGTGACAGCTTGGAGGAGTGGAACGACCTTGGTATGGGTCCCCTTCGCAGGTGCCCAGGCTGTGGTGTGGGGATTTTGAGATGTGGACACCAGACATTTCGTGGCCTCTTCAAGGACTGGCCATCATGGCCTCACTGGTGGTGTAACAACTTTAGAAGGCCTCACTGTAAAGTTGTTAAGTGCTAATACATTAAAATACACCTTTAAAAAAGTAATTTTAGCAATTGTGGCAAAAAAAGAAGACTGACCCATTTCTGTTCTTTTTCCTTACAAGTCATTTTAAAAGGTTCTTTTCCAGTACAGGTAAGAAATGATTGGTCCAGTTGGTAGCTAGTTGCAGTCGTAAACAAAGTCATAGTTGCTCGGCTCTTTGGGAATGGGGGGTGGAGCCTCAGGAATCTGGATGTTCTCGAGGTCGAGGAGGCGGAGCTTCATCTCCATGCTTAGCAGAGTGTCCAGGTCAGTCTTAGTGAATTCACTGGTCATCTCCTTCCCCAGCAGAGCGTTCAAGCCGTCTGTCCACATGCAGTACTGAAACACACCATGCCAAACAATGAAATCACTGCCTACGATGAGACCCACATCCCTGGTCACTGACAGCAGCTCACTAGAAGGCGAGTTTTTGATGTAGACATCGGAGACAAGATTCACAGGAAACGCGCACATCAGTCAGCACAAAGAAAGATAACTGCTGATTGTAAATTACTCGTTTTCCACCCATTGCATGGTAATAGCTCATTTCCAAGATAATTTCTTTAAGCTTGCTGAATGTCTATGAAAATCAGAATAATCCTTACTTACCTCATGCTTATCGGGTGCAATGAAGTTCAAATATTCATCTGAGTCATACAAGACCGAGAAAGCCAGTTCCAGAACTTCCTGTGATGAGATAAGCCACACTGTCACAGAAATTCAACCGCTCCCTCCAGAACTGTCAAGTTTTTTTTTCCCCTCAACCAAATCGCAAATTTTACAGATAGGAGATGCCAGACGGCGTGTCACACATCTCCTTCAGGGCGGATTCGGCTATCGCGGAGGAGGACGGTGATTCGTCAGGTGACACGGCATTTTGTGTGTCGAGATCATAGATGAGGGAGCACACTTCACATAGTACCATGACAGGCCCATTTTCTGACATGGTAAGTGTTAAACTGGCACGTCCCTGCACGACAAATTTTGGGAAAAATACAGGCTACCTGCCAAGCTGACGTCGGCAATTAACGTTTAACTGTTGTTCATTTGTCTCAAAACTTTGTTTATATATTCAATACAACTAAAACCTATTTTTAAAAGTAGACTAACAAGAAAGCATTTTTTTTTCATTATTCATCAGCTCTCTTACACAGAATTAGCAGCATCACATACAGCTGAACAATTCTAATTCTCTGGGGATCATTGTTGCATCAACGACCCAAGCCGATTGTCCAGTAAAAATGGACTGGACGTGTTTGCACTGTACATTTACTGAATGTCTTGGTAGAATCTCAATGGTTACAGTCAATTACACCGTCAAGTTAATTGCTTTGAGAAAGCGGGACGTTTCACGGTACCTTTGCTAAGAAAAAAAGGTCTTCTCATGCAGAACTGCCTTTTGTCGAACCAAGCAGATTTAAGAACAGCCATTTTGAATGCATTTCCACCTGGCTGGAGTCATTATTCTGTACAGGCTGCTCTGGTACATTCTGATGGGTGTGGCCTTGCCTCTTTCAGACCTCTATGACTCACTCACTCTCCACTATGATGGTATGCGATGTGGCCGCTACTGGGCAAGAATGTCGTGAATTGCTGGACCAATAAGGTCAGCACAGCTGGCTACCTAGGTTCCCGCTCCAATTCTTTTCGGGACTCACATGACAAACTCTCAGCAGGAATAGGGCCTGTAACACGGGCCAGAACACTGTCAGACAGAAGAAGCTCAACTAGCACTGCATTCAACCCAAGGTGAACTTCCAAGGACAGCCTTGGTGACGTGCAGAGATCCACAGGGTCCCTCATCCATCGTGGGCTTTTTCTCATGACCGTTTCCATCCTTATCATGGTGTCCCTGACATTTAATTCCCCTCCTTCTCCAGAATCACTTGCATCAATCTCATCTTGACACTGTGCGTCTATTAAACGCCCGGATGGCTCATTAACTTCGACTTCGCAGTCGGGTTGGACACCTCATGTCTACTAGCCAAATTTTTTTTTTAATCTGACCCCACCCCTCCCCTAACGTGAACTCCATGGATCATTCATAAAAATCCATGAATCATCATAGAGAAGGGGCCTAAATGGGAGGGAGTGACGCTATGTGATGGTCATCAGGAGACCGACATGCATCCCCTTGTGCATCAAGCCTTACACAACGTCAAAGGCGAGCTTACCTTGTTCTGTTTGAGGGCCCCCTTCTCCTTCATGTGTGGACAGTCTTTCCCAGTCACGACTGCTTTGATGTCGGCCACGGGCACTTCAGAGGGAAGGAGGCAGACGGAGACGGGGAGAAACTGTTAACAGCTGCTTCATCTTTTTAAACTTCCAGGGCGATCGTCAAAGTCACGTTTTACATTTGATGACTATTCATCTGCAGTGAGTTACAGTTTAAAACCCATTTCTAAAGCCGAACGTTCCAGTAGAGCAATTCTCACGCTTGTCTTGCAGGGAGTCATGTGGCACCTCTCCTTGGGGGTGCTCCTCCAGGTCGCCATAGTGCAGGACTTTGTGGTTTGGCGACAGGCGGCAGTACCAGAACTTGTCTGCGGAATTGATGGAGAGGAGAGACAGCTGAAGGACAGAGTAAGGTGGTGGCATCTAGAGTGTAAAAGTGCCTCCTGGTCATGAGTGAACAACAGGGAGAAAAGCTGAGGGTTTAGAGACGGCCATTTTGTGCGGGTGTGTTGCATGAAGCTAAATAAACCTTCCTGTTTTATGTCATATTTTAATACGCAAACTCATAGACCTGCAGTGTTCAGGCACCGTTGGGTGCTGAGGGGTTTGGGGGTTGGGGAGGGTGTCTGGACAGGTAGAAAGGTGCCAAAGCCTGGGAGAGCAGGTGAGGACAGCCTGGGGTGAGGAGCGCGATTGCTGGCGAGCGACTGGGATGACCCGTCCAAATTGTAAATGCTGAAAATAGACACTTGGCCGGTTTTCCTGTGGCATTTATCTATGGGGTGCCCATGGAAGGCTCTGTGGCATCGGAAGCAACTGCTGACAGTCATAAAAATGAGAATCATTTGTGGCATGATCCTCACATCCGGACCCTATACTCTCACGTCAAAAATATCTAACTTGCAAACCCACAAATGAAGCAGAAAATGTATATTAGCAGATTTAAGGGCCAACCATTAAATAACCCAAAACTACATGACCTGCCCTCTGCTGACCCAGCCAAATGCTAGCAGTCTGAGAATTTGGTCTTACTTAATTGGTATAGCATTGGATTCCTTAGTAACATAGTGTGGTGTAGCATAGCTTAATAGACTGTAACATAGCACGGAGTAGTATAATTCTATACTGCATGGTGCATGTTGGTGTTGTACAGTGCAGTATCACAACACAGTGTGATGTACCCCCTCCACCCCCACCCCACCCCAGCAGGGTCAGCATCATTCTGCTTTAGAGATGCTACATTTTAGCACTTCCTTCAGAATCCACACGCCTCTTCTGAATGCCACGCATAAGCTGAACAGAAATCTGCTTTTTGCAGAATCCTACCGAGCGCAGAGGTCAAATGGGGAGTCGTTACCCGGCCGTTCTGCTGACGAAGCAGACGATTTGTTAAGGGGTCCGTGAGGCTTTCAGCCAAGTGCTCACGCGAGATGGCTAATTCAGGTTTACTCATCTAATTAAAATGCTACAGAAGGCAGGGGTCTCCAGCATACTGGGGGGTGATTTATTTTTCCGATAATGGCAGGACTGGTTTGTAATTGGGCCAAGATCGGTGCCACCCTCTGTCTGGGTCGGGGAACTGCAAAATGGGCAGAGAGACCCAGCCCTATAAAGAATGGCAGGAGACAGAATGGCCGTAACGATGGTCCAGTGACAGTTCATGTAATGACTTTGATCTCAATGCCCCACTTCATAGACATGCAAAGATCATCAAACCAAAGCCGGTCTCTACAGCTTGCGGAAATGACACACCGAGAGCTGGGCCAATTCATTTACCCTGAATCCAGAGAGAGGACATGTCACACGGCTTTTCCTCCTCCCTTTGAGGGAAGATTGACAGGATACTGAAAGTGTGACCTGGCAGAGGAGGAGCCAAGCCTTCACAGGAGGAACAGGGAGCTGACAAAATGGGCCTCTGGGTAATTTAATCCCCTCCAACTGTGAAAAGTGCTAAATTAAACAGGCAAACAGACAAGGTTTCCTTCGGAGTCTTTCCTGACATTCAGCTCCTCCTAGCAAGTGAGAGGGTGCATGTGGACTCCAGCAATCCACAGAATGCTCGCTATGGGAATGCAAGAGCTTTATAGCTTTATTATTATTATTATTATTATTATTATTATTAGTAGTAGTATTATTAGTATTATTAGTAGTATTACTATTATTGTAGCTGTCACAGCTTGAGGGTCACTCAAAAGGAGAAGCTACTCCAGCAGATTTAAAGCTGGAACCACAGGATATATACGTTTCACGGCACATTGAGTGAATGATCCTTTCTTTTTATATATATATATATATATATATATATATTTTTTTTAACACACGTTTCGTGTTTCCTGAAGGATTAGCAGGAAATACCAGCTGGTAATACAGATTTGAAGGGGACTGCAGCAAGCAGCCATAATAGAGCCAAGAATGTAATATGTCCTCCGGGCAGGATCTCAAAGTGTCCGATTATCTTTTTAAGGGTCATACGATCCTGACGTTAAGTGCAGCATCTGGCCTCCTCGGCAGAGAGCAGATCAAATCAGTCAGTCTATCCATTATGGGGATCGATACAGGCACATCGCAGTATGAGCAGTTAAGGGCATCTTCTGATCTTTTGGGGGTGGAGGAGGGGGTGTGACAAAAAAAAACAAAAAACTTCTAGCACAATGCAGATCTCTGAAAATGGATAACAACTCTGGACATTTCAAAATGTCAGGCCACTGTCAGTGCCGCGCATTTCTGGAAAGGTCCTCACACACAGAGCCCTCATTAAGTCACTCGAAACGAATGACCAGATCAAAACCGCAAAGGTAAGGTTGGACCATAAAACTTCATAAACAGAATAAATGTTTTTTTTCGAAAATAATACAGGGAGACTCCATCAGGTTGTTAAGACAAGAAACTGGATAACTAGATAAAAACCAGTTTTTATCTAGTCAAGACAAAGTGCTGACGTGCATCACACAGTCTGGACGACTGAAGTGACAGTGATTTGGGGAGCATCTGTCACTGTGACAACCAGTCTGTGACACGCTTGACCATGATACTCATGAGCATGACGGTGCCCAGGTGACAGCCAGGGGACCCACCTTGGCGCCTCCGACAGCTGATCTTCCTGAAGCAGGTTCCTTCACACAGCCGGTTGAGTCTCTGCTGTTTGATGAGCTCCATGATCTCCGGCTGGATCTTCTCCCGCAGCTCCCTGTTTGAAAGATGCTGGTCAGGGTGGCGGGGAACAGCCCACAGCCCGTCAGGCTCATTAGAGAGGCTGAAAGACCAGCACGTGGCTGGAGGGGACACCCACGGGTGGCCTTCTGCCAGAAGCCAAGGACATCTGACGTTTAGAGTCTTTTTTAACCACTCGGGCCTTTAAAAGACAGTTCGCGACCTATCTGGATAAGAAACCTAACATGGTAACACTACTACCTTCATTACATATTAACAAGCATCTTTTGAGTTGCTATGGCTAAAACGTCAAAGCAATTAGCCACTAGTTATCACCGCTAAATCATTCCATGTGAGTGAAACGCTTCAGAGGAATTCACACCAAATTAGGGGACATTAGGTTGGCATCTTCCTTTGGTAACAGGAACTAAGTGCTGTCCTATCTCACATTTAGTCTTGCGTTAACAGACATTAACACTCACTTCGGGTTTCAATTAATTAGTTTAAAATGCAATGGTGGAACTTTCAAATTTACATTAACATGTGCCGTAAATCAGATTCGCAGGTAATTTTACTTCACTGCATATTATAAACCAGTTAAGATAACGGTGCAAAATGTCGGTCATTGTGAACTCACAGGATGGGGCGGGATTGAAAGTCTTCTTGGTTCATTCTCTCGGACTGACGGATCTTCAGGATCTCTGTGTAGCTCAGGTTCTGCAGGCGACTTTTAAACTGGTCCAGGGAGTTAGGCTTGGCGGTAAGAGCTCGCATGATCTGTTCCCTCACCACCTGCATCACCTGTGACAGAAGAGGGCGGAGATGCATTGTGCCACCTGCAAATATGATTGGGGGGGCAACTTGGCTGCAAATCCAATACCAATCATAGGTGTTATGGTATGGAAGCTGTGGTGAATGACAGGCTTAAGTCAGCACTTTTGATGCAGCTGCTGCAAGGAGGAGACGCTGAGAAAAATCCAGAAGAGCCAGTAGACAGTCTCTATAAGCTGAGGTTTACTGCATGACCCCAAAGGACAGGGCTTGATGAGGTCGCTGAGGAGCTTCAGTCCTGTCAGCCGAAACCATGTTCCCAAAATCATACGAAAACAAAGGGAAACCACCACAGGAAGTTGAGCCCACTGGGTTGGGTTTGTCTTTATACAGTTTACAAGTGAGAACACAGCTTAGTATAACTACATAGCATGGAAACCACTGAACAACCACCAATGTGTGAACAGGCCATTTCCCAAAGAATAAACGGTGCTGCCCAACAGTCCTGCAGTGGGGTGCACAAGCTAAGGGGAAGTTTGATCTGAGCTTACGGTGGACATAAACTGCCCCTACTTGCGACTTTATGCACTACTAAAAAAATAATCGGTTGCACCACGCTAATAATTTCAACACAGCACTAAATTATAACATAAATTTTACACTACCTTAACATTAGGTGTAACGTCCATCGTAACAAAAAATAATGTTTAAAATGGCACAGATGAAACGAACCTAACAAAACTTTTTTGTTTTTAATAGTATAATGTTATCAGAGATAATTTTAATAATTTGTTACTGTTGATTTAGGACAAAACTAGGTCGCTGGCTTAGTCTAGTCAGCTAATATTTCTCTAGTTTGCCAGCCAACATGTTGCCTCGCCATTGTTTGTTTCGCGTGAACCCTGTTCGTATTTCTCGAGCAAAAAGCATCTCATGTAGCAGAACGACTGTCAAGCACCTACAATAAATGTCTAACTGTACCACAAATTTGATAGACATACTAGCTAGTGATATAACAGACCCTGGTTGATCCGTACAGATCCCCACCCCCATAAGTGAACTGCAGATTAACCGCAAAGTTTAACCGTGATAGTGCAAAATAGTTTTATTGCCACTGTCACTTCATAAATGTAAAATCATTTCTCACAGCAAGAGAGAATCCCCCACTTATGTGTAGGACACAGGGGATTTTAGATTTTCTGTGAGAACACAACAAAAACTGCATGGATGCAATGGCATGATAGCCATGGCGTTTTAGGTTGTAGAGATCTGATATTCTGTATTGGCGCCTACCCAGACCTATTTGACGGATCGGGTATTGACCATACATGACTGATCCACTTCAGATACTAAGTTAATTTTTGGCAGTCTCTAAAAAGATATCTCCTATTTCATGTTAAATCTATTTGTTCAATCAATCGCATGACAGCTCTTTCCCATTTTAAATGTATTTTTGTGGCATTCAAGCTGAACGCTAACGCCGCCACTCAGTCTTTTTGCTACTCAGTGGGTGTGAGCGCAATGACTTCTGCCTGCTGTGACGTTATGGGCATAACCTTTGCAGTATGAGGTGCGTAAGAACATCAGATAAGAATGTGACAATCTGGAAGTATTATCCACATTTAACAGCAACTAGGAATGAAGCAATTTGCAGTCTTTATAAGAACAAAGTTTAGGGTGGTGGGAGTAGCGTTTAGTGGAAAATCCCACTAAACGAAGCACATGCAATTATGCAAGTCAACACGAGTAATATGAAAAAAGCAGTGGATGGTTTGAGAGTCGCTAACTTGGGCTGTTTTGCACACTCGCTTCAGCTTGTGATACAGGACGGGCTGCTATCGCAGTGAAGTGTAAGTGATGCCAGTGGGAGAAAAATTGTGGGGCATTTTAAACATTTGACATTTGCGTATCCTCACTTGGAAGATATTTAAAATGAACTGCAAATGCCTCAATAACGCTTAAAACAAGACGTACAAATGAGGTGGAACAGGTTACTGTGAATTTTTCTAGTAGTCTAGTTGAAGATTTTTTTGCCATACATTTTTTCACCTGTATTTACTTCTTTAAAAAATATATATATATATAAAAAATACTGATATAATACATTATGTATTTATATAAAAATATTAAAGTAGAAAGGTCTTGTATTAGAATCTGTATTTTTGATTGATTGAGATCACGAAAAAAGTCGACCCAGTGTTGCTCTGTTTCGAGGCCACAACTCTCAAACCTTCAACTGGTCAAAGTAGCAGGTGTATATAATGGATAAAGGGAAGATAGCATATGTCACAGTGAAAAGGCTCATTTGTGGCGGGTGATCTCAGAATGAGTTTCAGAAATCTGCCTGGCCAATCAGGATGCAAGTGGGCAGTCAGATAAGGTAGGGGGGTTTGGGAAGAAGTACAACGACAGCTTCAGACATCACCATACTGACATGCGTGCCCAGGGCTGCAGGAAGACATGGAGATGCGGTCGGCCACAGACTACCAATGCCGCACTCTTGGATGGTGGCTGGCTAAATCTAAATCAGAACTCCATTACCAAGCGGAATATCAAACAAAAGAACTGAATTTGGATATCTGCCATTTTAGTAGTATGCCAAGGTACCTTGCACACATAATGAATTCTGTACTATTTACAAATCCAGCTGATGGTCAGGAAAGGCATATCTGCAGCCCAATACAGTATTCGCTCATGAAGATGGAAATGACTGTTTTGGGTCTCCATGTGACCCCCAGAGACCTATCAAAAATTTCATATCCAGAACCACCATTCTGATGAGCTAACTGGATGATTTGTGGGCCTGGATGCCTGAATGAGCTAATGGAACCATTAACACCCCCAAAAGACCCCAGTCGTCTTGTAAAAAACCTGCTCCGATCATGGATGTAGCGGGATAGACCTCGCAAACATGCCACTCTATGGAAATGTGCTGTGAACATACAGGACTAGGAACACAAGGCAGGAATCTTATTAGAAAGACATTTCATGCGCTGCACAGAAGAAAAAAATGAATAAAAATCCAGACAAGCAAGAATGGGAAAAAGAAAAGAGAGCATGGTTCATCGGTAAGAAAAAATAAAGCAGGCATTTGTTTCTGCCCTCTAAGCCATACTAGGGATACAAGCTGCCATCTCCCATAATTCCCAGCTTCATCAATATGCACTGTGTGGCACTGTGGATCCCACATGGACTGGGGGGGGGGGCGGAGGGGGCGTAGATGTGTACTATGGAGATTATATGCAGCCTCACTCAAGTCACGGATTACGCTGCACACCCGGCAATGGCTGGCATCTGGAGAATGCCGCGCTCGGACATTAAAAGACAAACCCGTGACGTCTCTGTTCAAGGCCGTAAGGCTTTAAATTCCTTGCTCTTGTCTGGCGAGGCCTAATGCAAATAAATGAAAGAGCAGCGCAGAGCTTGAATCTTGGCGGCTTTGCATTTATCCCATCTGGAGCGAGGCTTGGCGCCCCGTGCTTCCGAGGGAGCTTCAGCAGAGGCTCCGCAACAAAGAGGAGAGAGACAGAGGCAGGAGCAAGCCGGGACGAAAAACAACAGGCGATGGGCAATTAAACTAGCTGAAACATGGGCTTGAGATCCCAGTCACGGCCGTTCTATTTAAAAAGCAGCATGTGAACATTCATTACTCTGTTTTATATATATATGTGTGTCTGTGCCTGTCTGTGTGTGTGTGTCTGTGTGCGCGCTTGTGTACGTGTCTCTGTGTGTCTCTGTGCCTGTCTGTGTGTGTCTGTGCCTGTCTGTGTGTGTCTGTGCCTGTCTGTGTGTGTCTGTGCCTGTCTGTGTGTGTGCGCGCAAGCACAGCATTTCGCGACACTGTTGTCTCACACCTCCAGGGTTTGGGGTTTGGGGACTCGTGTGATGCAGGTTTTATTCCAAGGACTTCAGTTACCTCCTGGAGTCTAAGGCAGTTTGCTTAACTGGTGTTTCAAAATTGCTCAGAGTGTGATTGTATGTGTGTGTTGCTGCCCGGTTGTGGAATAGCACCCCACCGGGGTGTTTACTACAGTCCTGCCCCCCCCCCCCCGAATAATGAGGCATGGATGGATATATATGGATTAAAATGTGTCTGTATAAATCAACTGAGTAATTTAAACTTGGTGCCGGAGACAGGAAAGATTAACGGCGGTGCTGTTTTTACCCCCCCCTCACTTTTAAGTCTGGAGGACGGAGGACAACAACCTGAAAGAGACCCGTTTCTGCAGTACCATTTAGCATGAAACACATTTTCATTACAGCTATTAACCAACACGCTACACACAATTTATTCTGCGTAAACACAGAATTATCTCTGGTTTATTATAAGGTGAAACAAACACACTTTCATGTTTAAACAGCACTTAGCTTTAAGCTACTGTTGGAACAGAGGGCTCCATCCCCTGAGTAAAAGGACACTGTCATACTCCACGCTTGGCCAGGGTGTATCCCTGGTTTAAGGCGGTTCAGCCAATCCTGGGCCCCAAGCCTATGCAGGCCTGCTAAGCCCCCTGAAAGGCAACTGCCGGCCTTTGTCTGTTGCCGTAGCTCTCCAATTGGTTCATTCTGCAGTTTGCAAGACATGTCCGGTCTTGGCGCTTAACCCCCCCCCCCCCATGGAGAATGGGCTAGTCCAGCTCAGAATCATTCCACCAATCCCACTCAGCACACCGCCAGACCCCAGTGGCTGCACCACGCATCACTTCAGTTACACAAACGACGGAGCGCGCCTTCATCAGAAGATGCTTGGCTGACTAATTATTGCCGGGACTCAGTGAGGATTATCAACGTGCTTTGCGTCACGCTCCAGTGGAAAAGGTGGTGTCAGTAACCAAGACACCCCCTCCCAACTCCTTCCAGCATCTCAATCCTGGCAATTCCCCTGCTTTTACCGTACTGAGTGGCGTCTCCTACTGGGCTTCCACGGCTGATTGGGCCTGTGAGCCATCAGCAGATTTATGTCCGGGACACAGTCGCCACCTCTCCCTTATCTATCAGAGCAGGAGGCTCGATACCCTGGACAGCTCCATAATGAAGCCTTATATCCCCTCCCCGGGTGCTTCAAGGTATCATTCACTGTATTATGTAAATAATGGCCCGCAATCTTATAAGACGTTCCCCTCCCTCACGTAAGGAGCAGTCAATAGTGCCGACGTCATCATGCCTTCTGTAGACTGCAGCCGTAGCCACAGCTAAAACTCCAAACACACTGAGCTATAAATAGAAACGCAGTCACTCCGTTTGTTCACTCCCTCCTCTGCCGCCGGCCTGCTTTTCTCCTCTTCCCACCCGTACAGACGTTCCTCTTCAGGGTTTGACGGGCGATTCCTTTCCTCTGGCCCAGCTGACAAAGAGAACCCTCTGGCAGATTCCGTCGGTGACGGCTTCGGTCCAGACGACGGCACCGGGTGTCTGAAGGCAGGAGAGCAGAGGCTCATCCAGCCCACTTGCCGCAGGTCACCCGTTGATCAAAGGCGCCGCTACGGAGCGCCAACCGCCGGCATTTGAATTCCGACCAGCAGAACAATGTTCTGTAATGCTCAAAACCAGATATTTACTTATTTTTGGAAAAAATCTAGAGGTGGGGGAAAAATTTATTTAAAAAAATCCACCGATGGTGGATAATCACTGACTTCCTCTGTATGTGGATTAAAACATAGCAGTCGCGAGGAAAGATTGCAGCAAACGTGACGGACAAAACGCATAAAATTGAGACACGTGATCCAGGTTCTCCCAGCAGGGGGCGCTGCCTTTTTCCAATGCATGACCAGACTCCTTTAATCACTGCCTTTCCACTCACACCATTCCCATTGACTGCCGGCCATCCCCGACCCCGCTGGGGCACTCGGACGGAGCTCTTGCACGGTGCTGGGCGTGAATAATTAATGCAACGCTATGGCAGTGTGAGGTACCCAGTGGGACGGCTTTGCGGGTGCGAGCGACAGAAGGAGAGAACCACTAAGACGCATCTTTAAATGTATGCCAGCGCAGCCCTGAGACAGTGGCCATGTTTCAAACCAACAAGCGACTTTGGGTCTTGCAGCCACCATAGACGATGTAGGGTCAATATAGGTTTATTAAAATGCCATAGTATTCTGCATATTAAATGAATGGCTATGAAACTCGGTTCGGAGCGAAACTTGTTCGCTCATGCAACAGATACACATAGTCCTACAGTAAGGGAGGGTGAGAGAGATGTAGAGATCGGAAAGTCAGAGGGGTTTATGTGAATGGTCCTCTACGGCACGGATCTCTCTCATGGAAGGACGGTGCAGTTGCCTAACAACTACCAGCTACATTCAAACCTCCTCAGGACATCTTTCCCAACATTCAGATCAGCAGTTGTTCTCAAAAGCATCCCCAGATCAGTCGGGACCATGCCGAGCCTCATGGGCTCTCCACATTGCTCTGAGGGCATAAATCCTTGCTCCCCCCGACTGTCAGTGAACATAATGATACCAGGAGCCTCATTCACTAATAAACTGGATGCTAGCTACATCATTTAAGGGCCGTCGATATAGACGGGGAATCTGGAAAATTCAGAACCACGGAATAATCCAAGAATCCACCTTAAATATGTGCTCTTTAAATTCAGCTAAAACAAATTAAACACCGAACACAATGAAATGCCACAGTACAAGTCAGAGCATTTAGCAGAGGTGGCTTTACAGCAAAATCCCGTTATAGTGGACTCGCTTATAATGGAATATCGTCTATAACAGACGAAGTCCGCTGGTCCCGGCCGTGCGCCTTTAAGAACACGCAGAAAAAGCATCGGATATGGTGGACTCACATATGACGTAATTTCTCTTATAACGGACAAACAATTTGTTCGGCTATAACGGACATGCAGCTCCGCCTACAAGGCGCCTCTCGTGCCGGTGATATCCAGCGCAGATACGTAGTCGGTATTATTAATAGTCACGCATCTGCTCAGGTAAAGTTGGATTACTACATGTACAATATAATAATCTATACCACAAGTGT
>JAODJW010000046.1:8720334-8734951 GCA_026777045.1 Hyperopisus bebe
GCATTTACAAAGTAACTTTTACATACAATTAATTTAGTCCATTTTTCCTCTATTCCCTAACCTACAAAAATATTTCATCCAGAAAGAAAACAGGACAGGAAATTTGAACAGTACACCCTGAAAGGCAAAATGAGTAATGGTTCTGAACTCCACTGCTGACTCCCCGCTAGCAGACAGCACCTTTTCCACACCCTTGGTGCTTTGAACCTCAGTACACTGGAAGACGGGTGAGAGAAGCTGGGATGGAGAGTGGGAGTCCCGAGGACGCTTTCTAGAGGGAACGATAGAGCTGCCAGTAACGACGAGGAAGAGTATCTAACGCCTAACGGGGATGAACAGCGAAAGCGGTGCTACAGGCAAGAGACCACAGCTGTGTCCAGACCTTGTGGGCTTTGCCCTCTCTGGTGCCACCCTTCATAGCACTACCCACACCATCCCTCTACAAAGGGCCTTAGATAAGTAGAGAATGAGCAGTGAAGAATCATGAATTCCAGCTCAAATTTATACTGCTCACCAAGTCCAATGACTGGATGAAAGCTGACCTACGATGGAATCAGCATGGTATCCCAGAGACATGGCAGCTCAAAGGCACAACCCCTTCCATTTCACAGTGACAAGCTATGAACTCAGACACCAGTATATTTGATACCTTTCAGTTGGCCTTTGCTATATGAAGTGAAAAACAATGTCATTTGTCAACGTCGATTCTCCCTGTGGTGCATTTCTAAACCTCAATCGGTGACTGTGGCTAACCGAAGAATTTGAGTACAAGATGAATTATTTAACACGGAAAGTGCAGGCAAACCCAAGGCAGTAAAGTTCAGGTCTGAGGGTACTCAGAACATTCAAGCCATGCTCATTATAATCTGACGTTACTCTGACTTCTCCTTTAACGCGTCCCATCTGCTGTCCTTTAGGCTACTTTAGCGGCCATCAAATGTTGAGTCATTGCCTCACATGCCTACTCAGTAAATATTTTACAATTTCAGGTGCTAACCAACCTTGTTTAAAGGCAGGAGGTCTATGATAATGGCAGTTAGAGGCAGTTTCGTCATCCATAGGCTGTAAAAGGCTGCTAATTCTGACACGGCTAACATTGATTCGTTATTTACATCGCATTTTGCCGAGCTGGACTCCAGATACCGATTATCACACTGGTGTCTGCAGCTCTAGTGCACGACTGCATGGTTGTTATTACCTGGTAATCATCTGTTAGCTGAACCAGAAAACCATCACCACAGTATCTACTATCCCTCCACTCACTCAACGCATAGTGAGCTTTAACCATAACACAGGTGGACGTGGGGCTGGAGCCTCGGTTGCCTGGCAGCCAGAATGTGCTGACGTTTACCTCCTAGTAACCAGAATTTGGGACATAACAAGGGCCCGACAGATTGACGTGCTGCTCTTAGCTAATAACCCCCTGCAGGTCTGCTTGCGAGGCAGACTGACCGAGCGACTTGGTTTGGCATGAACAGCCAATTACCGGTACAGGAGCTGACAAGTGACCAATAGGTGGCGCCAAACTCGATTCAAGAAAACGTTACATCTGAAAATCAGAATTACAGATGTTAATTTCTTACTTTATTGCTTGTCAGCGAGGACGTTTGTGCTCCTTGTCTGAGAAACCATCTGGAACTATAGACAAAGAGGACGGAAATCTACCCGATCCAGTGGTGAAATATTCAAGGTTCTGGTACAAGCTCTTTGGACATACAATCACATTCTGCACAGTCCCAGGCTAACCTGCGATTAAAATTAAATTTACAACAGTTTGTCGTTCACGACCCTCAAGTGAAAGACCTGAGCCTCAAAATATATGCCATTGGCCACCAGATGTAAAACCGTAAATGGAAACAACTAGCCATAAATCCACTTCTCGAGACCAGGTCAGGGAGAATGAATGGCTAGGTAAATGGGTATGTGATGCGGCTTAGCGGTCCCTGGCCCTGTTGGTCCTGAAGAGATGCAGCAGTCTTCCCCACTGCTCTTTAAGCGGCTAACAGCCTAAGTACTGATGTGGGAGGACAGATTGGTTCAATTAGCATAGCTGTTAGTTTAATTGAGCACTGATGAGCTTCACTACACAGAACAGGATGTGCGTACCGCAGCCGCTCAGAACAGCGGTCCGCAGGGGCGGGGAAAAAAATAATAAATGCTTTGCTTAAGAACACAACGGCTTTCTACGTGTCCCCAGTGACCCAGATTTCACCCTTCACTTGTGTGTGTGAGGCTGAAACCATTTCAGGTAAAACACAGCCTCAAGGCAGCAAAGGTAGCTTCCAGTCCGGGTCAGAAAGTGGCCACTTATGACTGGAATAATGTCCCCTGTTGCAGCATCACGATTAAATTGCAATTACTTTGCTCGTCTGGCTGAATGAAAAGCAGACTGAGGGTCAGCTTAATGTGTATCAAGCATATGGGAATACAGAGATGTGTGAATGTCATGGATTAAAATATTAATCCGGGGTCTTGCGTGACTGAGCGGTATGGTGACACGGCACACCTGGGTGGAAGGCCAAGTCGCACAGGTCATAAACAAACGCTCCCGTCAGGAAAGCCCCAGACCCAAAGCAGCATTTCAGCAGGAAAGCTCATTTTGGACAATGCAACACCGATGTTTGTGCTTTCCGACCACTATTTTTGATTTCACATTTACACTATTTAAAAACAATGAGAGATCAACTATTAAAATATTATATTTTCTTAATGCATGTAGAAAATATAGAAACATACAAACAGCCCCCTGATTACCAACAACCTCTGAAAACAATGTTTCTCCATTTCTGTTGGTAAGAGAAACTCTATCAAAACCAGATGAACAGATGAGTACTGTTGGACTCCAAAACACACACACACACACACACACACGACCAAGCACTCTCAGCTAGAGGCAGGACCACAGATCTCTGTTTTTTTCCAAAGATGCGCTGATCTGTTCCGGGAGAATAACAAATAAAAAAGCCGATTCAGGCTGAGGAATATATAAATAGATCAGTTGATTCCACCGCAGCAGAGGGATGAACCTGCGTGGAATAAGGAATGAGCTGCCCGCAGCCGTGCAGAGCCGATCCGACCGAAGCTGCGTCCGGCTGCGAGCCTCCGTCAGCACCGCGTGCAGGCTGACAGGCAGAGACAGAGCCGGTTCAGAGCCAAGCCCCGGCGGTCCAAATGACCCCAGAACCACGAACGGTGTCAGTCGAGAGAGTGAACGGCATGCCAGCCAACCTGTTTCTTCATGATCATATTGTTGCCAGCGAAAAAAAAAAATGAAGGAATTTACACCAGTGCAGAAAAAATAAAATGTACATATTTGTTGAATCACTATATAAAAAGCAGTTTGATAAATATAGGCAGTGCGACAGTAAGAGTGGCACAGAAAGATGCGCTTAACCTTTAAGGCAAATGGAGCTCTGTGAATGGGGGTAAACAAAGGCAAGGTGGTGAGCTGCATGCTGGGGCAGCCGCCGCCGCCGCCGCCGGGAAGGCGCAGCGCCACACACACACCGCATTTTAAACTGCGTCTGTGAATAAAGGCGGGTGTTCAGTCAAAAGCTTGAAAACCTCAGCATCTGGCCAGACCTGAAAGTCACCCTCCCCCTGACCCGCGCACTCAATCCGAGCTGCAACAATAAAGCCTAATGAAACGACCATCGTTAGCCCCCCCACCCCCCACCACCACCACATATCCCAGTAAAACGCCTAATCTACTTACACGCAATCTCCACATCCATGTTCCCCCCCCCTCGTCGCTCCAGTAATCACATGTCTAGGGGTGAGCACCGCAGACAATGGAGGCTGGGCTGGGCGAGATGAGTGCAGAGCAGGCAGCAGATGGTCCCAGGCAGAAGCTCGCTAATGAACGCGGCTTTGAGCGCGGCCATGTGCCGAACACGCCCCGCGCCCCTGATGTCGGAATACGATACAAGCCCAGGAAAATAAGCACACAGCTCCGCTTATGTTGATCCAGGCTGCCGGCGCCCTATTGGCTGGCCGACGCGGCAAGGCCGGCCAATCGTGGCGGCGCACTGTCACATGGGGGTGGAGCTAGAGGAGGATGGGGGATTGGGGTGGGGTGGGGGGTTTGGAGGTAGGCAGGCAGCCTAAAAGCACTACTAGATCACTGTCACTGAGCCAGGACGTGGAGAGGCAGCCCGTGCTTGTGTGGAAGGGCGGCAGCCGGCTTCCGGGTGAGACAGGCAGGGCAGCCCCATTGGGCACGAGAGCGGCTCCCCAACTGCCGTCTCCGAGGCAGTGGAGCGGTGATTAGGATGCGGTATCCATGGAGACCAGATTAAGTGCTGCCCGGCAGATTTGTGGGAGAGAGCGTCAGCAGCGGCAAGCAAATGCTCTTTTGCTTTTCTCCGCGGCGCGTCGTCAAATGGGCCGGGCTGCACTCTCGCGCTCACACGCTGAGATGGGCCGAGCGGAAGGCTCACGGGGTCAGAGGACCGGTGGAGCTAACAGGCTTGGGAAACGGCCACAGCAAGAGAGGTGAGCTACAGGCCAACACGGCCCCTGGTATGAGTGGTAAGTGGGATGTTGTGATGAAATGCCCACTGTGGTAACTACAGCTTAAACGAAGTCCGCTTAACTAATGTTCATTCCCCCTCCCTCTGCCCCCAGTCAAATTCTCTCACACTTCATTTCTGAAATGATTATTCTGATCTCTATTATTAGTATCACTTCTGTTCTAGCGATTTCCCAACTGGATCCCATAAACATAACTGCTGAGTGTGGAAAAGCGGTCAGTGACAGATGACAGGATGAACCCGCCCACTGGGACCCCATAGGCTGTTGCTGAAATGTACAAACATGCCCCTCCCACCTTGTGCCTTATACTGCGGTGTGGAGCACGTATTTACATGAATCAATTTCATAAAATGTTCCTCATAGGGCAGCCTTTGAAGCAAACAGGTCTATGACTCAAGGACCTAATCCTGTCTAGTGAAATATGATTGGAGGCTGGTTTATTCATCTCTGATGCTGAACTATGAAAGGAGCACTTTCATATCTACAGATATTACATTTATTAGTTCCTTTTACGTACCTTGCAGTCACATTCACTGGTGTTTCATGACATTTATATCCCATGAGAGTTTAATAAGAGAAAATTGTGACCTATCAGAGAATAAACCATACCCCCCCCCCCCCTTTGCAGTCACTGACCATGGCAACTTCCAAAACACCCCGGTCTGAAATGGGAATTATCTTATGATTAGGAATCGAACAGGAAAGAGCCCAGCACCCAAGCCAAGCTGCAATAACGATCTTAACACATAAAAAACCTGCCCATTCAGCCAAATGTAGCTCACTGCCATGAGATCTTAGTGTCTGTCAAGGGCCATTACCCAGAATCCACGTCACTGCAGAAGAGCTGCCTTCCACTGTCCACTCCGGAGCATGACAGTAGCTGTTAAGGGGTGGAAATGGAACGGCCATAATTACGGCTTTCCAGATGGCAGGGGACAGGAGCCAAGGCAGGGTGAGACCTCGCCAGGGACGAGGGACAGGTGGAGCTAGTCCGAAATATTAAACAGTGCCACCATATTTGGAACTGCAGAGTCTTGGGGGATGACGAAGGCACCTGGGACAGATTTCAGCACAGAGGACGACAAGGGCTCACACGTGCTTATTTATCCAAGGTCGAAATACCCGGCTTGCAACTTGAGAAAACACCTCAGTCTGCAAGCTGTAAGAAAAAAGGCATTGCAGACAGGTGTAGGCAGGTGGGGAGCTACTAAAAGTATGATAACCCACGTGCCCTGCCCCCCACTCCCCAGAGAAGGCAGGTCATCCACACCGGCCTCCACACCCCTCCACTCCCCCATAAAATGTCATTTGACTCCATCCCTCTTTGCAATTTCATCCAGCTGTCTCCAGGCCAGGACCTACCCATCATTCTGTGGACATATGGGCATTCCCTCCAGCTTCCAGGAGGTCCAGGCTCTCAACAACAAATTCACCCGCGGCCCCGCAATACCGCACCGGGTTTCCGGCTGCACCATGAACTCCCCCGGTGAGACATGCACACGAGGTCCGCAGTGACCGACCCAGATCTCCATCTGTCCGAGATCACCTAGACAAAACAGTGCGGACATCTCCATCCATCTCCTTCCAGACAGCCTGCAAAGCCTTAGCAAGACTGGGACTTTTAAAGGTTCATTAGATGATAAATTGTTTACCGCATGTTGCAGCTGACTCTATGAAACCCTGTGCTGAGCAAGACAGGAGGAACCGATCTTCTGCAGAATCCATTTAATTATCCGTCTTAGAGAAAAACAGCTGAAATGGCTGAAATAGCCCCCCCCCTCCCCAATAGGGTACAGCATCACCACAAGACATGGAAGCATTTCCTCATTCATACACACCCCATTCCATTTACGTGGAGCACACAGCGCCGTTAACACCATTTGTAGGCCAGCTGTATGCATCTCAGCAGGGTTGTCAGGTGTCACAGGCAAGAGCCAGAGAGTCACCAGAGCAGACAGGGTGGTTAGAGACCCCACCCAGTCAGCAGTCATGTTCAACAACAATCCCAGTATACATCTTTAAAAGTGTACACTTTGTACTTATCACTGGGACATGGGATGGGCTTACTGATAGGAAAGTTTGGTTACACCCGTGAGGATTCAGAACTGCCACACTAAGGCCCAACAGCCGGTCCCAAAAGCGGACTGGAAAACATCCCAATTCTTATTGCCAGTCAGCCTCACACTCGGACAGCAAGAGGCCACTGTGCTTCTGGGCTTTTCCCACAACAGCGGCCGGCGTGTTCAGAGAGTAGCAGAGACATTGATTGTGAAACACGATTAAGCCGACACCACGACAACCTTTAATCTGTCATCTCTCTTCACCACAAGCTATAAATAAAGGTACAAAACAAGAACAAAACTGGGGTTACAGTTTGCTGAATGAGCTCCTGTTCCGATTAATGTCACCCTCAAGCTATTTTTTCCCACAGTCCTACGTAACAACAGACCGCACGCAGCACGTCTATAATCCGGATTTCACCTGTTTTACTGTTAAGATGAGGCTTCCAAGACTGACGTATGCTATTTAAATATTAGCTTTCCGCAATCTCACTCTTTCCTCATCGGTCTAAGCACCACCCCTCGACCGCTAATAACAGGGAAAACTGATATTATTGGTCGGCCAAAAGCACCAATCAGACACAGGCACTTCTGCCTGCTTACCTTGTTGAAGTCCTCAGAGGTAGCCCTCATCTCCTTCCAGGTCTTGTTGAGCAGCTGAATGCAGATGCAGAAGAATTCCTCGAAGGCGCGGTCATGGGTGAAGAACATGGGATGGAAGTCACGGCAATTCTCGCTGGCTGCGGTCAGAGGGGGAACATGGGAAAAGGCGTCAGAGTCACGCAGCTGTAACAGTTTGTCAGTC
Source organism: Hyperopisus bebe (assembly GCA_026777045.1). NCBI lineage: Eukaryota > Metazoa > Chordata > Actinopteri > Osteoglossiformes > Mormyridae > Hyperopisus > Hyperopisus bebe. The sequence goes on from JAODJW010000046.1 coordinate 8,727,733, forward strand.
GAGTGGAAATGCCCTCCGTAGAGAGGCCTTTAAACGTTAGTGAGCATTAGCCCAGCGCCGCACAGTCAGCTGTGAACCTGACACAGCTTTAATTATCCTTCTGCTGCAGGCATCTGTCTCCTAGCCACGTACCACTTAACGCACTCCAATGTTTTTGACGGTGATGTTTTCTCCCCCAAAACATGGTCATTTTTGATTATTACATTACATGGTGCATTAAACGCCCCCTTACAACAGGACGAGCGAATGGATGTGCAAGCATCACCATTAAATGGAAAAGACACGGACGTGATTTCCGGAAATCTGATGCTGCCCACTGCCAGCGTAGCATTTTGGCATCTACAGAAACGTGCGAATGTCCAGGTTCACCTAGTACCTTTGCCCTCCACAAGACAAGCTCTCTGGAAACTGGGACCTTCTAAAATAAGCATTTACCTGAAGGCCCGCAAGACAGGCGCAGTCTGGAGACAACAAGGCAAACGCCTTATTTAACACATTTGCTGCATTAGCAAACAAACAATGTTTGTTATCAAATATATTTTTACAGACCATGAGAAAAGCACACTGCACAACGGTTTGAGAAAACTAATGGCATGTCCTGTGAGAGTGTTACCTGTTCCCCACTAAAACAAATATTTGACAAGACATCTGATCAATTGTTATAATACGGAGCCTAACAGTCATACTAATGGAACACAATCTGAACGGGAGGGAATAAAAATCATTTCCACTTGTCCATTTGCTCTTGAGAAAAAAGATATGTCTTAAGGAACAGGGATATAATTCAGGCTTTCATTAATCAAGTATTATAGGCTTGCATTGTTCATCACTGAATTCTTAATTCATGCACTGCATTCTTAATGATGCTGCAAGAGTTACCCCCACCCTGCCCCCCCAGTTCCTCAGTCCATGAATACCAGCACAGTTTCTTCAAACTAAAAAAGAAACAAACCTTTGACCGGCTGTCATGGGAAATATTGCACATTACCCACAGAATACAGGTCTCCCTTACTGTTCTGAGGATTGAAAAGAGTCTTGAAAAAAAGTCACATAAAGTATTATTTGGGGATATAACAGCTATAGGTACGGACTGCAGCACCGGGGCAAATCCGCCTGGGTCAGAATGAAACCAAGCCTGTAAGTAACTGGGCCTTCATTTGGACAGACACGATCAGCCCAGACACCCACTCTACTTGACAGAAATAACAAGTCCAAACCAGCACCATCTGCAGGGAGTACTGAGACCAAGTTGAGAACCGATTCTCGGGTTCTGAGTGCCCGGGAAAGGTTTATTCGGAAGCATTCCGTTGACCAGGTGATACCGGCGTAGCCGGAGGGTGTAAAATAAGGGCTCAATGTACAAAGAAACCGGGGTCTTAATCTGTAAGAACATACCCTCACTGAGGCCAACTGCGACACACTGAGCTTGAAGCCAGGGTGGTTTAGGACTCATCACAAACAAATACATGAGCTTTTATACAGCCTTAGCGTACCATCACAACACACAGCATGAATCCAGGACTGATCCCAAAAAACACAGAACCGGAGAGGGGATCGGTTTAATGGGAATAAGGGTCGTCCACAAAGCAGATGGAAGCAATACATGTTTAGCAGGCTCGGGACTCCAGCTCCCATCAGCCCCCTCTCTAGGCTGTAATTAATGAACCTGGCCAGGTTTAGCAGAGTCAGGACTCCAGCTCCCATCAGCCCCCTCTCTAGGCTGTAATTAATGAACCTGGCCAGGTTTAGCAGATTGGAGCTGTCAGCACACACGCCGAATCCAGCCCAGGACCGCTTCTCATCTAAGAAGCAGTCAGAGAGCCGTGTCACATTTCGATGGCCGGGCGCCATTGGTCAGGCGCCACTCAATCAAGCGCCATCTTTGTGGATCTTTTGCCATCTGTCAGAGAGTTAAGGGTATGGGGTAGTGCCCCCTTTGACTGTCCTTTGACATGGGAGACCAGGAGGTTCACGTAGCTTCCCGTATGCTGAATAATTACAACAGATAGTCAGAAGACATGTAAATGAGCTATTCTCCAGAATTTACCATTAGCACTGCGTGGGTTTTAAGGCTCTAAACATAATTCAACCTTCTCTATAATCAATGTCCTTATAAACAGTCCAAGTATGCTTATTCCCAAGCAGTCAATTTAGCTTTTTTACGGCGAGCCGTTTGTTATATTGCACCACCGAAAGTACAATCACAATATTCCATTTACATAATTTCATTTTACATACATTAGAAAATTTATTTATAATTGAATTCAGTTCCATGCAATATGGGATATCGATATAAATGTGAAATCCCAGGCCAGTATTCATTTATTTTTTTTAATGACAGAGTTAAATAAAGGCTTCGCAAATATTTTTAATCAAACAATATTAAGTTACGCGCCCGATTAAATATATTGCTTTGTAAATAAAACACAAGCCCATCTTGCTTATAATGCAGAGACAATGAAACGCATAAGCTTGTCACGGTTCATCCGGCTCATAAACCACGTTTGCATGAAGGTTTCACTCGCTCGTGGTAGATGAAACCTCCCCTCTCCACCCCAGGCCCAAACAGCATCACGTCTGCGCAGGCTGGCCTGCTGTGTTCACACACCGATGAAGCCAACCTCAGCCAAGGCCATCCAAGTGCATTCAGTTGGGCCGGGAGGGGACAAGTCCCAAGAAGTGCTCCTGACAGCTGTCAGAGCCCGGCGGAGCCAGGGCCCCAGGGGGAGGGCAGACGAACAAGACAGTACACCAGAGTCACCTTGAAGCCAAACGGCATGACGAATGTGTGGTGAAAGGTGTCAGCCTAATTATAATTAATTCCGCCACCATTCCTCCAGCGGAGACTGACCGGGGCACGCAGTGCATCGTGGGAGACCGCCACCGGGGAATTCTGCCCCCATCTGGAGATCGTCAGGGCTGCGGTGACGTCGAGCGACCGCGTCACGTGACCGAGGTAGGCGGGGCTTGCTCCCGTGCTGCACAGGCCATGTGATCACCTGCTACTGCTCTGGGGTCATTTTGGCGGCACAGATCCTGCAGTCTTGAGAACGTCCTACACAGCAGCTGCTCAGTATAAGCAGCAGAGGAGACCTTTACGGTGCGCTAAGGGAACTCTGCAGGTGAAGGGGGGGATTAGTTAAGCAGCTATACCGCTAAACAAGTTGACTGTTTACTGGTTGATTTAACAAGCTGGAGTAGGAAGAAAGATACTTGTAATCTTAAAATGGGGGAGGAGGGAACCTGAGGATATTTAAGTATTAAACAGCTGAAAAATATCACACAGTAGGCCAGGTCAACCTTCAATGGCCGATGAGTCTCTGATGCACTGCAGTCTTACAGCCCACACTAAAGCTAAACCCACACCTCGGGCAAAAACGCTTGAAATCAGAAGGCACCTCCTTCTTGGAACAATTCTACATCTACGACGTGTCATTTGTTCCATATTCCTTTCCCTTTGGGTTGAAAAAGACCTGTCTGGACGGCACCAAGCACGGCTGTTAAATCCCACTAGTCGGCAGGAGACATGGCGATTTCTCCCAGCTGGAACATAATGCTTAATTTTACCCTTATATAAGCAGGAATGGAAGACGACTGTGCATTCAATCATTACCCAGGCGGGGGGCTGTTCCAAACAGGCCCGGTGCAACACAAGAGACAATAAATAACCGTGGACAGGATGCACTGGCGGGAGCCAATTCCAAAGCCAGCTCCATTTCTGCCCATGACTAACACCTAACACGTCTTTTATATATGAAATCATCAGGCAATGTGCATAACGCTCTGGGCTCATCTACCAGCCGATAAAAGCCAACAGCCGCCATCTTGCAAAGAGTGTATCTCTCAGTCGATCGAAGACGTCGATCTTGAGCAGGGTGGACTCGCAGACACGTCTGGCTGACGGCAGCGTGTACCAGTCCAGCAAGCCCGGGGACGTCCCGTAAATGCTGGTGTAGTGGAACGGGAGCGTGGTGGAGATAAACAAATGTGATTGGAGGAAATCATGGTGACAGATGGAAAGATCAGCCAGTCGCGACTCTCGTGCGTATCCCGCCCTACAGCGCAGCACTCCTCGCCCCTCTGTGCTCCATCACCGCCTCTCTCCAGCGAGGAATCAAGCCAACACATCTTCAAGAAACACCACATGCTGGTTTTTAATAAATCAGCCGGGCGTCTGTCAGTTTGCCTCATGTAGAGGCTGAACTATGATTCAACAGGCAAGGGGGGGGGCACATCTCTGCCCACTGCAATTCCAAACAATTTCATAAACGTCCACGTCTAGCGGAGCGGCAAGGTGCGGCCAGATACATCAGGCTGATGGAAACGTCTCCCGCGGGGGCCTAGCGAGCGTGCAGGGCCTCCCAATCCTTAAGAACGAACATATTTTTCGAAGCTGACATGAGACCATGTGACTGGTGCACAAATAACACCCCAAATGGTGACTAGATGCTCGTAGGAGTCAAAACCATGACTCAGCACGGTGATGTTGAGGGCGCTCTGCTTCGGAGTCCTGCGGTTCGACCGGGTAATGCCTTCCTGGAGTGTACCAAGAATGCCAATGGAAGCCGGCCTACTTTTCTTCTGTTTAACGGGACTGGTAACGACTGATATTTGGTACAATTTCAGCTTTCATTGCAAACAAAAAAGTAATATTCCCAACTTAGGAAGAAGCTGCCAACTTCAGCTGAAGATCAATACAAGCTACATGGTTGGAAATGCGTCACTGGGCCATCGCATTACCAAATGCATTTTTTTTTCACCTGCACCTTTATGTCAGTCATGTTACTCACATGACCGATTTCAGATGAGCTGGACCACGTAGAACGAAACACTCGCTGATTGACATGATAAAAAGTGTCTGGCCCCAGCCCCGTCGGCATCACTCACGTCCCGCTTGGCTCAGCTACCTGCCCTGAGCGGCCAGGTACCCCGCTAATGTGCGCCTCTTCATTAACGTTAATTCACTTCTATGTCGTAACGCAGAATAACTCCAAATGCAGGCTGCACGCGAGTTCTGGCAAAAACACACACACAGCTTTCATAATCTAACCAAAGGTCACGTTCCTAGCAAGCGCATTAGAGGTGGGTGTCAGAAAAGAATCACATTAAAATAAAAATCGGGCGCTTCTCACCTTCAGTGATATAATTATCTGTGCTATAATTATCAGGCATATGGGAATTTATCACTTTGAAGGCAGTGCTAGCTTCTGTGTATGTTAATGTTACATAAACACTGCTGGAGAGAAATGAGGTGGGTTCACACAGAACACAGACACATCCCAAATGTGGCAATTTTTGTTTGGCTTCTCACTATGCAGGGTTTTTATATAAATGTATAAGAAATATATTACTGGGGGGAAGTCTCTTAGGTTATTGCCTGGCCACTATATTATCCAAATTATTATACAAATTACTCAGTTACATTTGAATTATAAGACATAATTATAGGAGAGTTAAAAAGATACAAACTAAATTTTAGCATGCGTCAGCAAACATCCATGAAAAGCTTACTTAAGTGAAGTTTTTCCTTATAAAATTGCAATTTTTAAACTTCTCATCTTACACATCAGGATATTTTGTGAAAGCAAAGCATCCTGCGGCAGGCCTGCTTCTCTGACCTGAGCCAGCAGCGTTCCATAATTGCTACGCCACCTATTGTCCCCTCCCTGTAACTGCACCACACATACAGTGTTAAGAAGCAAGACTGCCTCACATATCACAGGCTGGAAGTGCATCACACTGAAAGCGCCTCACAGGACCACCGCGGTCGGTGTAACCGGCGATGCTCGATGCCGGAGGGCTTGGTAGGTCCAGTTACGGGGCCGACTCAAAGCAGCAAGGTTGTTAAGCCTCTTTCAGACCGAAAAGTGACAAACTGCGGCCGGCGGCTTTCATCTCCAGTCAAAATGGCCATGTTTTGGGTTCCAGGGCCTTTTGTGACCTTCACAGGGATGGAGCCAGGCTCTGGATTACAGCACGATCCGTAAGACTTGCAGGCCACCAGCTGGTTTCATCATGGTGCTGAATCAGGGTACGAGCAAAGACAATATGCATAAATATAGGGTGGGGGGGGCTAGCATAGAGACTGGAACGTGTTGGCTGTGGAGAGACCTAGTGCATGTGTTAATGCTGCCTTGCCCCTAACCATGGCGTAGGAGACATCATAAAGCGTCTGCTATTCTGAGCGCTTCTGGGCCCACACTGGAGGCTCTGGTGTGATCGCTGAAGTTTTCCGCCCCCTTTCTCGCACTAAAAGAGGCGTCTCATCCAGCAGACGACAAGCTTCCTCTATCTGTTTTTCCCCCCTGTGTCACTATCGCCATGCCAAACACACCGTGTGCTTCATGAAAGAACGGCACATATTCTGAGCAACACTCGCTCAACCCGCTGTTTTCAAGCAGCGAGTCCCAGTAAACAATAAGCTTGGGAACATTCCGATAACATACGTAGAACAGCACTGGCCCAGTGTAAACCTGTCAGGTTTTCCGGAGAACGTGCTCAGAAACTGGGTTGGAAAACGGACAGTGGGGTAGCTCTTCTTGTTGGTTTAAAATCCCCTGTAGATGCGCTTTTCACCACCAGGACCAGAACATTCCATGAACCGTTTGCTGAAAACACGAGCCGTCTCCAATACTTGGTCTCTGGGAGAATATTCTATATTTACGTTTCTGGAATGTTCTCTGATGTCCTGGGAACATTTTCAATTAGTCATGTCACAAGACGGGAGAATCGGACCCACCACATTGTTAAACTGTTTTAAGTTGGGCCCTGATGTGAAATATGGTGAACCTGTTTACACCAGCCTTTCACCCTGGAGATGAGGTCACAGCTGAAGCGAATGCGGCAGTAGAACGGAAGCCGTAGAGTTCACACCAGGTCGCGGAGCCGCTCCACGCTGGGCTGAGCTGAGTCCGTCAGTGTGGAGCCTGAGACGCCATTAGCACCAGCCTTAAATGGACGTTTCAGAAGGTACCTCAGATGGCTGCATCTCGTACGGCTCTAATGGGCTTTGAGGCTGGGGGGTGGGGTGGGTGGTGCTCACACCCACAAAAACATCTCTGCAAAGACAGCCCTGCCAAACAGACTACTCCGAGGCCTGCTCTTAAAGGCCAGCATTACTTTTTAATGAAGAAATGTACCGCGTCTCTGTTTAGGTCCATTTAACTCACTTTCGGCCCGGAGCGATAGCGTGCATTAGCCGTCCCCTGGTGGTGCGGAG
>JAODJW010000046.1:8744438-8756537 GCA_026777045.1 Hyperopisus bebe
GATTCCCCCCCCCCCCCCCCCGCCTCACGTGGCAGTGAGGAATCAGTGGATGTTACCCCCACCCACACATTTCGCCTAGGGTTTGACTGGGATCTGACGTGTGATTTAATAATTCAGAACTGTCTGAATTGCCACAAGCGACTGGCATGATGTCACTAGAAATATGGGTGGTGTTAGAAGTGCGTCACATGACCGAGAAGCTTCATGGCCAGAGGACGAGGCCGGCGGGTAACAAGGCTGCAGTTCAGGTACAAACTCAGAGGAGAAACACAGCACAGAGAATGAGGGTCCCACGCAATTACATTACACAAGGTGACAGGAGAGTGACACAGGTCTAAAGATAGCACCATCTTCAGCAATTTTGAAAAAATTGCCCATCTTCAGTACGCCAGACACACAGTAAAACAATGATGCGGATGTTAGGCATCCTTACCTGTCGTTTCTCCTCTGGGGCCTTGAGAAACAAGGCATTAATTACAGCAATGGTGTACGTCTGAATGTCCTGCTCAGTTCTGCCACAAAGGGACAACAACAGCATTAGACAGTTCCTGCAGAATGACATTGATGACAACGCCCCCAACCCACGAGGACACTGATATCTAAGCACCCTAATAGAGTGCTTAGATATATAGAAAAAAATTAATTTAATGAAAGATCACGCAAGCAGCAAAAAGCCTCACCCTTGTAGGTGTGGTATGAGCTGCCCGATCGTGATCTCTTGCGCCACCTTCTGGTAAAGATCTTGACTGTTCAACACCATGGACTCCAAAATGGCCAGAGACCGCTGGAGCACGGCAGTGTCCATGGCAGACTTATTCACATAACTTGCAATCTGCAACCAAAATGCATTATAAAAATGTAAAAAATACAGAACTATTTATTTTGGGGTTTTTTTTGCACCCTTGAGGAAGGGTACACTTAAGATATTAGTCATCCTTTCTGGCATATTCAAATGAACTGTTATCTTCAGTGAATGATGTCCTTCCTTAAAAAGCTTGATGCATTCATATTCCTACTCCCTTTACAGTCTTTGCACTTCAAGGCACGATCGACTCTTTTAGCAATGTTCAACCTCAAATCTACAAGCTCCTCCACAGCCTTTAAATCTTAGACTTCAAAGACTCAACTGATGTCTTTTTTTTTTCCTTTTTCTTTTTTTTTTAAGCATCGCTAAATTTTACAAGCAGCTATTCCACAAAGCTTAACAGGACTTTTCCCACGGAGAAACGGTAAGTGCGCAAATCACAAGTTCAGCTGTGAATAATGAAAACATCTGGTCTATGGATGACAGCAAATGGGTGGCTGGCAGACAGGGTCAGGTGACCTGGGCTATCAATAAACTGGCTGTCTCGCATGGAAAACCAGCATCCACTGTTGCCCTGAGTGGCGCTGCCACCATCTCCTGCAAACGCACCTTTTTGATAAAGGGCACCGAGAAAGTGTCCCAGGAGACAATGCCGTGGTCCATGAGCTCGACGAACGCCGTCAAGGTGAATGACAGCAAGTCCCCGAAGCTGGAACAGATGAGATACACAACAACCAATCGCATCACCTCTGTTAACACACAGGGAAGCCAAGCAAAAGCACTGGTTGGTGGGTGGGTGGGTGGGCGGGACATAGCGGAGTGCAGGCACAGCTGCAGCCAGATGCGCTGGACCAGAGGCACGAACATGAGGGCAGCTCCACAGCGCGGTGGGTACTGACGGTGCTCTGACACCTGGTCACCAGAAGGGGGCACCAGAAGGAGCCAGAGCAAGCATTGAAGCTGTACAGCATTTCCCATGCATGGTTATCTGGTCATTAGTAAACTGGTCAACGGGTCACACGTAATCAAGAGAGGTTAGCCGGTAAGATGAACAGGAATTTTAAAGAACAGACATATTACACACTGAAAGTGATGTTACAAGCCTTCACATATTACATACTGCCTTTATAGAGACAACAACACTATGCAGCATTTCAACATTGTATTAATTTTTAACAAAAAATACAAATCATTGCCTATGAAAATCCTGTCATTGATCAAATATGACAATTTACAAACCAAAAACTTGATACGGTCTATTACTACGTTTTCTGTCTTTAAATTCACTGCTTTCAGGTGCTTTGTTAATTTTTTGATAATATTTCAACATGTACTAGTTTATTATAGCTGTAAATCACATGTACAGAATTTCAAAACAAATATACCGTGATTAAGCTCAGTTTATGATTCATTGTCATACTCTACATCCACTTTGCACTGTATCTTCATTATTAACAATACTGCCCTCTCCTGGCTGTGAATACAAAAGGCAGTCAAAGCTACCAGCTAAAATGCATTTAAAAAATAAAATTACTGCGTCCCTCTTGCATGCCTGAAGCAGGTTTTCAGGCATGCAAGAAATCAGTTTTTGCTCTTTTAAACACGGAATTAGGGTTAATACAGGTCAACGGTTCACAGAGAGATCACCTCCAGTTCACAACAGAAGCCTTCTCAATCTACATTATAAAGAACGCCATAAAGCTGCTTTGTTAAAACAAGCATTTCTTTGGTAAAGCAGTGAACCCTAAGTGGCAATCAATATTTATACTGACACAAACTATATCTGTGTAAATAAAAAGGACCTAACAACGCTACCCAATGCTGCTTCTGTTACCCTCTGGGTTACTGGGGTAATTGATCACAGATTAATACAGATGACTGTCAGGTGAGACAGTACAGCGGACAGTTCTAGTTAACAGGCTGAAAACACAGGTATCCATTCATGATCCCGGAAGCTCACGGCTTGGCAAAAGCTCCTTCCAGCTGAGAGCTGATTTCTGAACTAATGCAGCCAATCAAACGTAATCCTGAGCAAAGCCAAGAGCCCAGGACCAGGATTGGACACGGCCGGCAGACGACATATGGAACGCATGTAGATAACCAGTACATGGATATAAAGCATTTTGCAGATAAAACAAACACTGATTTAAAGAAAAAAAACACAGCAAGTTAATTACAGAAAAACTAAGCATATAAGCAATCCCCACTTAATTGTAGAAATCTTTGCAAGGATTCCATAATTACAACTCAAACGGGCCCTATACAGTATACAACCTGCGCTGCTCCATCTTAAAAATCCATCAGAATTTTTTTTACACTTTTAGATATAAATAGAATATGTGCTACTTGTCTGCAGGTGAATCTCCATAGACAGATCCACATATATAAAGGATTAAGAGGAATGCATAGGGGTGCGCGGTACAGCAAGTGTGGCAGAAGGTTCAAATCTGCACCTGGACTAAATATCTGCACATGCCAGTAATTAGTCATGTGATCCGTGCGTGACAAACCTCACAGTAACTGGACGTTATATGAAGTCCTGATCTACATCCACAGTAGAAACTACTCTAAGTTTAAAGCACACACCACTACAGGTGAGGGTCTCACACCATTTTGCCCAGCATAGAAGTAAATTTAGCCACTTGTTGCTTACTGAATTAGCATGAGAGGCTGATGCCAGTGCATCACAAGGAAAATATCACACCCATACAGCACCCTCCACCAAGAAAACGTGCCCTGCGTGGGCTCTGGTTATGAAGTGTCTGTTTTGAAATCAGGGGGAGTTTTGGCCAACATCACATGCAAGGACGAGCAGAAGAGAGGATCGGTCACATGGAACGAATGAAGATCTTCCTGGCTGACGCTCATCCGGGGAGGGGGGGGATGAAAGGCCCAAGCCAGATCATGCAAAATTCGGTCAGTAGATTAAGAGGAGAAATAGGCAGTGGGGTTTTCCGGGTGGGGGGCTTACCAGGGCTTCATTATCTTCTGAAGTTTCTGATACCGTCTGCAAAGATTTAAAAACTTTGACGTCAGGGACACAGCAAAATAACATGGCCGAACATGACACAGAAGAGAGGAAATGTGACAAAATCGGATCCCGCCTGTCGGACTCCATAAGATTTCTTAAAAAAAAAAAAAACTTAAAAATAATTTAAAAAAAAAAAACAGGAAAAAAACACTCTTTGGGGGAAGGGGGGGGGGTTGGATTTTTCTGGAAATCCTGCTAGGGTTGGGAGGCACATCACCCGTAACGCTTTCTACACTTTGCAAAATACAATAACGGTTCACCTAAAACTGACAACACCAGCGACAGATGTTGCTAAGTCCAGGATACAAGCAAGCACACATTAGAAAAACAAAATAAAATACTTCCAGTTGAATTGTGACCCCACATTCAGGGATGTGACACAATATCACCCCACTGCATTTAGATACACGCTGACCAAATCTGTACATTGGGTCTTGTTACCATCTCATTTTCGACTGTCCTGTCAGCAACCCGTGTTAATGGGAACACCTGCCTACGGAAACAAATATTTCCCCCCCCCCCCCCCCCACCTGATAGGTCTGATTAGATTATCAGGAAATTTTAAACCTTCTCACAGATACAACCTTCCAATCTTTGTAACCCTAGCCTTTCATTTTCATAGACGCAGAGTGGAAAAAAATATCACAAAACATTTTTATTCCAAGTCTTGGCAGCACCCAGCGACTGAGTATCCAATGTCAAAACTGTCAGATTAAACTTAACCTGTCAATGAGCTCTAATTGTTAAGAAATGTAAACAAGGAGCAATGAGAATGGCTGCCATGAATTATAGAAACTGGGACCCTGTGGTTTGCATTGCGCAAACAGCCTTTCAAACTTCTTGGCCTGTGTAATGACAAATTCGCCACTAGATGGCGGTACACAATTGCAAAAATTGCACTTTAGCGCTATAGCTTCCGGAGGCAGTGCGAACCGCTAACGCTACGCAGAACAAAAGCCGGACTATACTGCAGTTGGCCCAGATCAGGGTTAGGGGTCCCATCTTCAGAATCTGTAAACCATAAAGCGTAGAGCTCCTCCTAAATAATTCATCCAAAAGGCTTGGCAGACGGCTCACACTGAAACGTGCGCTCCAGCTGCATCGGGATAGAGCTTGACGGGATTTACCGCAAGCACACGAGAGAGGCGAGCTTGCGATTTGACTTTATAGAGAAAGGGTTTGAAGAGTGACGCTGACGGGGAAAGAAGCCTGACGTGGCGGATCTGAGGCAGGGGAACGGCCAGAGTCCGGAAAAGAAATAGATTAATGGTGAGATGGGGGCATTTAAGGGCACCACCTTGGGTGTCTATGCGCATTAGCCCAGTCAGGATCCGTCTGTGAACAGCCGAGGGCAAGGTGGTGTTAGCCTCAGCGGATTCCTGACAAGCAAAAAGCTGCCCCCCCCACCCCCACCCCTTAAAAGAATGTTTGATTCCTCTAGTCGACCCCTACAGGGAGGCTGCCGGTCTGAGAAATGGGACAAAAATCAAAGTATAAATAAATCGACGAACTTTCCACGTGTAACCTGGCTCTTATAATCACTAAGGAATGAGTTTAACTTCTGAAACTGGCACAGCAGTGGGAACAAAGATTCCCTGGGTCATAAGCGTCATCTGCTGAACTGGCAGCAGGTGGCGCTGCGGTTAATGACCTTAAAGTTGCCGGCTTGTGTCACAGAAGGGGCCCCCTGCTGTGGAACCCAGCTCTATTAATCTCTGTAGGAGAGAGCGTCCTCTAAACTCCACTAGCGTGGCACTACCACTAGGGGGGAGCCTGCGGGTGGCCTGCACTCGTCCGCCTCACCCTGGGGATTTTTCCACCGTACTCTGAGCGCACAGCATGGCGGGGGGGGGGGGGGGTGGGGGGCTGCTGACAGGACGGACCTGAAAGTGGAGGCTGTATCAAGACCCAATGCTCCAAGAACTCTCACCAATCAATGGTTTGGGGAACATTATTAACTAACTAAAAAATACAAAGTGAATGTGCAAATACCTTTATAAATGCACATATAACTGAAGGCTTTAATGTGACTGCATTGAGTAAAACAGGTACATTTAGGCGACTTGCAGGAGTGTAAGGGCCGGCTGTACGGCTTCCCTCGAGAGACAGAGGGAGAGGCGGCGCAATGACGACCAGGTGACAGAAGGGCGGCGCACTTACTCGGTGCCACTCTCCACCATCTGGGTGAGCAGGGAGATGCCGTCCAGGTTGATGAACTCTTGGGCGAAGGTGATGTCACGCGACGCATTGGCCAGGTCCTTCAGGGCCTCCAGTTTGGCGTCCATGCTGGACGACTGGATGCGCTCGTGGAGCTGCTGTGCCGTCTGGGCCTGGGGGGGGGGGAAGGGGGCACCATTAGCACACAGCAGTGTCAGATACGCCGCAGGTTCGAAAGGTAGGACACCCAGTTAGGGGAGCTGCTAAATTTTTTGGGCTCCATGAAAGTGCCCAACGCAGACCAATCCATTTATGTTCCAAATGTTTTAGGGCCCAAATTGTCCTAACCCCCCCCCCCATTCACAGCACCCCTAACTGGAGTGGAGTAGAATTTTGCAGTGTTAGGCCCCAAAACATCTTTACCCCCAGGGAAGAGAAACTACACATTAAATTGCAAAGTAGGCGAGCTAATTAATAAGCTAGCAGATAATTAATAATTAACAATGCAATAATAGCCATCCGCACACGTGCTCATACATTATAATTACACTTAATAGGCATGATGAGACCCATGATCCCCCGTACAAAAATGGTCGCAAATTATGTAAACAAAATCCACATGAAAGAGCCAGAGTGGGTGAAACTTAAGATCACAACCGGACTGTGACTCACAGGGGACGTAGTCAGCCTCAGAATCGAACCATTTTTGATCTCGTTGCGATTCTAAAAATCAAAAAAACTGGGTTACAGTACAGAAACTGGAGCAGGGCTCTTCAAATCTGGACCTCGATTCCAAATCCGGGCCGTGTTTTCAGTCACTCCCAAGTAGTTTGTTTAATGATGACTGATTCTGATTGGCCAGAGGCTTCACACCTGGCTCACAGGTAAAGGAAGGCTGGACAACCAGCAGGGCTCAGACCTCGAGGACCGTGATTTGAACAGCCCTAAACTAGACTTACTTTCAAGTTCACACATCTAATATAAGACTGCAGTTTGTTTACCAGTGATGACTGAATTAAAAATACACACACGCCCTGTCTGATCTGCACATACACATCTTGCGGTTCAATCTGACACATTAAAATGAATAAACGTCCTGATGTGGATACTGTCTGCACATTGACGCAAATAGCTCACCTTTTCCGTAATGTAGAAATTAGTGGAGTCTGCGTTCTGTAGAGCATAATTTTCATGGTTCCCCAAGGACCAGCTGTACAAAACAAAAGAAGGACATTCAGAAGGGCAGTGTGACAGGAGTCAGGGAAACAGACATTTTATTGCTGATCCTATAAAGTCATGTACTGCACAGGTGACATATAGGAGGCAAACATACACGCACATGCACATTGAGTTCACTAGAGGACACGCCTCAGCAGATGTCGGAACATCCAAAAGTTAAGGACTTTCTAGGATGACCTAGAAACACAACAAAAGACTTACCCTTCACAAACTTCTTTAATGATGGCCGAGAGGGGCTTTTTCTAAACACATAAAAACACGAGAAAAGCACAATAAAAGTGACCCATGGGAACATGCACACTTAACTCTACAGTTATTCTCCAAAGGGGGGGGGGGGGGGACTGCGTTCTCACTCCCTGTGTTCAGTTGGATCAATTGTTGAAAGTATCCAAGGCCACGCGGCTGAGGCGACCTCCATCTCACCTGGTCTATCTCCATGAGGCGGGGGAAAGCCCCCGGCCACTCGATAGCCACCTTCACGATGTCGGCGGGGGGCGGCATGCTGGAGGGCACTGCGGTCCTTCACTGCTTCCCTGCTTTCATACAAACCTGCGTGGGGGTAAAACCAGTCACCACCAAAGATGCAGAACCCAAACCGTTCACCCTTTAATTAGGCCAAACGAGTCGCAGCTCCCCTCTGAAGCGTTAGTGAGGTAGAGTCGAAGGCGATGGTCCAAGTCTAATCCAAACATGTCAGGAAGATCTCTCACTTCCACCAGGAAGACTAAAAATATTCCAGCCGCCATACTGAAATTACCAGACAAAACACCTCATTTACGTCATTAGGAATGCCTAGTTTTGAAAAGGCTGCCTGTGGAAATTGCAACCTTTCCATGGGGCGATTCCTGGTGAACACAAACAAAAAAAATGTAACGCAGCCAGCGAGACGGTAGTCATCAGCGTGCAGTTGTGTGCAGAGGTTCAAGCCTCAGTAGCTGGCATGAGGAACTGAAAGAATCACTTCTCAGAATGCTGACGTTCGGTCTACGATAAGTGAGAAACCGAATGCATTTAGTAAATAAAGAAAAGTGAAGAAGCCGAGCTTAGCAGGAACACATCAGCTCTGAGGGTAGTGCGGAGATGTTCCTCCCATCAGCGAGAGGGAGTACTGTGCTCAAAGGCAGGATCCCCTCGAAACTACAGTGACCACAACTGCAGGTTTTGGGGGCAGACTCACCAAACATGAACAGTTTAGCTTTAGGATAAAGGCGTGAGTGACCAGACGCAAGGCCGCTGTCCACGCTGTTTTGTTCTGAAACATCTCTCAGCAATGGAATTTGTGAGAGGAGCAGGCTGGTCGTCTTAATGGTTACCATACTATACTGAGCGACCGTAGATTCAGGCAAGTGGGCTCTGTGATAAGACCCCCCTTGATCACGCACACATACGCACGCACACACACACACATATCACTCTACCACTCTAGTGGGAAGATGAAGACTGCCATCATCATCATCAGTGCCAAATTAATCGACCTGTAAATCATCAAAACCCAGGGAGCCGCTGAATGAGATCCTGGTTGACAGAGACTGCTGGTCTTCTCATTTCTTCTCCCAGCATGCACCTCTTCCACTCTGTATGCCAAGTGGAACACTCTTATACTCGTCTTCCCAGACCATCACCTTCAAAGGCGCCACTGCGGTTAGCCACAGTTGGCGACACAGTGAGGGGTTCCCCTTTCGTCCCCGCCCTGATTTTCACAGTTCGCTCAGACATCTGGCTGGCTGTGCAACTCACCGCCAGCTCACCCATGCCACACAAGCCCCAGCGCTGTTTCCCATGCAGGGCCACTCAGTACGTGAATGCTGTGCGCACGTGATGCCAGCCTCCCCTGTAATTTGACTAACCTCCACAGATCAGAGGGGTTTCCCTAGTAGTGATGGGCCAATGAAGCTTCATGAACCCCACTAGATGATACTTGGTTTGCTCTGGAGCATGCTTTGTCCCCTTTTTTCAACAGACAGCACCATCTAGTGGGGTCAAAAAAATACAGCAAATGGTTCATGAAACATCATTTTGTCCATCACTCGGGCCTTCACCTAAAAAGAGTAAGAAGTTTGCCTTGGGAGATCCAGCGGCCTGTGGAAAATGTGACCAAAAGTAACAGTGAAAGGGCAACAAACCGCGGATGCCACCAGGGCTGACAGGCACAGCGAGCGACTTTCTGGGCGCAGGGAGGTCACCACGATCTGGGACATTAGTAGAAGGCCCACAGCCTTTCCCTGCATATTAAGCCTCCTTATACCTGTCCAATGACTAGTGAGCCCCCATCTTTGGTTCACATGTAGAAGGCCTGCCTTCAAGCAGTCATGCTGCAGGGCCAGGCTGGTTTAATTGGATAAAACTGTTGTCAATCACATGCAGCTCGAATGATATTTCAGTACAAATAAATCTGAGCAAATCATTGGGGGATAAACACAGATGGGTGCGTTCAGGGGCTGATATAACAGGGCCACGTCACCTGTGATGCCCAGTCCCAACAGATGGAGCCATTCCTTTTCTCACATGGAGGCGTCTGTCCACATTGTAAATGCTTCAGCGTGCACATGGGCGATACTCCCACAAAACCTGACCAGCACGTGTCCCCTCGTGAAAACGTGAGTCGGACAGGACAGTGCGTCATGTGTGACTCACACTGAAAAACCCAAGACTCCTCCAGCTGGGCTCTGTCCCAGCCAGCTCCATGAGGCTGCCTCGGTTTCTGGGGTGTGCATGAGTTTGGGCAGCTCTTTCCATAAACACACACTCGTAAGCCTCCCTAGGGAGATGTGTCTTATCCAGCAGCATGTTGTCATGTCCTCAAGTGTTTTTGACACTAGTGCCATCATCATCATCATCAGCAGCAGCAGGAGCATTCTGACCTCAAGATTAAAACCTAAAGAAAAACACTACAGAAAAAGATTTGTTTATTTCTTGTCCAGTTGAATGACTAGGGACATATCTGGTTCTGTCCAGATTGATGATTAGCAGGTGAGACTTGTTGAGATACATCCTTCGCACACTGTTAAAAGCCTAAATCACCAGCTGACACCACTCTCAAGGGCGCCTGACATCAGCATCGACCTTGCACGCCCTCAAGGTCACGGAGGGGCGTCTGGCAAGGCGCAGCTGCAGAATGGGAGACAGGAGCCCCCTCAGGGTGCGCCGAGGTCAATCCACCCTCCCCACCTCGTATCCAGCCTCGGCAGCTGAGTTATGTAATGTTCCTGGAACTCGGAAAATGGCTTCGAGCCATCGAAATCCGAGAAGATGCAGGCCGTTATTATCCCCAGAATGGGAAGAACGTGGCGTCACCGTTCACCTTGAGATCATCGGCCGACCCTCTCTGGACGTGAAATGCCGGGGGCCCGGCAGCGCCACTCTCTGACTGGATGACTTGTGTGGGAGGCAGGTTTCGGCCCACAGCTCAAACGGGAACCAGCGCCGCAGCGAACAGGAGGTGCCGCGCTCAGTGCAGTCATTTTTTAAGCTTTTCTGCAGCCTCAGCGTTCTTGTAGGCTCTTGTCGAAACCACAAAGAAGAGAAGGTGTTTTGATGCCTTCAACAACTCCTTGCGTCCCCAGATTCACAGAGTCCCCCCTATCGATGATCCTCATGATCTAAAGGAGCCCGTGAATGACATTGGGGGGTGTCGCTTGACTGGTCCTTAGTGCAGGTTTGCTGGGCTGCCCTTTTGTTAAAAACCAGAGCATGAGCTAGCTGTGTGACAGCCAGTGCCTGGAGCACTTTGCCAGGATGCGGGTGACAGCCACAGGCATGGTGCGGCCCGCTTCGCTTCTAAAGCACACGGTCACCGTTTGGTAATCCACTGTTCACCTGGACCCTCCTTACGTTGCCAACACCGGCCGTTTACCGCAAACCCCAAAACACAAAGAAGAAAACGCTTTTTCCAAATACCGAGGCTGCATAAGAATCCGGGTAAGCCTCCAGAACATCAGAAACACGCCATGCTGCCCGGGGGCACGTCTGATCTAGGGGTCAACTCCACCCACATCCGATAGCAACACCAACCAACAAATAAAACAAAATGGAAACCAGAGCTCGCATCCACGGTGGAACGGTAAAAATGACAATTTAATTTCAAAACGACAACTGGACCAAGCCTGGGGTGCACACAGGGTCTGTGGTATACAGGAAGGATACTAAATGGGTCTGCTGGTGGGGGGTGGGGACTTAATAATTCAGCATGGTAACAAGAGAACTCTTACTTTCCTAGAGAGAGACAGGGACACTTAACCCAGATAATCAGAAAACTATAGCCTGGAGAATCTTGCCCACCCCCCCCCCCCCCCCCGGCACCAGAAAAGAAGCTTATTGTAAGTGCCAACACCCTTTCAGAAATGCGTAAAAACCTCAGGTCAGGGACGTCGGTTTCAACCGGAGCCACAGGCGACACGTTTGCCGGACCCACTGCTGAATCTGTGACTGGTGATATGCTGATCAGTTCTTCCAATTACAAACTTCATACTATGAAAAGTGACACATCTGCATCTTGTCAGGGCCCCGTGCAACAAAAAAAGCAGGACAGTGAGCCTCTGGAGTCAACACAGAGGGGGGGTGGGGGGTGGACAAGGGAAACCCAAAAAGCCAACATGCTTATGGCGCTTCCGCTTCACCTACACCAGTGTCCTCACTCCCCTCTAGGGGACACCCTGGTGGACCGTTCCGAGCACCTGACCATGAAGGGGAGGAGTTTCCTGCATGCATTTAATGACCCCCCCCCCCCCTGCAAGGTTAAGCTTAGCCATACGGGGCGGTTTCCATTACACAATGAAACGCAAGAGCCCCACAGGAAAAGGCTTCTGAGAGCCGCGGGCACGTCTGAAGAAGGAGGAAGCCCCTCCCCCCCATCCCCCTCCCCCCCGAG
>JAODJW010000046.1:8756543-8777135 GCA_026777045.1 Hyperopisus bebe
TGTCACTGAACACTGGAGGAAGGTGGAGGAAGGCGACAGGAAGCTGCAGAAAGGACGGGATGTAGATGAAAAGACCCTGCATCCATGGGAAATGGTGCCAATGCAGGGCTACCCCACCACAAAGGCAAATGATTATATTCAAAACCGCACACGGGCGACAGAAACTGCGATTGGCGCTATTTACGAAGGCACGTCTCAGTACGGGCAGATGTGTGCGTACACACAGCCTCTGTCTCTTCCACAAAGCAGGATATCCTGTCAAATGACTGCACAAGACATTTTCTCTCTCTCTCTCTCTCTCTCTCTCCCTCCCTCCCTCCGTCCGTCCGTCTCTCTACCCCCCACCCCAGAAGACACTGCCACTTTAAAACACAAAGCCACTCTTACCAAGTTTAACTTTTTCTAAGGCTGTTTTCATGCTGTTATAAAGTGTAGCTACATTTAGTGCACATTTATGAAATAAAAATAGCGCCACCTGCCAAAGGTCACGGTTTTCGGTGCGCCGCTCTACGTAAAAAGCACCGAGGGAGAAACAGAAAATTATATGCAGATAGCTTCATGTTGCCTGGCGTCCCTGACAAAAGGTTACATCAATCCAGCGCACGTGTGCGAGCTGGAGGAAAACATTCAGCGGCACAGAGAGAGAGAGGATGCCCAGAAACTGTAGTGGTGCATGATGTTAGCTCCAGTGCAGAGTCACCTCCACCACCACTACCTTCCAGCTGGAGAAGGTAACACTTGCGCTTGAAAGATACCAAGTAGCCAAGATAGATTCTTCATGGAGCCAAAAAGCAGAAACACAGTCTGGGAACCAAAACCACACTGTTTGGCAGCAGAACAGACCCGGAAATCCTGTCAACTAGTGATGGACCGCACACTCCCTCCTTTCCTAGCCTTCACTTAAAATATCATTGAAGCGAGAATAGGCGATCCATCGTCCATTTTGCCGACGGTAAATGGAGGATAGGACTTACGGCAGCCTCCGTCCCTCCGGGTCCCCCGACGCGGATATCCTCCAAGAACAGCGGGCGCGCAGACAGAGCCGTACAGACCAGTGCCTCGTAGAGCCCTTTGCTGCCTTGCGCCCCGCCTCAGACTGAGGTGAACAGAAGTAGGAAGTAAGCACCCGCCACTCCGAGAGGAAACGGCCCGGCTGCGAGGCCCAACAGCAAGATTCAAAAGAAGCGGCAGCCCCCAGATAGGTGACAGGAAACAGTGGTGTAACAGATAGTGCTGGAGGCCATCCAGGCGACTGCCGGCAGCAGGAACCTCCAGTGACAATCAGTGGACCTGGGCCCCTGTCTTTAGGGCATATGGTGTCAGGAAAAGCCCAACAAAACTATGCAGACACAGTGATTTCAGCCTTAATTTCAATTTTGTTTCTCTCTCCATAAGACAATACCTCAGATTACACACCTTAAACAAATAAATCTAGATTTATCATACAATAAATCAACATCTATAACCTACCCCAAAGCATGAAGACAGTATTCAACTGAATTCTATAAATCCTTGCAGGTCCAACGTCCTTCTAACGCCTTTTTGTATGCTTCCAAGCTTACAGCAGCCTCAAAAAATGACCTCAAAGAGTGACCAAGCACTAATCTGCCCTCGCTGAAATGTCGGACCTCCTAAACGCAGCTTCCAATCACCTCATCGCGCATATGCATCTTCAAGCACATGCTGGTCCCTCCGAGAACAACATGGCAGGCTTATGAGAAGAACAACCGCATAAATAACACTCAGTGTAGCCCCAAGTGAATAGGCTGTGACATCAGCAAAGTGAAGGGGGCACAGCCATGTGATTAACAGCGTGACCCTTGAACCTTCAAGGGCCCGGGGCCTTAATCCGGCACCACTCCAGAGTCAAACCGGTTCACGTTCGCCTGGACAAACCCCAGCACTCACTATGGAAACTGCAAGTGCAGGGGGCCCCGTCCCGTGCCAAAATAAGGACTTCTAAAAGACGTAGAGTGGAAAAAGGATTTCGGGTTAATCTGTAGTCAAACAGGGGCACAGACGTGACACGACAGAGACTTATTTGGCAGAAGTAGCAGGAACATCCTGAGCTGGACGCTCGTAATATTCAATTAACACCAAGTTAGAGTAGATCTACACAGGCATCTCCCTTTATTTCATCTACAAATAACACGGGAGGGTGATCGTACTTTTGCAGTTGCTGCTCCAAGACTGTGGAACGATCTGCCTCTTTACATTAAACAAGGCACACATCAGTCTCTGCTTTTAGATCTGCTCTTAAGAGGCCCCTTTATAGACAGGCGTTCAGCCCAGGATGAGATGCTATAGCTCTAGGGCAGTTGGTTTTGTTTATTTTATTTCTGTCACTTTATCCCGTCGTTCTTTTAATCTCAGATCTTTTATACGTGTGTGTTTTATACTTTGCAAAGCACTTTGGTGTACGCTTGTCTTGAAATGTGCTCTATAAATAAATTTTACTTATTACCAACAGAAATCAATGTTACAATGCCCACTGTTAGCCTGTGCAGTGTTAGAGACAAAAAGGGTGAAGGCAGACGGACGCTTCTGTTAACCCGTTAATGACATGAAATTGGGGCCGTTTCCATCCTAGCCCTTCCTCACATGTACTTCATAAACAGAACTATTTTGCCAATCCACTTTATCGATAAAGGTCGCCGCATTCTGAGTGTATTCCGATTAATCATAATGCAAAACAAACTTGGACAAACGTGGAGCCGAGGCCTGGCGTCTCTCTCGCCAGCTAAACCGCGGAATTAATCCAGACGGATAACTGGCGGGTTGACGTTAAGTCCCATTACGTAAAACGCACCCCCGCAGGCGGTCAGAAATGCAGAGATGCCAGACTCGGCAAGCGAGGGTGTGACGCGTGGAGAGCCAGCCTCACCCGCTACCGGAGCCTGACGCAGGCCTGGGGAGGAGAAAAAGGTTACGTCTCTGATGTATGCGAGAGAACAAAAACTGCAGTAACAAAAGGGCGGTACAATCCACCCCCCGCCCTCCCGTGAGTACCTGTGGGACCTTTGCACAGTATAAAAATATGCTCTTGAATTTCTGGTGGTTCTGAAGCTGAAGCTGCGGTGGGGCTATAGTGTTGTACAGCATCATATTTCAAAGGATTTAACCTCTGCAGGTCCCCCATCCCACGAGCTGGAGTGTCTGTCATCCCGCACTATAAATAGCCTTCTGTAGAGTATGTAACGACGCCACAGCGGTGATTCGGTGACGAGTGAGACCGCTCGGGTAAAGGACAGCGCCCAGTTTGTAAACAGCCAAATCTACTGTCCTCACACACAAAAAAATGACAGGAACTGCTCCACCGTTCTCAAAATGCCACGGCAACCTTCGGTTTCACATCGTAGCAAGCCTACGAACATCACACGTCTTACGAAAGGGACGTGCTGTGAAATCTGCGAGTCACGTGACTCAGGGTATACCTGCTGGGGCCCAACTAGGGCGCAAACTGCATCACCAGCAAAACCCGAAGCCCAATTAGTCACGGCGGTGGTGACCTTCTGCTCTGGAGCCCGCAGGACCTCGCCTGCTCCAGAAAGCAGATCGGGTCTCATTCTGCAAGCGGTTAAGGGGATGAAGGACAACAGCAAGCTAGCCGCCACTGAAAGTGAGCCAGCGGCCGGAAGGTGCTGCTGAAGTCCCAGCTTCGGTACGTCATGCTATGATGCCAAGTTTGCACGTTTGATGGACGACGGGTGGATAACCAAAGGAATCCCTTTAAACTCTTTAACGGGGGGGGGGACCTGCAGCTGAGGCTGATCGCTGGTGAACATACTTGGCCTTAGCGAGCTGCCTCTCTCAGGAGGCCACTGCCATGTCAGCGCTTGAGGCTGACCACTTGCAGCAACAGATGAGGACTTATATTGCGACGGGCCTCACCACACAGCCTATAAACATCTCCGAAATGGCACATGTGACTTCCAAACCCAGCTGGACTGATAACGGCAGCTTTATACCCCAATTCACATCAGCATTAATGTGAATAACAGAATGCGAAAATTCTTTTGCGTCCCCGCAAGACTGCAGCCAGTATCACTCTTGGCACTAAACACCAGGCAATCTTCATAGCTGGGAGATTAGGAAGGTTTGCAATTGTGTGGGAATGTACAGGGTACCACTCATTCCATTATAGTCTTAATCGCATCAAAAACATTATGGGCTTGGCAAGGTTCCAGCCTCCAAGGGACACATTCTTGTGACTGACCTCATGGGGAACGATCCTGGGACCTACTCCATTGACCCCCCCGCCCCTTCCCCATTCCTTCAGATTGTGGTTGTAATGTGTACACGCCAGAAGTTACAGACATTTGACTTACAGCCTCGATACCGCGTACCGTCTTCGCCTTGCCATATGCAGGACTAGCCCACAAAATGCAATCTGATAAATCCTTCTGCATCTTAAGACCACAGAGAATCAGAACCATTTTTCAGGAAAAACAATAAGATGCAAGATCACCAGGAACACAGTCGCTTTTCAGTTTAACTCTGGCTGGTTTCATGTGCATGTCAGATGCTGCAGTATTTGCACACTAGCTTATCTTTCTTTTTTACTCTCCTGTTAGCTTCTTGCTACGTTTTACAGTGCTTGCTACATGTAGCTCTTGCTCAGATGCCAAACTGCACTTGTTGCTGGTCATTCACTGGAAGCTCGGCCTAGCTACATTAATACCTGGCTGCATCCTTGACTGCTGTACGTCTATGATGTCCTGTCTGCCTCCTTCGTCCATCGCTTTGGACAAAGGCATCTTCTAAATAAAGAAATGCCAGCATAAAATGAGTGCCCTGCCTTGCAGAAAAAGCCGAACGCTACTGAAGTGTCTAGTTCCTATTCTCCCTTATCCTTGCAGCACTTATGGATGGGGAATTTGTACTTGTGCAGACATTTCCAAAGAAAGGGCATGACGTCACACAGACAATGGAGAAGTGGGGGGGGGGGGCATGAACTATTCATTCCCTGGGCTTTCAGAGCCACATTCCCTGACGCAAATTACCAGAACCACGCCTTACCCCCCCTCCCCCAACTGTCCGTGTTGAGGATACAAAAGGCAGACAGGTGCAGCCACACGCAAAGCTCGGGGGGGTGAAAGAACACAGCCAGGATGGAGTGACATGGTATCACAGCGCTTGGCGGGAGCCACTAGCCAATCACACGAAACCAGCAAGTTTGTCTATGCTGCCTTTCCGGTTCATACCTGAAGGGTCTCTCTCCGTCTCTCACTCACTCTCTTCCTGGGGGAATCTGGGAGGTGAGCCAGCCCGCTCACATCACCCTGGAATAGCACCCCACTCGAGGCTGTAACCCTCAGTCATACTGGGGCTGTAGGAGCTATGAACTTAGAATGTAGCGAAGTACAGGTCAAAAACAAGACTAGGTTCTACAGGGCAGGCCTTAATATATGAAAAAACATGTATATAGACGCTACTCTACTTATGAACTTTCAGACATATGAACAAAGAGGACTGTAAGTCCAAATTGTGTTTGTTGGGCTCCCATTTCCTGTCCGCAACATCGATTTTTTTTTCTGCGTGCCAATTGCGCCTAGTACGACTTCTGGCCGCTAATCCCGGCACACAGCAGCGTAGCGTGCGTACTCCCAGCATCCTAGCTCTTTGTACTTGCATATACCCTTAAAATGATGTTTAATAACGACTTACAAACATTTCAAATTATGAACAGCCATTCAGAACTTAACTCGTTCATAAGTAGAGGAGTGTCTGTACATACATACATATTTCTCCTAAAGGAGGACAGAAAGTTTAAATGGCAGAGGCCAGCAAATTTCACAATGAATCTGCATGAGGTTATCACAAAAAACAAACAAACACTGTGTTAAGCAAAACCCACCAGCAATTATCCTGTCAAACTCCTCACTAAGAATCAAAGTTCCCTCTTTCCGAAATAGCTGTTCTATCCTGTCGGCTAATTTTATCTGGACATATAAATGTCACATTAAGAGGAAGCATGACAGCTTCCTAAAAACCAAAAGGCACTCAGCACGCTGGTGGGCATCCTTGCGCCGATGCTAACGTTATCGCTAACACTAACACTATCACTAATGCTAACGCTAACACAGGGGGCTCGACTCCAGATCTTCAGCAACAAAGAGCCCAATCACACTTCAGGTGCCAAGCGATGGCACGTTAGCAGAAGGGAGAACTGAAAGACAATAGGGAGATTATAGGGGGTTACCGTTTCTGTTCTTCAACATCAAAACAACAGCTGACCGATAGTATCATTTAAACAGAAAAAAAATGGCCTGACGGGAAAGCTGGTTAACCCTTAAGTCAGACACTGAGGAAAGCACCAGTGACAAAATTGGGATACCAGCCTGGGGTCAGTATCTGGGAATGCTGGGTGGCCACCAGTGTTCGTGTTCTTGGGGGGTGGCGATGGCAAAAGGTGTCATCGGGAATAAATAACCAAGCCCTGGACAGAGAGAGGTAGCTATATTACACAAAACTAATTAAATCTGAACTGATCCCAGCCTGGTGTGATTCTCTCACCCAATTGTACATTCAGCTCCCAAAGTCCTGAAGAGTAAGATTACATGACAGGTTGTGTGTCATTGACATCCTTTGTTAGCATTGGAATGGGCTGGGCATTCTCACGGACAGCTACGGGGGGAATATTTGGAGGTTTTTTTTTTTTTTTTTTCCTCCAGTGTCCCGACAGATTGTAAAGGGAGACAGATGCGATTCTCTCCAAAAGGCAGGAAGGGTAACCGGAACCGAATCGAGGTCGCGGTCATCACCCTTTAACATTTCAGGCCCACATGGGTCATTAGATCACTAGGACTAAAACAAAGAGACTGATCCCCCCCGTCGCCCTTAGGTGACCACTTTCATGATGAAAGATGACATGTTCTTTCAGAGACAGACCCCTGCCTTTCCCCGCCCCCACCCAGCCGAATTGCGCCCTTTACGTCCAAGTCTCTAACCAATTTTCTAACCCGTTTTCCGAAGATTGCACGACACGCACACCCCTACAGAAACGCGTCACTAAATCCCCTCAGGTTTAGGCTAGCCTAGATCGAAAACCTGAAAAAAGCCTAGAACGTTCCGCAATTGATTTGTTACTATTTTTGCCCGTCCTACTTCAAATAAGAATCAAGGTCCACGTTGTACGGACGAGCGTTTGCGGCGGTTAGAGGGACCGCAGAAAGGCTTAGGGATGAGCCAGTGACTCTCGCCGTTAAGAGGGAGAAGCTCAGGTTCCGATTCATCGCATGTATCCGCAGCCCGTCCTGCAGAAAGAGAACTGACAACTCAGCACATTTCACACCCTGACGGAGAGGCAGCGGGGGGGCTGGGGGGGGGTGCTCACACAGAGTTCTCTGTAGCTTGCAGAACATCAAAATGAAGCCATTTAAGTCATCGGGACACTGCTACTGTCTCGGTTCCATTATGAATATCAGATGTTTTAGGAATACTAGCGCCCCACCTACTGAGCAGACGCCCCCCCCCCGAAGAGGACCACACAGCTACACACCACACAGGGTTGTAGGGGGACAGTCATTCACTCACTGCCATGGGCCCAATCGGCGACAGACACCGCGGGACACAAAGAGGCACTGTGCCCATCTCCCCCAGTGCTACCAGTTGTTCCTTGGCCTGCGTCCTCATCAACCACCATCTCTTCCCCCCCTCCGCCCAGTGCCTGACACCTCCCAGCTCCATCCTTTTGTTCTGACCAGGACGCAGACACCACTCAGCCACCAAAGACAACCCCCCCACCCTGAAACATAGCACCTTTGCACAGCTGGTTCCAAACTCTATTCACCTCACCTCACACGTCTCTGTGGTATCCAGTGGCAATACCAAAGACACAAGCGGCCCAGACCCACTCTCTCTCACCCCCCCCCCCCCCCCCCTCACAAGTGTAACACACACAGGGCTGGACTCCACCCTTGCAGGGGGCTAACAGTAACCCCGCCCCTCTGCACAGTACAATGGGAGGCACAGAACTTAATCGAACACCCCCGGCTAACAAGCATACAGACAAATCGGAGAAATCACCCACTTTCCTGCAAGGAACGTGGAGGGAAAAGCTGGCTCTATATTTACAGCGATCTAAAAGGGTCGACCTATTTGAGGACTCTTTGGTCCCTTCAGCAATTTAGTTAACTACCTTCTTTCTTACCAGAAAAAAAAGGATTAAGAAAAAGGACATCAGAATGCAGAACCAAACTGGAGATTAGACCTTAAATGAAGCAGAACGACACTGATCTTCAGACTGGGGATGCGGTAAAATGATTCTACTTGTTTTAATCATAATAGGTCCATTTACACATAATAACTGCTTCGGATCGTTGAAGCCCCGGGGGGGGGGGGGGCAGAGATGAAAAGGTCTGATTGAGGCTGGTGCACGAGCTGCTCGCCTCGGACGCAGACAGGGGGCTGCCGTGGGGTGCACTCCTCCTCCCGGGGGCCCCGGATAAGGACGTGCAAGAGGCGTGCCCCCCCCCCCAAGCCTTGCCGGTGTACCATCTCAGTCTGTTCGCGCACAGGGGTTTCTGAGTAGCCTGCGGGCCCCTGTCAAGGCAGCGGTGCTCACCAGGGGTGGGGAGAAGGATGGCACCCCAGCCAGGAAAAATAACACAAAAAGAAAAACAGTCCGGAAAGTAGTGCGAGTGAGACAGCTGACTCTAAGGCAGGGGGCCCAGACTGTCTCCCCAAGGGCCAAATTCAATCAGCAACACAAAAACAAGGTCCACAGCGCCTGATAAATAGACCAACCCATTAAATTTTTTAAATGGGAGGTGGGATAATTGATCCTACAGTCCTGACTGAATTGTGTTTTAGTCTCAATGTGGACAGGAGTCTGCCAGTTGGTTAGCTAGTTCCTCTGACCTTTAACACCATGCCAGCAATCCAGGCTATATTCATGGTGAGCAAATGGACAACAAAACAGACTGACCAATTAAAAAGGTTAAAACAACATAATTAGAAATTGTTACTAACAATTAATAGAATCTATATACAACTTAAGGCTGTACGCCAGCTGGTGACCGCAGCTCTATGGCAATGAGTACAGCTCACAGCTTTTCGGATTGGCTTTCACGCTTCTAAAAACCATTCACACCTGGGGGGGTGCGGGCTGCGCTCTTTGAATCCGCAATCGGCCACGAGTGTCTGTAAGAGATGATCGCCTAAAGAACTCCGTGGCTGTGGGCAGGTTTCATGGTATTAAAACATCCTCGAAAGCATATGTATCTTAACTGGCAGAGCAGTGTTCAACAAAACAGCCACGGCACTGCAGACTCCTATCCCAGAGACAAACAGGAACATAAATTTAAGCACTCCCCCCCCCAATAAAGTTTTAATCATTGGATGAGAAAGCTAAGACTTACATTCACCTCACCCCTCAACAGGTTGTTGGATAATTCAGGTCCAGAGAGACCAAACCGGGATTTTGGTTCAACCAACCAGTTGAGTACTCTGTGAGTGTGACTCTTTATCCTCAGCTGGTTGGTTGAAACAAAATCTTGGTCTGGACTTTTACTCTCTGGTCCTGACTCTGCTGATAGGCCATGAAAATTATACACTCAGTCTGCCCTCCCCCTTATTCTTAAAAAACAAGCCTCAGTCCAAGACAAAATATTTTCCTTGTCATTATTCTGCCACAAAATAATACCGGATCAGTAATGGAGAGTATTGCACTGCCCTGATTTTATGTCCGCATCACCACAGAGGCGGGGCAGGAACATATTACAGCGCTGTGTAGCACATAAACAACTAAACACACCAATTAACTGATGTCTCTCCAGTTTAAGGGAGTCACACGCAGACACACCCCATTAAATTTTAAAATGATTAAGTGCTTTAAAAACCAGGCCATCCGTGACAAACCATGAAAAACAAACCACATGGTTTCAAGCCATTGGGGCAAAAATTAGTCTTTATTTGGCATTACTGAAACCTAACACTGTATTAGTATGTAACGAGGGGGGAGTCAACCAACATTATTTCAAAGCTGTGCATCATATATCTTTATCTACTTAATATACATGAAATCATGACAGCATTTCAGTGAAAGAACCTCCACAAAAGGCCACCCAGATACGTTCAAAAGAGAAACGACTCATTTAAAATGCACAAAGACCCAGATAAAAACAGCATAACCTTCTTCTGCAGTGCGGCCCCTGTTTTCATTTTCCTCAAATGGAGATTCGACACACAAGATGCCTATCTCCTTAAATCCCATTGTGAAAACTCTTTACCACGGTGCACGCCGTTCCCTGCGAGGAGGATGTTATCGGCGAGGCATTCGCAGATCCAGGTTGTTCCGGTGAAATTCACTTAATGCAGCTCTGATTGGGAACATCATTCCCATTAAAGGTCTGTATGTATAAAGAGCATGTGACACACACACACACAAATTAAAGTCGTTTTGGCTCAATAACAATCACTAAAGCCGTCCCTGTGAGCCTCTCTCACACGCATCGTGTCACAGCTGCTTGTGTCCTCGCCCCGGAGCTGACGCCCTTTTCCCCAAGCGGCCCGTGTACCAGGCCTCCGCTACAGCCCAGAGAGCCAGACTTGGCTAGCCACAGCGCCGCCCAGTCCAGTGCGGATGATTCACGCCCAGCTGGCCGTCATGGCCTTACAGAGCCAGCTCACCTACAGTGCCCACTACATACAGAAACAGACAGAAAAATAAAAATAATAATATATATATATATATATATATATATATATAAATCATTCATTACAGTATGCCTGTTGTCCACAATAGCCCGCATTTTATTTGCATTGGAGCCAATTTAAGTGAGACTTAATAAGAAAAACCTGCCCTATATATAAACACAGAGAGACAGATGCGTGACAGGCATTGTTGCGCTGGACCCCACCTCCCCCAGCGGACGGCCTCTTACTCAGGCGGCTGTCTGGCAGCTCTGGGATACGCCTATGTGGTCACTCCTCACCCAGCGTCGCTGCTCCAAGGTGTGACAGGAGCTGCACTGCCCGTTACTCTCCTCTTTTTATAGTTTCATCTCTCCCTGCCACCAAGTCCATTTTATAGCGTTAGACAGTTATAAACTCATTTTGAAAACACCCCGCCCCCCCCCACACAATGCCGGCTGGGAAGTTTTTCCATAAAGCCTTTTATGACAGTTCGCTGAGAAACAACGTCGGACTGCATTTTAATAGAGATCTACAATCAGACGAAGGTGGTGACCGTCGGACTCCTTCAGCGGTTCGGTTGATTCGAGCTGAGCTCCTGCTTAAGTAAAAACGGAGCCAGCGGTACGTCACGACTGTCTGTTTACTGAGGAAATTTAACAAAGCATCACAGCATTGTAATGTAGTGACGCAGGCAGCCTTAATCAACCGAATAATCAACCAACAGATGATTAATCTATTCCCAAATTTAATGAAGCTCAAAACACAAGTAGAGACTGATGAGGTGGCGTCGAGTCTCAAAGCCAGGACTGACTGACCCGTGCGAGTGAGGATCCACATGGCTGGGCCCAGCAGCACCACAGCAGAACCTGTATCGGGAGTACAGACCGTCAGGAGGATGAAAAGCGAAGGAATGGTTGAGCGGGCCACAGACGCACACATCTGGTGCCGGGTCGGGGGTCCGAGGGCAGCGTACAGCTGGCTCGTTTTGAACACACAGCTGGTGCGCTGAAATCTAAAGCGCGTAGAGCGGCGCATGGATGCGCATGAATCGGCGGGGTGTGGCCACAGTGCCGCCAGCATCGCGTCAGGAAAAACCTGGAACAGGAACTCTGGAACTCCATGTCCTTTAAGACTATAAACTTATACTACTATACGCGCTACCGTATTCACATCTTCTGCCAAACATCTGCCTGGGGATCATTTGAATTTATAGCTAGATTCTAGCTTGCAATGGAACTCCAGAGTTCTGGATTTTCCCAAAACCCAGGAATGGTTCGGTGATGCCATTAGGTAGGAAAGGCGCAGTGTGTGTGTTTGTGCGTGCATGTGTGTGTGTGTGTGGGGGGGGGTGCAGGCAGATGGCCTTTCAGCTCTCGGGTGGAGGTTGGACCAGCCCTACATGAGAACTGGCATCACATAAAACAACTTCTTCTAAGCGACGACGTACAGAAGGGCTTTATTCCCCTGACACGTGAGGAGGAGAAAGCCAGCCCGGAGTTTTATTGACAAATTCAACATCTGAAGTAACCAGGAAGGTTTTTCCCAGTCAAACAGCGCCAGCCGACGCACCCATAACAGGCCGATACATTGATCGTTTAGGCAAAGGGACGCCAAGGAATATTAATTGGTAAAAATCTCTACCAGCGGGTGCCAGTTTGCAGCATTAGATTACCTTCTGCACACATTAATAGTGTCACTTTAATCAGTCCTGCTGATTTGGCGCTCAGGTGGTTCAGGCATCTCATAAGACACCCTCAGGCCTGTTCTCAGCAGCGCTGTTTCCGGCACGTCCCACTGGAACGAGGCCCCGGGGCGGACTGCGGGGGATTATACCTCCCAGCTGGCTTTGGGGACATCTCAGGATGTCCTAAAATGAGCTGGAGTCTGTGGGCTGGGAGACAGGAGTCTGGTCTGACCCGATCTGCATGCTGCCACTATGATACTTATCAGGGAAAGCAGGATGATGATATTTATTCTTAGGATAATAATACACAATTTCTCAACCACCGCAGGGGGATCAAACCAAAGGCTTAAACATTTGCTGTCCCCAGAATTAACGTCAATAACTTAAAAGGGTCACGAGTCCTTCGGTATCAGTTCTCGACAACTAAATAGCCCGGATAATACTCCAAAATGAGTCCACAGAAAGAACGCAGTGGCATTTCGGAAAACAGTGCTATCGGGTTACATGGAGAAAGGACCCAAGGGGAACAAGGCCTGTCCTCCAGGAATGGCTTGATGGAGCCCTGCCCCGCACATTACCCACAACCCCTCAAAGAGCGAAATCACCGACTAACTTTCATTCCGCAACCCAAAGGACTTAGAAGTGAAGCTTACACACTACATGGGACTGTTTGTCAATTTGGCTAAACAATTACCTTTATCAAACAACAACAAACAGGTAAGTACATTGAACACTGAAAATTCCTCATCTTAAGGCCCAAAATTGCACAGGACGAGCTCTCAGACTGAGCAGGGTGAGAAATACACACAGGTTGGCTTATGTGAAGAACCTTATGAATTATTTCAAAGATACTTAATTCACAATTTAATCTCACAGATGAGATACCTTTTCCTCTACCTCTATGGACCAGCCACCTCAGCTGTCAAAGTGGGCTTGCATTCAAACCTAATTCAAATCCTTTATGTAGACTTTTAACCCGACCTTGAACATCAACATGGGACGAGGAGTCACCAGATCAAGCTACCCGCGGACTGTCTGACTTCATAAACAGAATGATAAGATTCACGGGAGAACAGCATGTTTCAGCAGCTGCCGTTTAATGTCTGGTAAGCACAATTTGCTCAAGAAGAATTGTTCACCAGAGGTTACCTTTCAAGATCCCCGAAAGAGCATTGCCCATTCGCTGTATGACCCCACACCACCCATAAGACAGAATCATAAATCTCCTTGTGCACTCAAGTCTTGTATGTTTTCTTTTAACTTGAAATATTTAAATCATCAGGCCAAATACCCAGAAACTGTTAACAGGGGCATTGGCTCCTCACCTGCTCCCAAACTCACCCACATGCGATCCCCAGGACAGCCTCTGCAACATTATGAGGCCAAATGTCTAATTGAAAATGGATGGGCAAACGCAGTCTTCAAAGAAAAGGGCAGCTTTTGGAGCCTGTCCAAGCGCACAGGGTAGGAGGCTGAGGAAAACTACTCAATGCTTTTTAAGCCTGCAAACAGAACTAATACACTGATCCAGGTGAAATAATTATTGTCCCAGAGCGTCACTGAAAGCTGAATACGAACTTTAGTTGACTTTAATCATAATTAGGGTACTTTAGGAAAAGCTGAAAATAACCTTCGGGTCGTCACAAAGACTCCGAGCCGCAGTCCCGGACACAAAAGTCAGACAGCGGCGTTAAATCAAAATAAGAGGTTTATTTTCCAGACAGATACTCATTATATCCTTATTCCAGTTGGATGCATCTAATACGCTCACAGATTGGAGAAGGAGAAAAACAACACTGATACATTTGACAACTACAAAGGCATATTGCATACAGATTAAGGTACACAGATAGCAAATATTTTAAACTGAGACCGGACCAAAAGTTTCGTTTAAAGCGGTTTTATGGTCTCCCGTTCAGCTCTTAAATTTCCAACCAGTTATTTCACATGCAAAGCTTTAAGAAATGTACTATTTGCCAGCTGAACCAAACGACATTGTCCCGGACGTCTCCGAGCTGTCAGAACAATGCAGTGCGTTTGCAAAGATGAAAAAGCGTAATATAGGTGCAGAAATAAAACACCACGCACGAAAAAACTGCAAATACTCAGAGAGCGATTAAAACTCGCTAAATTCGTACATTGCAACTGGATATAGGCTGGGTGGGGGAAAGCACTGAAACAGCAGCAATACAAGTTTGTTTATTTAACCCAGATTATGCAGGAAATGTTAGAAATGCCGTGCAAAAAAATCAATCAGTTAACTTAAGCAAAGCGCAAAAGCAAAAAGAGCTTCCAAGTGCTTTGACTAGTCGGTTACCCCCCGATAACCTTTGTGGGCTCCACAAAGTCCTAACACGCTGCATGCTTATCGCACTTACCAGCTGCCGCCGATCCGCGGCTCGCCTGCTGTACCCGTACTCGTACTCGTACTCGTACACGTCGCCCGCTGGCCGGCCGGTGAGCCACGTCCGGCTATTACCCTTAGAACTGTCGGCACCGCCGCCCCCGATCGCGGTAGATAGCTGGCAGGCCAACCATATGGCCAAAATAGACACCCGGCTGGCTCACAAAGTAAGACAAAGCGACAGGCCCCCTCCCTTCCAGGAAAATAATGAGCGCGGCGGTTGGAGGTAGTTTCTGGGGCAGCGCAGCGCATCAGCCCAGCAATCGGCACAGACCTGATGCGGCGGACGCGCTCCACCCCCCGGCCACAGCCGAGGCGCTGACGATCGGAGTTTATCGCCGTCTCTTTACGCTGCGGATAGCGCCGATGTTTTCACTTCCTCCTTCCTCCTCCTCTTCCTCCTCCCCCCGCCGCTCGGTCGCTTTCCTCCGGGCTGCGATCGGAGCCACGCTGACCAATTAATTGCAGCTCCGCGGATCCCGACGGCACGGCAGCCGCTCCCCCCTTCGTCGCTTTGCTCTTTCTTGTCTGACATAAACTTTGCCTCCCCCCGCCCTAACAAAGGCACATCTATCCGGGTGGCTCTGGTACTCTACTGCTTCAGATTGCGATCGCCCCCCACCCCGCCGAAAATCTGTCTCAATGATATCGCAGAGGTCAGAGTGTTGTGGGCAAATGTGTATAACCAAAAAATTCGAAAATAAAAAGGAAATAACAATGAACATAAATACTAATAATAAAAGAAAGAAAGCATTGTTTCACTGTATCCAATCTTAATAAAACATGTATTCACTTTTTATGGAAAGTTTTGATGCATTTACGTGTTGTGAGATTTCAGAAAATTGTAAATGCAGTAGCCTAATAATTACATGGGATTAATTCTTACACTATTTGCGAGAAATTCAACGCTGCCTGGAAACCAGGCATCTTTCCGAAAGCGCTTATTTCCATGGCGCTAGTTGCAATCGGCCGATGTTTAAAAATACCTCTCCCCGCCAGCTCAATAAGCACAGACAGACCCAGTCTGCCTTTTAAATTACAAGTTACATGCGCTGCAACCTTGAAGTTTACGTGCGGCTAAAATGCAATACACTATATGTTAATCGAATACATTTTAGTCAGCAAAATACAAAGTAGGCCTATTCGATTAATTACTTCAACGAGGCAATTACGAGCTGAGGTTGTGGGTAGAGCGGTATCCCCGAGGACCAGATGGGTATATGGTTACATTAGGCATCAATCACAAAAATGACCGGACTGACACTTCCTAAGATCTGCTTCTCTAGATTAGATTGATTTTCTGAAGGTGTGTTGGCCCTGAGGCTATTGGTCATGGTGTTGTCCTGCAATGATTAGAACGATGAAGCTGAAGCAGTTCTAGGTTTTTTTAAGCGTTGACAGCATCTTTTCTGTTGTGAAATCTCTCTTGGACATCTTTTTCATAGCAGATCATTAAGATTAAAGCCTCCTTTCCCCGATTTTACAAATAATCCGTGGTAACAGAAGCCGCTGTGCATCTGATACTTTAATCATCTCCACAGAAACAGCCCCAGAGCAAAGAAACTTTTTTGACTTATCTTCGCCACCGAACATACTGACAGGTGATATATGCCTACCATTTAAACCAGTGTCATTCTTACACTGCTGTTTTAAACTGTGGAGGGGAAAATTACCATGTTAAATCCACTAAGTGAAATAACCTAATAAATATCAGCTGGGGAATTAAATGTCACGCACAAGTTCATGCCCCCAAGATCGTTCCTGCCGAACTAGAGGCTTAATTATAATCCATTCCTAAGCTATGAAGAAACCAATAGACTTTGAAACAGCTTGTCACAATTTGGGGATTGCACAAAAAAACCAAAACTCTTCAGAAGGCTCTCTAAGCGTGGCAAACTTTCTTAACTCCTGCAAAAAAGTGCACGCAAGTTTCTTGGTGCTTGGTGATCATGCAAGGTATGACCACAAATGGAACACGTGACAGGCCTCGTCAGAATTCAAGACCACAGCTCTGGGGAGGGTAATCTCAGTGCCGGAGCAGGCGTTAAATCCGGAACGTCACGGAAGACAGATCTGTTTAATATGAAGCCCTGGGGCTCGGGGTCACTGACAGGAGAACGAGAAGATCCCTTTGAGCGAGCGAGATTTGGGAGGTTAGGGGCAGTGCGCGATCTCTTTCACGATGATTTATGGGATGCTTTTAGCGATGGGAAAGAAAGGGAGGGTTGCCATGGAAGGGTGATGGTACAGGGAGTGTGCCAAGCTGTGTTTCCTGTTAACAGCTCTCACACGGTCTTGCGGGCTGCAGATTAGATGATGTAAACACAAGAAATTAGCCGACCCCCCACCTCCTCCTCCAAAGCGGCTCGCCGTGTAACATTACCCAGCAGCGAAAGCACTGCGACCAGCTTGCTTTCTTAAAATAGCCTCTCTTGGGTGGGGTTCAGTTCTGTCCACTCTGATGTGGTGCCTGGTGCCTCCCCAAGACAGTAGAGAGGGGGGCCCGGGGCGAAAAGGCTGCCCAGAAGGGTTACACTTCCACCCCCTCTTGTACCCCCAAAAATTTGTCGCAAAGAATCCCTGTAGGTTCCAGCCGGAAAACAAACTGGGAGCACGGCATTTATACTGGTTAAATCGCTGCGAAAGTGTGGACCTGTCATTTTTCACAAACATATGTTCGAAATAAATTATTCTCAGACTCAGTGGCAGGAGAAGTCTATGTGCTAGACTGGAAAGGCTGGCGTTGCCAAAGCCTCCTTATGGCCAATGCTAATTACAACCGGGATACAAAACAGAGTGTAACACAGTGCATGCGGCAAGAGCGAGCAGGACTGCATCGTGCTCGCATTTTACACGGCAACCAGGAACTCCAGAACCGAAACCCTAGAACACAGTGAATATGGCCAAAAATGTATCCATATTTACATTTAACAGACACAAATCCAAAGCAAACATTGATTCTTTTGAGAATGCATGGTCAGACAGTCGCTGAAGTGACTGGCGTTAAGGGTCTTGCCCAAAGGCCCAATGTTGAAATCACCCAGGGATTTGAACCTGCAACCTTCCAATCACAGACACAGCATCCTAACATTTTGAGCCACACACACACAACCCACATCCTGTGTGTTACTGATCCAGGACAGGGCCACACTGAGCCAGAGGCTGAGAATCGCATATCATTTCTCATATACAATTCTAGTCAATAGTGCAAATATTAAATTTACGAAGCATTAAAATCCAGTTCCAAAAAATTCAGCACAAGGCACCATGCACCAGATTTGAATTATGCTTTATTTTTGCATGAATCAGCAAACAGACCAGGAATCCTTGGCCAGCGCGCATTTCATTTATTTATGTGCAATTACGCAATCGCTAACGTATGCTAGGGAGTTCGGCTGATGCTACCATTCACAACTCAGACGAAACACACCTTAACTCAGTAGATAATATAAAGTTGCATTTCCAAACGATCCCTAGAGAAAACAGAAATCATACAAATAATATGCGGAAAGATAACGGCTGCACTACATGCAGTGCGTAAGCTTTCGCATTTCAGCCGTGGACAATCGCATTCGCTTCTCCTGCGAGCCTCTGATGTTCCCAGGCTGCTATTCCGTACAGATTCAGGACTCTGCCTTGCTGTCCCCCCACCCTCGCTGAACTGGGGGCTCGTCTTCCGTGCGCTACTGAGTGACGATCAGAGTAAGAGGGATGGACAGAGAGGAGCTAGAGAGCAGGACGAGGGGCTTCTGGAGAGCTGGGGCTGGCCACAGCCTGGTCATCAGTCTGAGGCAGAGCTCTCGCCCTCCTTGGAGGACTTGTGCTTCTTCTTCTTCTTCTTTTTCTTCTTCTCTTTCTTCCGCTTTTCCTTCCTCTTCCTCTTTTTGTGCCGGCCGTGGTCCGAGGAGCCGCTGCTGCTGTCCGAGTCGGACGTGGTGTCCTCCAGCAGCTGGCGTAGCTGCTGAATCCTGGGGAGGGAGAGGGGGCGGAGCAGGTGAGTGCGGGAGGAGGGGGCAAAGATGTGCCAGCGAGTAACCGGGAGATTAAACGCCCAGGAACGGAAGCCGTCCATTTAACGCAGGAGAAACAGTGTTTACACGGCATCACCGATTACAGTAACGATGTGAACGATGACTAATAGGATAAAAGGAAAATTTCTGGAACTTAGTGGAAGAGCCATCAGACAACAGATAAATTAAAGAACTTTGGGAAAATCTAACAGGTATGTAAGAAAGAGACCTCCTTCAGCACCACAGAACTTTCATATGCAGTTACACTCTGCATCCTCTTGTGGGAAACGCAGCCTGAAAGTGAGATACCGGAAAAGCACGTGATACCCAGACTGACGTCAAAAACAAAGATGTCGCATTTTTGGATGCGGTTTTCAAAATACATCTCCGGGTACGGATGATTCATGGGAACACAGCAAGCACTGGGATACACACGCTAACGCGCCTTGTTTAAATAGTTTTGTTCAAAAAAAAACTAACCTTGTTTCTTTTTCGTTACGCTTGTTCTCCCTGATCAGCTCATACATGGGGTCTTCGTGTGCCTGCAAAAAAAAGAAAGGCGTGATTCACACTGTGGGCTCCCGGCCCACCCACCACTTGCCTGACAGACCGCTGACCCGCACGGAAAGGTCGCTTGGGGCAACACTCACAACTCTGAACTGCTCCAGCTTCTGGTTTCCTTTGATGAAGAAGGGACACTCTTTGTCCCCTGTCCGGTGCCCATAGTTTTTACACCGCCAGCCTGGGAGGAAAGAGCAGACCTCCGTCACCGAGAGCCACCTCGGGCTGTAGAGCAGAGACAGAACATTTGATGTGAGAAGACTTAGGGGGGTAGGGGAGGTTCAAAGTCCATTGTGAGATAATGACCTGGGTCACTCCAAGCCAATCAGCTGCGAGCAAAGGAAGGCAGCCTCCTATTGGAAGACGCAGGCCGGGACACCACTGTGAGCGTGAAGTAGTCTGTCTTTTACAACAAATTAAACAGGCACAACACAATCTCAAATGGGGGCTCTAGCTATAGGCGGAATAGCCAAATGCTTAGGGTGTGGAGGAAGTGAAACTATCAGTTCTCTTGGTAGGGGGGCCTCCCAAGTAAAGCTTTGCCTAGGGCCCCCGAGAAGGTAGCCGGCCCCACTCATAAATGACAACCACTTCCCAAATGAAGGACCCCACACACAGGAAGTTAACATACAGTGGGGCAAAAAAGTATTTAGTCAGCCACCAATTGTGCAAGTTCTCCCACTTAAAAAGATGAGAGGCCTGTAATTTTCATCATAGGTATAGCTCAACTATGAGAGACAAAATGAGAAAAAAAATCCAGAAAATCACATTGTCTGATTTTTAAAGATTTTATTTGCAAATTATGGTGGAAAATAAGTATTTGGTCACCTACAAACAAGCAAGATTCCTGGCTCTCACAGACCTATAACTTCTTCTGTAAGAGGCTCCTCTGTCCTCCACTCGTTACCTGTATTAATGGTACCTGTTTGAACTCGTTATCAGTATAAAAGACACCTGTCCACAACCTCAAACCCTCACACTCCAAACTCCACTATGGCCAAGACCAAAGAGCTGTCAAAGGACACCAGAAACAAAACTGTAGACCTGCACCAGGATGGGAAGACTGAATCTGCAATAGGTAAGCAGCTGGGTGTGAAGAAATCAACTGTGGGAGCTAATTATTAGAAAATAGAAGACATACAAGACCACTGATAATCTCGCTCGATCTGGGGCTCCACGCAAGATCTCATCCCGTGGGGTCAAAATGATCACAAGAATGGTGAGCAAAAATCCCAGAACCACACGGGGGGACCTAGTGAATGACCTGCAGAGAGCTGGGACCAAAGTAACAAAGG
>JAODJW010000046.1:8778751-8789938 GCA_026777045.1 Hyperopisus bebe
ATTCGTTCACTTACATTTTGCCCAGACTACCTTAAATCCAACAAGTTACCCCGATAAGCCAGTAACCCCGCTTCGTAATACTGTTTTGGTATACTATGGCTTAGTATACTTCAGTGTGATATGCACTGAAGCGGAGCACACCACATAATACTGTTTTGGTATACTATGGCTTGGTATACTTCAGTGTGATATGCACTGTAGCGGAACACACCACATAATACTGTTTTGGTATACTATGGCTTGGTATACTGTGTATATGATGTGGCGGTACTTTTTGCAGTTTAACGTCTGACAGGTTTATTAAACATAAGGATATGCCTAATGTATACTCATTATTAACTTTTGGGCATCATAAAATGCCTCATTAATATTTTAGGCGCACTACTAATCTGCTTAAATTGTGGGTGTAATCAAACATACGAAAAGCACTGAAAAGCTGGCGTCTGGCCACACGTTTTGCTTGTCATCTGAAGCCCTGGTGATTATTATGCATGCGCGATATAATATCGATGTAATATCGCCTGGCTCTACACTAAACCTAGTGCACACATGCAAAATAAAATAATAAAGGTGGGATGTGTAAGTTTGAATCTGATCCAAATCTTACCCTATCATTATCCTAGTGATAAGCCATTCTTCTGAACAGCTCTTGGACAGGAATGGAGCCATAAGATCTGGCTCCCTTCAAAGAACTGTTATTCCCATTACTATTGTGAAAATGGCAGTATCTCCGTGTTTGGACACAGTTCAGCTCCGTTGGGCCATACCGGCCCCCACATACACTGCATCACCTAGAAGAAGCTACATTTTTAAAAATACTCATGTATGTGTGAACAAGGCCTTACACGGCATCACCTTGACCTCCCTCCCCAGGGGCATCCAGAGCCCTGACTTACACTGCATCACCTTGACCTCCCTCCCCAGGGGCATCCAGAGCCCTGACTTACACTGCATCACCTTGACCTCCCTCCCTAGGGGCATCCAGAGCCCTCTGGTGGGCGCGTGGGCCAGGAAGTTTCTGGCGCTCTCATTCCCCGGCTCATTGGGAATGCAGTCCTCGGGCTTGTCCTCTTCCTCCTACAAAGCCGGTCCTCGGTGCGTCATTTATAAAAAGTTTTCATTTTAACAACACATTCACAGGACACAACTTATGTATTTTCCAGTGATTTTTAAACTATACTTTCAGTTTAAGCATGCATAATATGCAGAGACAATTTTACAAAGTCTATAGAAAGTTTATATATGATACCAGGGCTGCCAACTCTCACGCATCTGGCGTGACACTCTTTCGGACTCACGCTCAAGCAAGAAATCTTGTGGCAAATCTATATTATTTCACTATAAACCTAACATTAGCCACATCAAAAGCGTTGGGATAGTTTACAAACCATACAGACTATTTACAAGGTAATAAAACTGTTACTAATATGTAAATGTGTGCATGTGTGTGCAGACTTGTCTCAAACTGAAAACCTCACTCCAGCCAGCTGACCAAAGTTGGCCATCCTGTGATGACCATAACTAATTTCCCCAGGTACTTAAAGCACACTGACCTTAATCAGTCCGGGGGGAGGTTTTTCATAGCTGTGAGAAGAAAGCAATTGAGTTTAATCAGGCAGAAAGTCTGTTTCTGTCGTACTCGGCAAATAATCATCTTTCTGCTATTTGCGGTTTATTCGGCCATAGTGAAGTTGACTCCTTATAAACTACAGCCCACGCTGATAAAGGTTCCACTTTTACGCCATGTCGGTGAGAAATAGTTAGTAGTGGGTCAAAACGATCGCGGAGGACTTAACTAAATAGCTAGCAGGGGAAGGGGGGATAAGGGGCCAGTCGGTAATCTTCGCCTTTACTAAACTTAAATAAGGGGAGGTGGCGATCGGAGCACTCACAACGTGTCTACGTGCTTTCTCTCCTGCACCTCCTGGTTCATCTTTTTGCTGTGCACCATCAGCTTCTCCGCCTCGCCTCTGGCCTCCCTGCGCCGCCCGGACTCCCGCCGCTCTTCTCGGCTTCTGGAGGACTTTCTCTCCGACATAATGAACAATGAATTCCTTTATCACTATTATTATCGAGTGTTAAACGGTGCTTTTGGACGGTGAGCAGCAAAATTAGCAGTAGCCCTGGTCAGCCCACCTTCTACGGTACTTCCTTTCCAGAATCCTATTTTTAAAAATTGACAGCGCCACCTTCCGGCAATTATGAAGCCGAGTTCGGCTCCAGAAGTGAGTAGCTTGATAGTTTGACAAATCTGCAATATATTATTTAATATTTAACCTTTTAAGTATTGTTTAGCGGGTTTTTAAATAAAGAGATATATATTTTGTCATACCTAACCTGCCATGATTAAATTAAAATAATTCACAGATTTATCCGCTGCCTGCAGTTGCAGTTGGATGAATGTCGTTCGCTATTGCTTATTCAAATATTCTAAAAATATTCTATTTATACGCCATCCACATAATGAAAGTCTGTACCCTTGCTTTCCGATCGGTATGTTTCTACAGTCCAGTTTATAGCATTGGTTAGTTACATTAACAACTGATGTTAAAATGTGTTGAGTATTTTGGTTCCCAAAATGACACGTAAGTTGGATTGTTTGTGTCACTTTAAGAACAGTTAAACCTGAAACAATGGCTGCAATACTGGTTTATGACCAATTATGTATATCTATTGCATTGTGTTACACAGCAGTGCAGTCACACCACGAGAAAGATTTTTCAATAACTTCTTTATTTACATTTAGTAGAACTCAACACAGCATTTTATTTTTTAATAATTATCTACTTCACAAAGACCAGCATAATGTTATCCACCGCAAATACACGTACTGCAACTGAAAAAGATTTATATAAAATCGGATATTTAAGCTAGAACTCGAGTGCAATAGTCCAGCCAGCCGAAAATACTCCAAAAAGCCTTA
Organism: Hyperopisus bebe; assembly: GCA_026777045.1. Lineage (NCBI taxonomy): Eukaryota > Metazoa > Chordata > Actinopteri > Osteoglossiformes > Mormyridae > Hyperopisus > Hyperopisus bebe. The sequence goes on from JAODJW010000046.1 coordinate 8,781,675, forward strand.
TAATAAACTCCTGTTATTAAATCCAAGGACAAAGAGGTAAAACAAACGTGATACAAAAAGACTAACATAATGGAAAAAGTGTTTTGTTGCAGAAAGCCAAGCCTTTCTTTTTTAAGACAGAGGAGTTAGTTTCCACATTAGAGAAGCCAAACATGTAAAGTCAGCATTGGAAGACACGTCAGGTAAAATGCGGACTTTTCACTTGAACAAGAACCTAAACGTCAGAAAGCGGAACCTAAATATCCCTCTACAGGCAACTCATCTTTTCACATTTCCGAATCCCTCCTTTTCTCCGGGAGTGAGACGAGGCGAGATTCACCGGAGGTTCTTCTGCGGGCTGCCCTCGTAAGACTATCTGATGTTTCTGAGCCTCGGATGTATTAAAAGCGAGAGCCGTCTCCGTGGCCGGCACCTGGCCAGCCCGGCCCTGGCTGTGAACCCCAGCGGCCCGTCCTTCCTCTCGCAGCTCACAGAGAGGACAGGAAGTCCTTTAGTGTGCCTTTTTTGCCCGTCTGAGTGTCTCCCGAGATCAGCAGCTTCCTGAGACGGGAGAAGGAGGACGTGGCACTGCCTTGTTTGGGGGAGATGCCAGATTCGGTGGACGCTGACCTGAGGACAGGAGAGGGATGCATTACAGCCAGACAGCACGCTCTGCAGCAGAAGCCGCCGCTCAAACTCAGAACAGCATAAAACTCCGAACAGACGAGCATCGAGTGTTTACCGCGGCGTCCTGAAGGGGGTGCTCCTGCTGGAGGACTTGAAGAGTTCCGAAGCTGATTTGCTCAGGATCCTGGGGGTCGTACTTGCAGAGCTGTTTTTACCGGTGTCCTCGGGAGTGCTCTGGCCTTTGGATAAAGACGCTAAAAAGTTTCGCAGTGCGCCACCTTTCTTCGACTTCCTGTGGCAGGTGTGACATGTGGCCATCTGACAGGAAACCAGAGAATGAAGGTTAACCAAATTATATACAACGCTCACAGTCTAGGGAGGCTTGCTTAATTCTTTAAAAAATGTTGCAAATGTATTGGTTTCATAACAAAAGTCCTATTTAACATATCCGCACTGTTTAACATATATGCACATTTTCTTTTTACTAAGCGTCAATTTTTTTGACTGACTCATTCAGTTCTGTTCTGACCATTTTGCTATTAATCGCAATTGTAGTCATTAGCTCCCAAAGGGATAATAAACACAAACGTTTGTGATTTTATGTTATGCAAAGTTCTAACTTATTGAAAAGCACCCAGTGAGACTGCTTGTCAATGAATTATTTAACTTAGAACAACTGTTTTAGAACTATAATTTGGGTTTCAATGTAGGACCACTTGAATTTTTCACTTACTGGTTGTTTCTAATGCAATAGATATATATACACAAAAGACACACACACATAGTAAACAAAAACAAAATGAATCAAAGTAATGATTATTGTTGTAAAACCAATGAATTTGCAATATTTTATTGGAATTAGGCAGGCGTCCCTGTGAGCGCACTGTATATCAATTCTGCATGCAGTCTGCACGCTCTTCATGCATGCAGCACTGATCCCTCCCCAGCTTAGAAAGTTCCATCTTTCAGAACACAGCTGGGATCTCCTAGCTACAGCTTAGCGTTGAACGTTAATCTAACCCAGGAGACTTTACATTGGCCACAGTGTAATACCAGTCCCCCCTTGCAGGTCACTGTCAGCACTCCCTCCATCTGCAGACTGAGTTCCCATAGAGAGTGAGGAACTGTCCTAATGACAGCCGTATTACTCTGCATAAAGGCTACGGCCAAGTCTGATTTCACATTAAAGTTGTGGCAGCATCACATAATTTTAAGACTGATGACACTTCAAAGCATCTCGACTACAATGGAAACCAAAACCTCAGACAAAGGTCAGTGTTAAATACAGACACAATGAGGTTTTGGCGCTTAACAAATGGGACACTTCTGTTCCCAGCATACACACTGGTTGTTTATGTGTGTGTGTGTGTGTGTGTGTGTGTGTGTGTGTGTGTGTGTGTGTGTGTGTGTGTATGTGTGTCTGTGTCTGTATCTGGCTCTCTCATGATGGAAATTATATAGACACAATGGCAAACAACCAAAACACAAATCAGAAAATGCCCACTGCCTGTCTTATAACAGGTGACAAATGACAAAGTGGGGACTCACCGAGACAAAGGTAGTCATGCTGAGATTTCCTGTGAGGCTGCTCAGAAACTGCGCTGAACCAATCACCTGAAGTCAGATTGTGTTTACTACAGCACAGGGTGTGACTGCTTTTATGAAGGCCACACGGCAGCTCAGGCCAATCAGATGCGAGGGGAGGGACTACATAAAAAGACTGACCAATCACAGCAAGGCCCCGCACAGTAACATATCTGGGCCCCCCCCCCCAAGGCAAAATCTAGACCAAATCAAATTATCAGTTTAAAAGTGTTGACAGAAGTGAATTAATAAAGCAAAGGGATTCTAGTAGGGACGCCCTTTTTTGGAAGCTGGAATTCCCCTCTGCCAGCAACAGTTTTTTTTGTCTTTTTTTTTTTTTACTGGAAAGTATGATTACCCTGGATTCCTGCTTGGTGTAAGCAATGAGATCAAGATTTTAAAAGCAAACTGAATCGAACAGATCACTGCTGCATCAAGGTCGACATTCCATCCAGACCTGGTATAAAACTAGCATATGCACAGATCATGTTTGTAAGGTAGGGGCAAGACAGAAGCCGAGGTTAGATATTGTAAGGCGATATCGGCAAGCTTTTTAACAGGGGCACTCCGATTTGGAAGGGGTCCGCATCACTACGGCTCATAAACCACATCTAGAGTTCAGAAGAGATACACAAATACTCCTCTAGAGGAGAAGGTGTAAGACTTTTTCTTTGGGGGTGGGGGCTCTCCCATTCAGGCAGTCGGTCTTCCAGATACTTGAGAGTAAACATCCCAGCCACCGATTGTGAGGCCCCCATATGCACGAGGACGGAGCAATACGCCTAAATTTAAACAGAGAAACATGGCGTAAATAACGCAGGTGTGAAATTATGACGGCAGCGATGTGAAGCGCGTGGCAAATGCTACAGCTGGCTGCCAGCGAACGGAACACAGCGCCAGTGTGCCAGGCCATGTCCTGGCATCCCGGGACGCTGCCAGCCGTCCAACCCCAGCCAAAACTCGCCGCATCCACATGGTATTACAACCATCACACACAGAATATCAAGTAAAAGACCAATAAAACCAGCCCTCATGGCAGAGAGGAAACGTGCCACGCCGCGTGCAGTGGAATGCAGTGGAATGTTGAGCGGGTTTTGGACCATTCTAATTCTCAGAGGAGGGAGGTGTGTGGCTCAGTGGGTCAGGCCTCTATGCCTGTGATTGGAACATCGCATGCCAGGATGCAGCGGAGAGGGAGGAGGGGGCGATTTGAGGCCCCTGTAATGTCCTGGGCCACCTGAATCTTCCAGGGTATCCATACCCCTTTGACGACTCTGGTCACATTTGCCCAAATTGTTCCAGGGACTTCGGATAAATAGCCCTGACCCTGTGTTTAGATACCAAGCTTCACCCTCAGCTGTATATATATGTGTGTGTGTGTGAGTGAATGAGTGAGAGAGAGATAATGTCAAAGGACAGCATGATGGGATATGCCAAAAGAAACATTCCAGTATACCTGTGCATATGGCCAATAAAGCATCACTGACTACAACCTTGTCTCAGCTGCTTCATAGGGTTAATGGGGCGGCTTCCCACAAGCCCCCCACAAGCCCTCAGTCTGAACGGGCAGGTCCTGGCACAGCGGGGTGAGGGACATGGATAAAAATACAGCAGCAACAGGCACCTTACATTGTGCAAGTAGCTAAAATAAGTGACCTAGTTTAACAAAAACAAAAAAAAAAAAACACAAAACTTTCTCGTAGCTAAAGCAAACAATAGACCAGCTGGAGGTAAACAAGACAAAGGGATGCTTAGAATAATTTAGCGATAACAGGCCAAATCCCAAACGCGCAGGCAGTGGCCTCATCAGAATTCCCGACAAGCCGAAACCGGAGCTCTGTTAAAGCCCGGTGCCTTCCCGCCGATCCATGATACTCATGCGTTTCGCTCAGAAGTATCGCCCCCTGCTGGCTATCACCATATCAGAGGAGGAAGGTGTGAGTGACCAGAAGAGATTATCAGGTATTTATATTTTACATCACCCAGCCAGTAATCGTTCTCGGAGCGACACTGGCAACGGCGGCCCTCACCAGCATGCTCCGGGAGCCATGGAACTTCCGCAGGACCCTCGTCTGCTCCAGGTTCAAATGGCGCCGCGACGCCTCCCTTCTCAGGAGCTGCTGCACCCGGCGTGAGGCCTTCCGCTTTGGCCTGATCCGCACGTGGTGGTTGTCCGGCTGGCGCCACTGGGAGCAGAATGGGCAGACTGACTCCTCCGGCAAGCTCTCACCTGGTACAAAGAGGGCAAAAGAGCAGGTCAAAGAGAGGGTGCAAATGGATGTGGGCAAAGCAAACACAGGCAAACAAGGGTGAAACAAAAGTGGGCAAACAAAAATGCAGATAAACGAGGTGAAACAAACACTGGCAAAGGAGGGTGAAACAAACAGGGACAAACAGCATGTGAGATACTGATCACAGAATGTGTAAAATGGTACTGCTCTGCTGCCTAAGACCAGGCGTGGAACATGGCGAGGCCTCGAGCCACAGGCTGGGACCATGGCTGCCCCACGTGAGCGAGTTCAGAGTAATCGAACATCATTCACAGACACGTCGTTAAATCGGATCCTTGTTTGGGCAGGAGAGGCGCAGTGGTGGCTGGCATCACTCCAGAGAATCCGCACAGAGAGTGCAGACCCAAGGGATGTTTACACGGAGCAATAACAGTGGCACTGCAGAGACCTGGGGAGGGGATTCCACTCTCAAGGTCATCAGCCAGGAACAGTCAGCACAGCTTCAGCTGAGACACATTAAAGAATAATAATAATAACATTAATAATAAGGAAGAGTTCACTTACCCGACAGAGACTGAAACTTTCTCCTGAAATCAGACAGAAACAAATGTTAACATTTGCACATTTTGATAAAACAGCATTATTTTCTGTCTTCCAACTGCTTATTCCAGTCAGGGTCACATGGGGGCCTGGACCATATCCCCTGCTGCATGGGGGACAAGGAAGAGGACACCCTGCATGGGATGCCAGTATATCCCAAGGTGTTAACACACACACATATACGCACACACAATGGGCAATTTACAGACACCAGTTAGCCTAGGAAAAAACAGAGGAAGCCCACATAACATGGAGAGAACATACAAATTGCACACACAAAGGAGAGGGGGCATTCAAACCCCCAAAGCAGAAGGAGCAAAATTCTATTTTTTAATCAGAGGATCATTTCCTTTTGTATCAGCGGGTCTGTGTGAACCCTTCCTAATTAGTCATGGCTGCTGACAAGGTGAGGAGAGGACAGCAAGGTCACATAAGGTGCCCTGCCCCCCCCACGCCGTCTCGCACCTTGTTTGAGCGTCTCGCACCCCGTGCTGACCTGACCCGGCATTTGGGGTGGGGTCATGGGAGGAACTAGGTCAATGCCCTAGGTGGACTCCCTGATGACTAGGAGGACTCCCTGACGGCTGAGCTGGAAGGCCGATCCGCCAGCTGGAGCAAGGTGAGCTTATGCTGTGTTCCATTTGAACTCATAACTCGGAAATTCCAAGTTCCAGGTCAGAAATTTGAAATGGTGCATACCATGAAGTCAGAATTCCTCCTCGGAAAGTCGGAGGAATCTACACAACCTCAGAATTCAAGATGGCTGCACCCTTTACCAACATAAGTTAAAGCTGTGGTTTTATACCGTTTATTAGCACTTATGTGTTATTTGTGGCTCATTAAACTAGTGACACTCACAATACTGTCCAACCGCTATTTGTGGATGTATTGCTATGGTGTTATGCGCAAAATACCAACTGATACTGCTATTGCTAACAATGGTTAACAATTGACAGGGCTAGAACTGGGGCCTGATTCAGAAAGGAGGATTTCTTGCTTAGCCAGATAACTTGTCGGGATTAAGGTATTCTGGTTTAAATATAAGTGAACAAAAGTAAAGGCCATTTAAACTGAATTAAATTAAGTCTAAGTTATCCCGCTCTGCAAGAAATCCTGCTGTTTGAAACAGGTGTCTGGTATTGCTAAATGGCTTTCCGACTTGCTGTACTGGAACGCGGTTAACTTGGTTGTGACGTCATTCCCAGCTCCGACTTCCAACCTCTGAGATAAATGGAACACAGCATCAGCCCACGGAAATCAGCTCAAGCCGCGAATCCGGAGCGGCGAGGAAGGACGGCAACAGCGAGCAAGCGGCTCGCGCAGAAGCGACACGGCCCAGCAAGAGCGAGACCGGCCACTTCGCCTTCCACGTGATCAGTATTCTCAGCGCAGAGGCTTGCTGCCTTTCTTCTAAAAGCAGTGGGTTCTTCAGAAGTGGGTTCTTCGCGTGAAGCCGCTGATTACAAACAGGGCCTCTTTCTCTCTTTACTTAGGCATATAGAGCTCCGACATGCTACTGCGCTTGCCGGCAGGATGACCATGTGCAGGACGGGCCGCTGCCACCATCCCCCCCCACTCTGCCGCGTGTCCTTTTAAGCGCATATTCTGTCAAGACCCTCATCGGCCCAAGAGACGGAAACCTGTGACAGATATTTATCGACGGTGCTAAACGGGGACGTATCTGCAGGATACGATCTCAGGGACCGTGACCGATCGTCATATTTACTAATCCAGGACAGTGTGACAGTTGGCCCATTGCCAGGGCACTTCTTGCCAGCAGCGAGGTTGCAGATGGCAGAGTACCCCCCCATCCCCAGGCCCCACACCCGCCCTGCAGGTGTTTATTTGGGCCATTCACTTCTGCTTGTGCCTGACCCCCTGATGGCAGTGCACTGTGGGGTCAGAGTTGCCCCCCACCACCCAAGCATCAAAACAGCCCAACAAGCCAGGCCATCTGTCGCCATCAGCCGACGTCTCGTCTACCAGGTACGGGGGGGGGGCGGGGGCGTGAGGCCTCCCGCTAAACAGCGCTCACAGCCGGCTAACCGCCTCCCGTCACCTTGTCGGGTCAGGTGACTGGGAGGTGGAGACCTGCTGAGCCCGGTCCAAAAATAACGGCCAACCTACGTTTCCTGAAATCACCATAATGCACAGAGCTATACTTGGGCGTGACTGTTTTTAAAACGTATTAATTTTCAGTCTCAAAACATTTTTTATATTTAAAAACATTTTAATTATAAAAGTTTTTCTTTAAAAAATTGCAGCACTAAACTTAATGTTTTATACCACAAAAAATGCTTTAAAAGTATCGCTGCAAAAATATACATACATACATAATATTATACATATTCAACTAAAAGGGAATTTTGACAGCTTGGAAAGCCATTTAGCTGCAAAAACCAAGCTGGGTAATTAGGTGTGAAATACCATCCGAAACAGTCTCCAAGATGATCAGCTTGAAACGATCCTGAATGTTGACACTGGTAAGAGCTTTTCTTGTAGCAAATGAAAGCTTTTGCTGCAAAGGGAAGAGAGAGAGACCTGGGAGCCAATTCGCTCTTCACACACGATATGGCAGCAAATTGGCTCCTCCCACTCAGAGTTCAGGGTCACTTTTAGCATCGAGCAAGGAAATTTCACAGAAAGGGCTGAGTGAGGATTGAGCCATCAGCACATAATGTCCTATGAAAATCAAACACTGACCCCGGGCGCAGTTACATAATAGATGCAAAACCTCATTTAATGTTCATCTAGCCTCTGCTCTCCATGCAGTGCGCAGGCCAGCTCATCTGCAGATTCTGAGAAACGGATCCAGTTTCCCTACATGCATAAGTGAGCAAAAACACATCTGCCAAAGCAGTGAACCTAACCAGCATTCAACAAGATGAACACTGTAGTTAAATGCTGAATTTCAAAGCTGGACGATCCTTTCACATTTCCACCAATATCTGAACAAAGGAAAAAAACGGCACCTATATTACCTTCTTACTGGTTTTTATTAACAACTCAGTATGGAAGCTACATTAAAAGTGTATTATATTCTTACAAAACACCCTTCAGAATGCACCAAACTGATGATTTGGGCTATGACCCCACTGTATTCATCATTTCATATCCCTCATATCCCAGTGATATAATACTGTATAGCACTGTCCAAATACAGTAGCTGTCATTTTATAGCTCCGATAAATTATAACATCACAATTCTATAATATTATAAATTCTATAGTCTAGTAAAATGGC